>CM067488.1:26982302-27022294 GCA_034552555.1 Semaprochilodus insignis
ACACTTACTGAGTTACTGTACACCGACACACTACTTACAGTACACTAACACATTACACTTACTGAGTTACCAGACATTGATATATCCAGGATACATATATATACATATACATATATACACCAGGATACACTTAATTCTGTGGGAACTGAAGAACCCAGAATGTCTTTAACCACATCATATACATTTTAACAGAAACAGTACAGTTTTATTATTATATCTCCAAACGCTCTGCCAATGATTGGCCCCTACTCCCACATGCTTGTTGATGACTAGTTTGTTTACTCCTTATTTCATGTTATAAAAAAGGTTATAAAAAAGCGGTTCACATTTTTCCGTCCAGATTCTTTCCGTATCCTTAAGACAGTGGTTGTGTGTTATGTTACACACATTTCAGTTCACTCTTCCTCTGTAAAATCAATGTTTAGCTCTCTCACACACATTTCGCTTTAATGTAAAGAATGGAGGAAGTGTGACATCCCCACAGGCGGTGGCTCAGCTGGGACGTCACCTTAAATTGTGTCCCACTGTATGTCCTCACTGTGGCATCTACAACTGCTTTTAAAGGTTTGGAAGTTTCTGTGTGTTTCGGCTATAAGATACTCTCACAGTTGTACGTGTATCCGAAATCTTTAGCTCCAAATCCGTAAATCTGTGTTAATCATCCCACTCTGGTTTTAATCCTATTGTAAAGCGGAGTACTTTATTCTTGGCTTCTACCATTTGATACGAATCTGGAAGCCATCTTATCCCGAGTCTAGGAACAGAATTCATTTCAATTAATTCTGTTGTTAGAGCTAAAATCTAGCAGCAGGGTGGATCCATATCTCTTCTAATCACACCAATATGGTTTATAGTTTCTGCACCCCATTTAAGTTGGAATAACCTCCCAGTTCCTTGAGAGGGATAATACTTAAAGGCCATTAGTGTTTTGTTCATATAATTCCCATTAAATCCTGAGTGTTTGCCTTATTTGTTCAACAGTTTCATCATGGAAAATATATATTAGGACTCTCCTAATAAACTGTAACATCATCTGCATATGAACTGCGCAGAAGGTTCTTTATATTGACATATTGCTTGTGCTAAAGATCCAATATAGAGTAATGAACAAAATATAGGGCAAAAAGAGAAGGAGATAATGCACACCCATGGCAGGTACCCGTCTCAAGAATTATCCCTCCTGTTAAACTACTAGTAACAGTTTTGTTTTTGGCTTTGATATGTACTTTTGATGCACTTAATTGCTCTAACGCGGTATACACGCATCTATAAACACTCATTGCAATAGAACAGTTGCACAAATAGTTGCACAAAGAAAGGAATCAACCCACAGGAATGAAACTTTGTGAGTAGAACTGACATCATAAGCTATGCGAATGTTTCATGTTTAAGCTGAGCTGCACATGTGATGTAAGCAATTAAGTGCCTCATCACTGTACCTGACTGACCCAACATCCACGATTGCAGACATTCAGCGAGCAGTGATGCCCTCAATTATGCTTTTAGTGCCAGCACCATTAATAGATGGCTGCACGATGCAGGACTACATGTACGCATGACCGTTCCGACAATTGCCCTTAAAACCATGTCAACATCACCAAAGACTGCAATGGTGTCATGCCAGACTGTCAAGGAGTGACTCAAAATGGCAGTAGATTATCTTCAGTGAAGAGTCCCGCTTTTGTGTTGGTGGAGACGACCAAAGAAACTGTGTGTCAAGATGAATGGTTTGTTGTCATGCGTCACACGTCCAGAAGGCCTGGTGTCACTCCACCTCCACTCCTATCACAAAATCTGCAGGAACTGTCTGAGAATATTGAACATGCATGGGATGGATTATCACAGGACACCATTAGGAACCTCTCCAACTCGAGGCAGAATCATCTGGCATGTTGTGTTCCTTCTGTATGCATAGCTCAATAAATATTGCCCATATCAGTCTAAATGTATCATCATATATTGTTCCTGGTAGCCTTTATCTTCCTTCCCAATGGCATTGCTTCTGGGTGCAACTATTCTTTTGATGATGAGTGTATAAGAAAGTCAAATGTATCCTAACTCAGTATCAAGTCTTATCTGCATGAGGCTCATTGCGTTGTTTTGTACTGAGTTTATAATACGCAGAGTTCTTTTGATGTTTTCTGATAAAGCCAGATTGATCTTCTTCAGTTAGATCTGGCAAACAGTCCTATATCCCTTTTTGCGACAGTGATGGTGTATATAATTGATTAAGATCGAACGATGCTGTAATCCACATTGAGAAATGATATAGGGTGAAATTTGCTATAGTTTAGCTTTAAACTTTACATGATTATAAGGCATTATTTTATTGCTAGTATCCTCGGGGTCTTAATCTTTGGGCATTAATGATATTGTTGTACCCTTCCATGAGGGTGGCAACTGTCCTTCTTTAAGGGTCCAAGTAAAAGATAACTATTCATCTGGGAAGCAATCAACACCTGGTGACCTCTTAGTCATAAAAGTCTGGAAATGGCTTCTGATGCTTCTTTGGTATAATTGTGGCTCCTAGATTTCTTAAGAAGTGACAAATCTTATTATCTTATTTTATTATCTTATCATTCTTTTGACTCTTCTCTGCAAAATAGATAAAATAAGTTCACCAGACAAAACATTAGTCACCTTGTGTGTTTAAGGTGGTAGTGACTTCAGACTCCTGCAGATGGCATTGCACGAGGGTGATGGGGCTATAAATACCTGTGGGCTGTGAACGACAGGATTCATAGATTGAGAAGAGGTGGTACAGTGTAATGAATGGCGTACAGCCATACAGATCTAACAGCGGTGGCAAATTCCAGTCTACAGGAAATTCTCCTCAGAGCCGTGCCAGAGAAGGCATCCACCAAATCTTCCCCAACTGCCCAATTCTTTGAGACAAGAGTGGCTGAACATTGATGTTGTCTACATCCATGCCTACGCCCATGCCAAATCTAATCACAGCAGTTATTCGTACTTGTGGAGATGTTACATGCTATTAGGTACTGTTCAGTCACAGGTGACTAATTTTTTGTTCGATAAGATACCATGTATTATTGAAATTCTAAGCTTCTTAATTTCTCAGTCAGGTTAAGGTATGCAGCTTGTTTCTAAGAGACATACGAGCTATCAAATGTCCCCTTATAACAGAGTATCTTATGATAGTAGAATTTGTTCTGTGCCATTACCCTCAATATGTCTCCTAATCTTCATAATAATTAGTCTAATTTCCGTATACTGCCAAAAACTGTCAGTTCTTGAGTTATATGGGTTGGAATAATGTGTGTCTTTTCGCAATGGTTGAGGTTCCCTCCAAACATCAACCATTCCTTATTCCTTTCAAGAAGCATCTATGAATTTAATTGTGTGAAGTCAAGTCAAATTTATTTATATAGCGCCTTTCACAACAGATGTTGTCACAAAGAAGCTTTACAGGAAGTCCATGTCCAAGCCCTGAATGAGCAAGCCCAAGGGCAACAGTGGCAAGGACAAACTCCCTCAGAACAAGAGGAAGAAACCTCGAGAGGAACCAAGACTGAAATGGGGAACCCAATCTTCTTGGGCTTCAACGCCAGGATAGCAAGACAAGCCCACAGACGAGTCTGCATCATATTTCTTTTGAGGCCTGTGGTGTCTAGATTGTGACCTGGTATTACATTCAAATCTCCCCCAGAAAGCAAAATGATTCTTCTGACTCTGAAGCAGTTGTTCTAAATAAAGCTTTTAAAAACTATGAATCACTTTTTGCTGGGGCATACATCATCGCTGTCCAATGAAAAACATGCGCCTCTATTTTTGTCCATTTTCACTTTTATGCATCATTTGAACACAGCAGCTGCCATTTACATGGTGTGGAAAGTTCATGATGGATGGACCTACAGAAATGGCCAAAAACTGCTTGAAAAAAAAAGTCTGGCTCCATTCAGACTTACATTCAAATGAAATGCAGTTTTTGCCCTCTCCTGTAAAGTTGCCATTTCAGAGATGCTTGTTTTTCTTTGGACATTGACGACTATATCACCTTTTCCCTTAACAGTAACATATTTGCCTTAAACAGCCTTAATGTTATTCCACCTGCACTACTGTTTATACAGGCACTGTCTACCACTTTAATCCTGCATCTTAATTCTGCTAGTGCACACGTCACTTTACCGTCCTTATTGTCTTCAGTGTCTTACTGTCTAAGACCCCTTATTTTATTCTATCGTATGTCTTGCGTCAGTCTATTTTATGTTTGTTTATTACATTGAATAAACTCTTGTTCTTGTTTTAGTTGTAATCTATTTATCGTTAAATGTTTATTTGCTACACCTTGGGACGGAGAGTAATGCAGTTTCAATCCTCTGTATATCTTGTACATATTGAAGTATTGACAATAAAACTACTTGACTTGACTCGACTTCCTTGAGGCATTTAAAAGTGTCAAAAAATGTTGCTCCCTCTTGAATGGAATATTTCGTCTCAAACCAGTTTTTATCAGCTTCATGTTCCCCCTTTGCTAAATGAGTTTCCTGGATAAATACTAAATGAGTTTCAAGTTTTCTCATTTTAGGAACCATGTAGCTTCTTTGGATTGGGTTATACATCCCATTAACATTCAGTTCAGAGACCAGTTTAATAGCATTCATCTTATTCTCATTGAACACTTTTTTCTAACTCATTCTGTATCACTGACGACCACTAGCGATAGCATAAGCAATGAGAATGTCAGGCAACTCAATGAAAGCAAAAGAGCACAGTGACTTCCAAAGGTGGGCCCGTGTACTGCATGCCTCCCACACTGTTTTTGTGGGTCGAGGAGAGTATCTCATGAAATGTGAGGGCTCCTCACATCAAACATGAAGACTGGCCAACTGAACAAATTAGCCACATTTAACTGAGCAGACTAATGTATGTCAGTTGAGCATGTGTATGATTTTTATTCCTTTGTTTCTACTTTAGGAGGCCACCCAGCTGCTGGTCCAGTCTCAAGGCTAGACTACTGCAACTCGCTCCTGGCTGGTCTTCCTCTACGGGCCATCAGGCCCCTGCAACTGATCCAGAACGCAGCAGCTCGACTCATTTTCAATCTTCCGAAGTTCACCCATGTGACTCCACTGCTGCGCTCCCTTCACTGGCTTCCTGTAGCTGCCCGCATCAGATTCAAAACTCTGACGCTCGCCTACAAAGCCAAGAACGGACCAGCCCCTCCCTACCTTATGGCAATGGTGAAGAGTCGATCTGTACCTCGAGCCCTTCGCGCTTCAAGTACAGCTATACTCGAACCGCCATCCCTGAAGTCTCATGGAAGACAAGCGTCCAGACTCTTCTCTGTGCTGGCTCCCAGATGGTGGAATGAACTCCCACTGGGCATCCGAACAGCTGAGTCTCTCGCAGTCTTCAAACGCAGACTGAAGACCCATCTTTTCGTAATGTGAGTAAGCACTAGTAGAGGTGTAAGTTGTGTGTATGTACTTGTGTTGTGTTGCACTTATAATGCACTTATAATGACCTTTTCTTTTCTATAGGTGTGAGCACTGGGCTGGGGTTGCCAGGTAGTGCTCTTTTTGCTCTATATATGTGTGTGTATTGATCTATCTAGGTATCAGCACTGGCCCCCTGTTCGGGCAGTGTCCGAGCTCATGGTGAGTTTTAGGCTCTAAACTTCCTGTACTAGCTGGAATATTATCCAATGGAACACTAAGCACGGTTGTAAGTCACTCTGGATAACAGCGTCTGCAAAATGCCTTAAATGTAAATGTAATGTAAATGTACTTTGCTTACCCAGCTTTTGTTAGCCAATCTGCATATGCCAATCATATCCAAACTTCTTGTAGTGTCTGCTTAGCTTGTTCAGCTGTTGACTGGTCATCAGAGTTTTCAGCATGCTGAAGCCATTCCTACACCCCTACCTTGACATTGGTGTTGCCATGAATCTTGAAGTCAAGTCCTGCACCCCTACAGTCACAAGCCTCAGTGGATTCTTGGTCAGGGGTGCCTGGAAAGAAATAGCCCTTTCTTTCAAGACTTTCTCTATTGTGGTGTGTTCATTACGTTTCTTGTAAACTTGTGGAATAGTCCTAATTGAAAGACTGTCCATGGTATTGAATCTTTTCCTGCCAAGCTACTGTGTTCTGGAGTAAACTCATGACTATAGATCTTGAGGTTTTGGTCGGGGCTTGTCTTCGGGGCTAAGGGTTGCGCAGTTTTGTGACAAAAGTCACAGTAACTGCTGATGACATCAGCAGGCCAAGGCATGCCTTTTCCAGAAAGCCCTATATCACATTGCTAACCCTTAGGGAACCATAGATACGGATCCCAGAAACCCACAGGTTTGTATCCCACTCAGGAGTACCTAAGGTACCTTTTGAGCGCTGGAGATCAGCAAAAACCGCATTGCTAGTTTTCAGGAAACCTGGAGACAGGCTGTCATCACCAACTAGGTCCAAACGGAAGTCCCCGAAATCAATCAGGTTTTGATATCTAATAGGGTGGGACCAATTTTGTGAGACAACACCACACACTAAGCCTTCAAGAAATCCTCAGTACATGACTGACTGTGACAGTTGCTAAAAACGGTGGTAGATCTGTGCCATGGCTACATGCAAGAAATGTTGATAGCACTTCCTATGAATCCTGTATTTATAATGCTTTTATAGGGGGTTATATGGTATACATAATACCTTATAATGCCTGATGAAAGATTGTATAATCAATTTAAAACTTATACAACTTATACATATAACTTATAAATAAATGCATAACATTTTATGAAACAAGAGTATGCAGCTTTATAATGTCAGGTTTCATAATGCACTATGATATCTGTTCATAAGAACATTGTAAGTATGAATGTTGTAATATGCTAGCTACGGCTTAAAAAAGAAAAATCCCAGAATTTAGCAGAGCAACATATTCACATATGTCCTGGATTACCTGTGAGACACTCTCACCTCACTTTAGGCATGTAAAGACCACTTATAATGCTCTATGAGGTGTAATATAATGAAATGAAAATTCTTAAACTTTTAAAAGTCGTAAAAAATATAGCTTCACCTAAAGCCACTTGTAATGGCCTGGCATAAAACTGTTGTAGTTGATGTGATGCCAGGTATTGTAAGGTGCTATGTATGCTGTATAATGCTTCATAAATGCATTTATAGTGCATTATAAATGCAGGATTCATAGGAAGTGTTACTGAAATGCTTTTTAATCTAGAATAAACAGGAAATGTTTACACGTACCAGCGTTTCCTTAGCACTAACATACTGAATCAGAAATCCTAGCAGGGATTAGCTTCATTGTAAAGGTGTTTCTTAATACTATTTTGACACACATGCCCCAAGCCTAGCTTTAATAGTCATGGTTCACCGCAGTATATTTGTTGGTAAAGCTATACCCTAGAAATTCCAATGGTTCCGATTTGGATATAGTGAGATAGAACTATAGTAGTGTTCTCTTATGTCCAAACTGATGATCTAGACTGGAAGCATCATGCAACAGAAGCTTGCGTTGCGGCAAACTGATAATCACGCAAAGGGTTAGCTGCCGAACGCTGAAGTGTTATAATTACTATCATCTCTGGCTGTTTCCGCCATTGCCTCTAGGAATGACTTGATGCCTTGCTAATGCAGCTGACATGCAAAGACAGGTGTTCTCCCAAAGCCAGTGCCACACTCCAAAAAAGTTCCTTCACAATAGTTTACTTTTGGCCATGAGAAACTGAGGATAAAGGAATGTGGGAACCAGCACATTTCCGAGTGTTCAGAATGAACCAAATCCCCATGATTCACATTCACAGGTTTTGTAATCTGACATCCGTAGCCTCAGCTCACCCGGAACATAAAAACTGCAGCATTCTCTCAGCCTCCATATTCAGAAGAGTCAAATCAGATTACTCATTTTTCAGTGTGCTCGAGCGCTGATTGATGAAACAATGCCCCTGCCGCTCTCCTTTGAAATGAAAATGGCTTGAGATTGCTCGGAGGTTTCTTCTGGTGAAGTCCCACTTTGGAAACTGTAATTTTGTCCCAATTCTGCAAGAATGACTGAAACAAGGCCTTGTGCTCCTTTGAACTACTGTAATTGGAAGAGAAGCACATCAATGGATAAACAATTAATGGGAAGTAATTAATTTTAAGAGAAAATAGAACTGACGATAAAGTGGCTGGTTCAGAAGATGAATCATCGTACTTTTTTATCCCAAGTTCTCTTCAGGCCCGCTGGTTGTGAAGGTTATTTCTCTATACATACAGATACAAGTTAGTATAGATAGATCTCGTTAAAATGAAATAAAATTAGAAATACATTTACGTGAAATGAAAAACATTGAAAAACTGATAACAAAATATAACACGCTACCTAGAACAGTCTACCTGTACGGTCTTAAAGATTCCTTAATGGTTCTTTTGTGGATAAGCAGTTCTATTTACAGTTGTTCATTGGTATAGAACCTTTTACATTATGTGGACTTCAAAAAGGTTCTTCAGACTCACATATGCCATATGCGAACACCATTTCTATCTAAGAAAAAAAAGCATTGAAAGGGTCTTCAGCTGTGCAACCCACCAGTCACAAAGTTTAGTTGCAGCTCTAATTTAACAAGCCGGTACTGTATGTCCAAAAGTTTGTAGACACCTGCTTGTAGACACCTGATGTTCCTTCTGAAGTCCGAGATCCAACTGCTACTTGCCTGGAAAGACTTTACACAAGAAGCTAAAACTTTGCTGTGTGAATTGGACTGCATTCAGCCACAAGAGCATTAGTAAGGTCAGGTACTGATGTTGGGTGATTAGTTCTGGATCACAAATGCCCAACCAACTCATCCCAAAGATATTATTCTATGGAGCTCCATCTCTCCAGAGAATGCAGTTCCACTGCTTCAGAGCAGTGTTGGGAGCTTTATACGCTTGGCATTGGGCATGATGATATTAGGCTCACGTGTGGCTGCTCCAAAGCATCATATTCTATAAGAAATGCTTTTCTTTGGAGATTATATAAGTTGTCTGGGTTCTCTAGTATCCTACCACAGTCCAAGGACATGCAGTCAGGTTAACTGGAGATGCTAAATTGCCCCTATGTGTTTGCCCTGCTATGGACTGGTGGCCTGTCCGGGGTGATTCCTGCCTATTGCCCAATGAATGATGGGAAAGGTTCCAGCCAGCCCCTCAGCAATAAAGAAGGATAACAGCTTAGAAGATGAATTTTTAAGTGTTGTGATACAATATGTTTGCTGTATTGCCCACCCCCAGTGTCTGGTTACATTTGAACACTGTGTGAATCTCTACTGTTCACATGTCTTTGACCTTTTTGATGAGGCCTATAGGGACAGATAAGGGCTGGAACTGAGCTCTCTAGGGTGAGTGGATTGCTAAGATCATGCTTGCTGTTTAACGGCTTCGCTCCAAAGAATGTAGTATAGCTGTTGTCCATTGTAGCTCTAGTTGAATACATGTTCACGACTCTGCCGACATTTATTCTGCCATCCCTTATTAACAGGGCTATAGTTACAGTCTAACAGACAAGTGGTCCACAAAGAGAGCTGTGGATGCACTGTCATTTCCAGTGTAAAGCCCTTCTTGCCACAAATTGAACAGTATGAAAGTAGGCAGTATCGTGGCCACTCCCTCTGAAACAGCTCTCTCTCTCTCTTTACAGCACCACCACCACATTAGCTCTTTCAACTCTTTCTTTCCCTTTTCCCTCCTGTTCTAATTTTTTCTCTGTTTTTGCTCCGTGTCCATGCCCCTCCGCTCCCATTCCTGTCAGTTTGGCCAGTAAAGCCAGACAGTAGAACGAGCATAATAGAGAAAGCACTGAACTTCTCTGTTATAACTACTCTGCGGTTTATGGCAATTAAAATCTATTTCAGGCATGACCACGTGACCTCTAAGCTATTTTGGGGGAAAAAAGGGATACTTTAATGAAATAGTTCTCCAACAGCTTGCCACAAAGTTCGCTTCATCTATACAACGCTTTCAGTTTTATTTCGCTACTGTCCTGGTTTGACCAGTCATTACAGCAAATGTATAAGACACTTTTGTTGGTCTGTACGTGTCATTTTTTGTTATTTTTATAAGTTCGAACTTTGGAAGTACAGCATTATTCTTGTACTTTTGGTCTACATAACATATTAATACAGTATTAAAACACTTTACCTCTGTAAATCCAGTTACAGTAAAAGTCTGGCAGCAGTTATCAATAGAAAACTGTTCTATACTTTTTAAAATTATAATTAATTATAATTACAGTGAAAAACTAAATTTTCTTCCACTTTATTTAGGACTCACAAGATCATACAGTGCCGCTAACATGTACTTTTTTCGACTCCCGGTACAGACAGACAAGCAAGTTATCAGCCCCTGGGCACGAATGTTTGGTGACGCCCTATCTGGCTACCTTTTTGGGTGGTCATCAGATCACATGAGGTCTATGCAGTGCCACGAATGACAGCACACTAACCACAGTGTTGAGTACATCACCTCCATAAGTGTATGTTTTATTCCTTTATTGCAAGATTAACTAACAGCAAATGACCAACATTTTATTATGTACCTGCCACATTTCATATCACAAGCCTGTCCGTACTGATGGTTCAGGCACTGGTGCTTCTTGATAAATGGTTGTTAACAAATAAAGGCATCGACTGCTGGGCTATTGAATAGGTTTTTCTTGGTTCAGCTGTGCAGATCTCGCCCCCGGCATGGGCGCCCCAGCCCTAACTCTGCTATAACAGTGAAAGTGGTGGAAAAAGTCAATGTGCTAATTATCTGCAAGAGAATCCATTTTCTTGCTATTAACAATTAATCGGAGGTAGTTCTCGTCATTCTACCATTTAATGTGCATGTCTTTTGTCTATGCAAAAGCAATCAATGTGCTTCTTGGGGGAACATTTTAAACTCTCTGGGTTGCCACGCTGAAGATCATTTTTCTGTATATTAAAACAGATGAAATTTAATACATTGATGAAAATAGGGTCATTTTAGGCTTCTCTTTTGATTGGCCCAATTTATTATGTTACAGAGAACTAGAAATAAAAGTAGATATGAATATATACACTCCTGGAAGGGAGTTTAGTCTTGGTCTACAGTGCAAGGTCAATACAGAATCACAGATGGAAATTCTTTTTTGAATGGTTTTGGGAAACTGGTCCCGAGACAGTTGGGGAAAATCTAATTTTTTTTTATTAAGTCTTATTTTATTTTTAACACAAATGGAAATCTTGCCTAAAGCTAAGGGAGCTGCACAAAGCAATTGTGGAAATAGATTAAGTTAATAAAAAATAACTTGTTTCAGAGCTAGGAGGGTTTTTTTTGTTAGCTATCGCACATAATTAATCATGTGCAATAGGTAAAAAAAAAATACCACGAACATACAATGCCCTAATTTCCATAGTAATGCAACACGCAGACAGCTTTATACTGCACTTGTCGAAGAGCCAGTGGTGTATCCATCTAAGCTGTGCGTGATGTGGAGGGGTAGCTGTCAGTGTCGAGAACACAGCAGACAGATTCAGGGCTGCACTGCAGGTGGAAATAAACATGAACACACACACACACATATACACATTTACACATGCAGTTTACATAGACTACCTGCACATTCATGCAGTGATGCTGATTGATATTATCTATATAATCTCTTTCAGGAGATTATATCCGATGTAAACACCAGCCAACAACGACACCTATCCTGTATGCATCCTTGTCCATCTGATCAGCACCACTCATTATATCAAGATCACAATCAAAATCAAGCTTTATTAGCCAAGTATGTTCACACATACCAGGAATTTGTCTTTGGTTACATTAGCTCACAGTGCACAGAGAGTGACAACATTTCACACAGTACAAAAAACACATTCCTACACACACATACACACACAAGACCTTACATACTTGTAAAACTTACATTGTGCAGAGTTGTATATGTATATTAAAGTGCAGAGAGCAGCAGTCTGGGTGTAGAGGCAGATTAAGGCTTATAAAGTGCAGTACAAGAAGAAACACCAGTCTGAGACAGACAGTATAGAGGATGGAATATTGCACTTTGTAGTTCTACAAAATCTGTTTCTGTGCATTCTTTGTTATCCCCCTTGTGCCCTGTTATTTGGTGGTCAGGACCCCCACAGGACCACCACAGAGCAGGATAATGGGTGGTGGATGATTCTCAACACAGCAATGACACTGATGTGTTGGTGGTGGTACAAGTGCATCAGACACAGCCGTGCTTCGCAGTTCTTAAACACGGTGTCCACTCACTGTCCACTCTGTTAGACGCTCCAGCCTTACTGGTCGGTCATATAGATGTATAGCCAGAGACAGTAGCTCATCTGCTGCTGCACAGTTTGTGCTGGTCATTATCTAGTCCTTCATCAGTGGTCACAGAATGCTGCCTAGAGATTGAGAGTGATCTACCATCCAAATAATACTGGCTCTGTGGTGGTCTTGTGGGGGTCCTGATCACTGGATAACAGGGTAAAAAAGGGGCTAACAAAGTATATAGGTAAACAGATTAGAATACAGACTGTAACTGTGGAACTACGTAGTGCACCTATGTGGGAAGTGGAGCTGATAAAATGGACAATCGATGCATGTCGATACATGGAAGTGTAGAAATGGCCGGTCAATGTATTGTGTACTGCAGGGATGGCTGGTGTAAATGGGCTTTTGGAGCTAGGCCCTCCATCTCTTTCTGCATATATATATATATATATATATATATATATATATATATATTATATATATATATTATATATATATATATATACATTCACAATTCACAATGAGAGCCACATTCTCAGTTTCTATCTGTGGAAACCCATGCGATTGTGATTTGTTTGGTAAAAATTAAGTATATGAAGTATATTAAGCACATTATTACAAGTGCTATCTATCTATCTGTCTATCTATCTATCTATCTATCTATCTATCTATCTATGTATCCATTCACCCACCCATCCATCCATCTCTATATATTGTGGAATATTTGCTGCTGCACCTCATTACCTGTATACCACCTGTATATCACCTGTATACTTCTTGTACTGACTGCCAACATCATTGTACTTCTCTTACTCTGACTGTCTATATCATCAGTATTTAGGTGACTTCCAAGATCATCAGTATTTATGCAACTGGTATAAGAGAACAGTAACTGTGCAATATACATCTGTGAAATTACACATGTAAAATTGTTCATTTTGATAGTTTATTTTATTTTTTGCCTAACAATAGAGATTTATTCTCGTATTAGCAGACAGTTGTAATAATTACAATTACATTTTAGTAGTAAACTAATTTGCACTACCAAAATTACGTATATTTGAATGTACTAGAAATGTACTTTAATATGTACTTAATATGTACTTAATTAAATTAATATCCACTTAAATGTCTCAAAATAGTACAGTTATATACAATTAGTTTTATTTAAGTATATATTTAATAGCACTAATGATTATATTCATACTAAGTAGTACATAGTTAGTACACTGAAAATAGCATACTTGTAGCACATTAATCATGAGTGCAAGGAAGTATACTAAGTATGTTTAAATGAAGTACAATTCATTTACTTTTTTCCTCCTGGGTAGTGTTTAGGGTTTTATAGCCAGGGGCCCAGTTTGCTCTCGGTAGAGAAAATTTGCTAAATGTGTGTAGTGTTTTGACAATATGTGTGAGTGTTGGGGGTCAGAGACGCTGTGTCCTGAAATGCATGTAAGCAATCAAGAAAAAATGTCTCCCCCAGAGATCACAGTCTGATTACCACTGATCAATAATGTCATTTGCATTCCTTTCCACAAAGAAACATTTGCCCCTTCCTAACAAGGCATTCACTGAGGAATGATTAATGTGAAGGCACAGTCTGAAACTAATCTGCCAACAATGACTATTTCTAACGACATTTTAGCTTTTAGTCTTTGAGGTCCTTTTGTGTGAATGAATGAGTGGGTATGTGTGTGTGTTTGAATGTGTATGTGTGTGTGTGGTGTGGTGTTTATATGTGTGTATTGTTTCATATGTATGTGTGGTGCGGTGTGTATATGTGTGTATTGTTTGGTGTGTATTTGTACGTGGGTATATGGGTGATTTGGTGTTTGTGTGTCCTTGTAGTGGTATGTCACATTTATAGGACATCATGAAATTTCTGGTGAGCACATTTTCCTGGTTCTCATTTGAGCATTTGTTTCAGCCATAAATCACATTTTTAGAAAGCTATTTGGATACTGAGGTTAAGGTTAGGGTTGGGTTTAGGTGTAGTGTTATTGGGATACTGAAGTTAGGGTTAAGGTTAGGGTTAGGTTTAGGTGTAGTGTTATTGGGATACTGAGGTCTGATGTAGCTGATTCACAGAAACAAACCTGTGTGTGTGTGCCAGGTTTATGCCACATAAACCAATACCTGGTCATTGAGAGGACCACAAGCTTGTCCCAATGGTGTAAATCATTAGATTTTAAGGTAATGGTAAGGTAAAGGTTAAGGTTAAGGTTGGGGTAGTAGTAGTTCTGGCTAAGGTTTGGTTAGGTCTGCAGGAAACGAATGGAAGCTTATGTAATAGTCACAGAAATAATTCACAGAAACAAACCTGTGTGTGTATATGTGTGTGCCAGGTTCATGCCACATGGTGGGGACTTTTGTCCATATGGTGGCCCAAAGCTGGCCCCCATGGTGTAAAGTTTAAGATCATGATAAGGTTTAGGTTAGTAGTTTTGGCTACTAAGGATTGTGTAAGTCTGTAGGAAATTAATGGTAGTCTATATAATGGGTGCATAATTCACAGAAACAGACCTGTGCGTGTATGTGTGTGTGCCAGGTTTATGACACATTGTGGGGACCAAAACCTGGTCATATACTCACATGGTGGGGACCCAGAGCTGGTCCCTATGATGTAAATCATAAAAGTTTAAGATCATGATAAGGTTTAGGTTAGTAGTTCTGGCTAAGGTTTGGGTAGGTCCGCAGGAAATGAATAGAAGTCTATATAATGCCCACATAATTCACAGAAACAAAAGGGTGTCTGTGTACCAGGTTTATGCCACATTGTGGAGACCAAAAGCTAGTCATAGGACCCAAAGTTTGTCCTTATGGTCTTACTCATTTAATTTTAGGGTCAGGTGATGGTTCAGTTTAGGGTTAGGGTTAGGCTAGTAGTAGTTCTGGCTAAGGTTTGTGTAGGTCTGTACGAAATGAAGGGAAGTCTATGCAATGGCTGCAAAATTCACATAAACAAATGTTTGTCTATATACCACGTTTATGCCACATTATGGGGACCAGTACCTGGTCATATACTCACTCTGTGGGGACCACAAGCTGGCCCCCATGGTGTAACTGATTAAATTTTAAGGGCAGGGCATGCTTAGGGTTAAGGTTAGGGTAGTAGCAGTTCTAGGCTAAAGTTTGGGTAAGTCTGCAGGAAATAAAAAAAAACAAATGTGTGTTTGCGGGTGCGTTTGTATGTATTTGTCTGTGTGTGTGTGTACATATCTGGGTTGGTGTGTATTTTTTGTGTGTCTGTGTGTGTGTTGGTGGGTGGGTTGGTGTGTGTGTTAAGGCAAGTCCACACAGAATCACTTTTGCCTTTCAGAAAAATTGTTTCCTATGAGAAAATATATGGCCCTTTGCAAAGCCCCTGTTATACACATTGCCCTGTGTCTATTAAGATGTCCTTGAGTTCCTGCACAAAGAGATCTTCCAGCTGAATACAATTCCAAAAACAACAAAAAACGGAGGCGCTATTCTCATTAAGGCGCTCAGAAATAATGGCGGAATTCTGCACCATCGGCTATTAAGGGTCCACACGGAACTTGAGGTTTATAACCAATGCAGCAATGCAGCAGTCTGCTGGCTCTCCCGTGATGGAGGGACAACTCAGCAATTCAGGGATGTCTCTTGTGGTAAAGTGCCATGCAATCTATGGCCAGACGCATCAAACAACACTGAGACTAAAGCTTGGCCTCTGAGTGACTGTACTATGTGTTATTTCCATTTGTGGTTCTTTGGGCCAGGGGGTGGTATTTTGTACCCTTTGCCCTTTATGAAGGCATTGAATCCACATGTTTATCCCTTTATGCTATTCTTTGAGGACACTTTTCCTTTATTTCAGCACCTATGCAGCAGCTGATCAACGTTAGTTAGTACAGAGTAAGAAAACCTCTCCGAAAACAAGCGGGACACAGCAACTCCTAATAACACGCCTCGCATGTTGGGCAAAGTGGAGTTAGCTTAAATTCATTGAGCTGTCTTGTTTAATGTGATTTCTAGACCTGACAGGCTCCAAGACAACAGGTGTGACTTGTGAGATTCAAAGGCAGCAGCTGTCACTATAAAAAGCCATTGATGGCAGCAATGCACATCAAATGTGACAATAAAACACTCTTCTGATAAC
This sequence comes from Semaprochilodus insignis, assembly GCA_034552555.1. Lineage (NCBI taxonomy): Eukaryota > Metazoa > Chordata > Actinopteri > Characiformes > Prochilodontidae > Semaprochilodus > Semaprochilodus insignis. Next base: position 26,998,662 of record CM067488.1, read on the forward strand.
TTAAGCATTTACTGTGGCTGTGCAAGGCCTGAATTAAACCTGGCTGACGAATGACAAAGCGCACTATTGTTGTAATAGAAAACAAGCATGATGGTCCCCCTACTTAAAAGAAACCTGCGACTTTAAAAGTCTTTATTCTGTCCATCAGGTGGCAATTTAATGCAAGGCCTTACCTGGGCCAAAGTCCAGGGGCCCAGAGAAATTCAGGGCATCTGATTGATTTTGTCTACGCATATACACCAGGGATCATCTTTACGCATATGTCATTAATTTCCATGACTATTTATTGGGCTATCTTCTAGCAATCGGTCCTACTGGGGGTGCTAATAATGCAGTAACTTTGTTTTTCAAGAATTCTATTGTGTTTTTAATCATAACTCAGCCATGATCTCCCACTGCATAGAATTAGGCTGATAAAGTATATTCCCAAGTGTGGCTGCATTTTCTGAAGTACCGCCATCTGGTGTTATAGACGTACAAATGACTGATAATTTAGGCATGTGCAACTGCATTTTGTTGTTATCTTATACAGTAAATCTGAATAAAGAAAAAAAATGCTGTTTTGTGTAACTGCTACTGGCTGCTAAATTTCCGTCTTGATAAAATCTATCTATCTATCTATCTATCTATCTATCTATCTATCTATCTATCTATCTATCTAATGTTTTGTTTGGTTTAGACCAGTTGGCTTTTTAAGAAATGATCTTGCTAGATAAAGCACATAGTTTTAATATGGTTTTCTAAAGGTTGAAAATTGATGTAGCATTTCTGTTCTATTAAATAATGTTTAAATTTCAGTGTTTCAGTACTGAATTATGAAGACTTAAAGTTTAAATGCTGAGTAACACAATTTAATGTTCATTTAACATCAGTGCAATGACTGTTTGCTATCTGGGTTAACACTTTAAATTGAAAATTTAAAACCCTGACCGACTATGGCTTTTAATGCTGGGATCTCGGGTATAGCAGGAACTCGCAGACGTGGCAGTGGTAAGTGCACCATGATTAAAAACACATGTTGATTTTTTTTGGGTACTCTGTGACACCATTTACACCTGGTCCCTTCACTTGACTTAGTATGTGCTTTGTATCCTTATAAGATTGCAGACTCTGTTGAGCATATATATATATATACGCATATAGACACTTTCTTTTGGGTGCAACTATTCTTTTGACAATGAGTGTGTATTAGACCGTAACAGGGCTGTAAAGTGTCGCCAGTAAAGTACTGCATATTTATGGTAAAGACAGAAGCTGGTGCCACGCTGAACAGGCTTGTCACTTTCTGAATAAAAGGTGACCAATCAAAATGACTAAACATACAAAAAAGAACGATAAGGAAAATGTAGAGAACTATGTAGAGTTAACAAAGAAATGACAGCAACAGGTTAACCAGAAGTAAACAAATGGATTATAATGCAAAGTATGTACATCAAATTGTGCATATTGTGTTGCTCTTGTTAAATCTAGCCAATTATACCATTGCCTATAATGCCAGGATTTTTTGGTCCAATATGGCCAACATATTGGTCAATATATTGGTATATTGCTCAATATCAATAACAGGAATGAAGATCCAAAGAAACCCATGGGTAGTGTAATGTGTAGGTGAGATATCTTGGGCTAGACTGCAGGTAAAAGTGGACCAGACCCAATGAACTGCCCAAATCTGATTTGATGGAAAATCTGGTTTGGCTGTTCACATTATTATTTTTTTCATGTGACATGTACTCAAAGAACAGTTGCAGCCAGAAGGAAGTGTCAGATTGCAAAGCTACTGGGAAAGAAGATAAAGGTTATCAGGAACAATAAATGATGATAGATTTAGACTGATATGGGAAATATTTATTGACCTACACATACTGAAGTAGTGTCTCTCAGTATGGCATCAGTATGGCCAAACAATTTGGCATGGAGTTATAGAGGTTCCTAATGGTGTCCTGTGATAATCAATCCCATGCAGCTAGAATATTCTCACACAGTTCCTGCAGATTCTGCTCTAGATTGTGACACTGATCACGGTGCCTCCACACACGGATTTGTTGGCCGTCTCCACCAAGACAAAAGCGGGACTTGTCACTGAAGATGACCCACTGCCATTCAGAATCACTGATGATAGTCTGGCACGACACCATTGCAGTCTTTAATGATGTTGACGTAGTGTTAAGGACTGTTGTCATAAAGGTCTGTGTGCATGTAGTCCTGCGTCGTGCAGCCATCTGCCAGTGGTGCTGGCACTAACAGGATGACTCATGGAGGGCATCACTGCTCGCTAAATGTTCGCAATTGTGGCTGTTGGGTCAGTCAGGTACAGCGATAAGGCCCATCCTTGCTCACGTTACATGTGGAGCCAAGAGTGAAACTCGAACCATTTACATGTCTCACAAAGTCAGACCTACCCACCAAGTCTCATTCCTGTGGGCTGATTCCTTCTGGGTGCAACTTTTTGTACAACTAGTTTATTGACGCCGAGTGTATATCAGATCCACTTGAGCCAAAGAACAATGATACACCTGCCATGCTCATCCAGCAAACACAGCTGTCGTCTAACCTTCCTTGATATTAAAGGACCCCTTTCGCGTAACATCAGACTTATAGTGTGTGCAAACTGACCTGATACTTTAGACTTGGAGGACAAACAGCAGGCAATAATGCAGACCATACTAAGCAGAGTTTACAGCATAGTAAAAGAAAGTATGGGAATTTTTGTATTTGTCTTAATTATGGAAGCTGCTCAAACAGAAAGGAAGCTCAGTTTGCTTGACTTACCTGTCAGGGAGGAGGATGCTTGCAAAGGGACACAAACTCGGTGCCAAAGCCACGATATACATATACTGGATAAAGAGATTCGATCTGTATGAGGCACATATGACTCATTTGTTCCCTTTTTTTATAATAACCGACCTTGAAGTACAAAATGACTTTGAATCGCTGTTAGTTTGAGTGTTCTTGTAAGAAAGTGCCATGTTTATTTGTTTACACTACCTGTGCTTGTCCCTATAATGAAAGATATGAAGCGTAACCATAGCAACAAGCATTTGGATGCTGTTGTCGGATGGGATTCTTTCCTGCTCATGAAATTATGATGAAGATTGAGTTGGATTGATGCAAAAGTGCTATGAATTCTGATCTGGCTGTTCAGACAGAGGTCAGATTAGGGTGTCTCGTAGCGTTTCAGTCTCCTATAATAAGAGGCCCATTGTGCGACTTTCAGCTTGAATTAGTTTTTGCTGTTCATTCTGTCACAAAACAACAATTCCGTGTCACACATGAAGAAAAAGACCGGATTTGGAACACTTTCACCTGCGGTGTGAACGTAGCCTCGGTATCACGTGTCTATTACACTGCTATTGAAACTGATGTGATGTTGCCAACTCCTTCTATACTAACATGGTCATTATTGGTATTCCTTCCTTTGCTAAGTACAATTGTCCAGGCTTTCTCAACCTTGATGTCCCAGCTCATACGCTTCCAAAGCTTCTCAGAATGCTCAGACACCCAGCTGATGTTGTTGTGGTGACAGTCAGTTTGTCCATAAAAGCTCTAATTGAACAGCTGCTGAAAGCCCCAAATAGGTGAAAGCCACTACGCTACAGACTTTGCTACTTTTTCTGTCCGTGCTAGCTGAGATTTTTTTTTTGACATTTGTCATTGAATTATTGAAAGCTAGCATCTGTTTAACCCAGTTTAAAAGGAATATTGATGGTTCCTGCACTTTCTTGAAAGTGGCTGTTCAGTCTGCTTGCATGATGTGTCTGGTTTGCTTTAGACAGCCAAAAAGCCTGAATGCAGTGTCTACATCCTTTAGTTGTGTTTGCCATTAAAAGACCTGCACATTTTAAGCAGCTTTTCAACACCTGGGGTCTGTTTACACCTGGAATTAGTATACTGCTTCAGTAATTCAATGATAAGCAGACTAATTAAAGTGCTAATTAAAGGTGTAGACAAGGTCTAATGCAGTGTCTTTGACGCATATGATCACATGACACTTGTAATGTGAAAGCTAAAGCATCCCAATGCATTCCTGACAACATTAAGGACCATCTTCATCAACTAATCAACTAACCATCATCATCACAGCAGTGCCAGCAACTTGGCCCTAATAAATATATTAATGAGGACTTAGTGAGACATGTACTGCTACTGTTAGCTAGTCTTTTGTATCTATCAGAAAAGTTAGAACAGGCAGCAATAACGACCAGGTTTAGTGCTTCTGTACGTTAGTATTTTGAGGTCTTCTAGGCATAAACTACTAATGCTCAGGATAGCTCGTTGTATTTTTTGAATAGTCAGATTGAGGCTTAAGACTGAGATTTTAAACATGTACCTCTTTACCACTTCAGTACTTTCTACTCGTATTTGAGGGTTGTACAATATATGTATGATTTTAACATTGTGACAGATATTTTTGACCGATTCTGATATTTGACAGTTCAACTCAGTATTCAAGTTTTCTAAAGCAGCATCTTTCAGCATGTTAATGAAATTAAGTCAGTTAGATAGTGGCTTTCCAGGAAGAGTATTGGAAATGCATTTGTGTGCATTTGGATTAGTGTTCCAACATTGATTCTGAAGTAAAATAGGGGGTTAGGTATAAGGTAGTTTGTGAGGAAGTAGGACACAAGGTATTGGTAAGATAGGTTATAACATTTCTTTTTTCTGGGATGTATGAAATAACATAATGCCATTACTCAAGTAATTCAGAGTAATTAATAACTTGCAAAACTGATCCAAACACATAAATACAGCCAAAGGCATAAAGTTAAAGATGAAAGTTTCTTTTAAAAATTTTAAGCAAGATTCTTGACTCCTTTTGCCTTGTACCAACAATCAACATCCATGAATTCTCTCTGCACTCTGAAAATTACAATCTGACCACAAAGCAGGAGAAGGCTGGAAAAAGACAGCAAAGCATTTTCAGGTAGCTGTTTCTTCAGTTCAAAATGTATTTAAGAAATGGCATTTAACAGGAACAGTACAGGTCAAGTTGAGAGGTGCCCGTAGGATTGGTAGAAAAGCTAATCAAATTCCCTGTTTGATGGCAAAAGACCTTCAAGGAGACTCTGGAATGATGGTGTACAGTTCTACTGGTGCAAATATGACCTTCATGGAAGAATCATGAGAAAAAAAAGCCCTTCCTGCATCCTCACTCAAAATTCAGATCAGTGTCAGATGTTTGCAAAAGAACATCTAAACATACCTCATGCTTTTGCCCTGCAGACTGACGAAAATAACCCTTTACCGTCCTCACCAAGAAAAAAGAAACAGATTTTTTTGCTTTGTTAGGTTGGGGCAATACTAATAAAGCACGTTGTCAGTTTTAATTACATTAGGTTAGCAAAGACACCTTTAGCCTTAAAGAAATAGGGCATTTGTAACACAAAATATTTTACCCTATTACACTTCTTTTTGCTGTATAAATTGCATAATTCTATTAATCAAAAACCTTTAAAAAAACATAAACATGTGTGGAGTGATTTATTTGTTGCTTGCTTCCTCTATAGATGAGACCAGTAAAGGCATTTATTGAATGACCTCTAGCAGGTGTTTTTAGCCTAACAGACCTCGGACAATTGGTAGAGACGGCATGATCAGTTAAGTTCAACACCTTCTCGTTAAGATATAGTGTCTCGAAATGTGCTCTACCAAATGGTTGAGCAGGAAGTTAAAGGGTTAAATTACTTTTGGCTGCAATAAGCAAAGGTAAAAAATCTCCCCAACTGTTAAGCATGGGGTGGACTGAGCATGCTTTGAGCTTGTGTTGCAGCCAATTGAGGATGGAAAGAAGATCCAACAGAGGTTCCTACAATAGGACTGCAAAATCCACAGTGGACTACCTCAAAATGCCTCCATCTTAATCACCATCAAAACTCTGTGGATAGACCTCAAAAGAGCAGTGCCAGATGGCCTGAGAATCTCACAGAACTATAAGCCTATTGCAAAGAAGAATAGGCAAATATTGCTCATTATCTTACCGAGGAACAAAACATTCCTATCCCTGTATTACAAGCTGACCATGTTTGTGTTCACGGGGCTGTAAATATGAATGATTGGCAAAATGAACATTCAGGGGCATTCACACATCTGGACTGGCCTGCAAAATCCTCAGATTTGAATCCTCTTGGAGACCTGTGGAACTACCTGGAACAACAATTAAAACAACAAGGAAGGCTTCCACCAAATCTGGCCCAATTGCGCAATTCTTTGATGCAAGAGTGGCTGAAAATTCATGTCCTGGGAGCTTTATATTCAATAATAACAGTTTTTAACATTATACAGTATCTCTAATTTGTATTTTCATGGGATCCTTGACTCATAGGGTCCACATGGTGTCTGGCTAACCTGCTGAGACTGACACTTTTGTTAGTTATGAAACCTGATTAGATTTGGTTATTGGAGATGCCAGGTAGAAATAAAAAATATGTCTTGCTGTCTACTTATGATTCTCTAAGACCAAATATGATTTTTTTTTCCTGCAAACAAACTTGTCTAGTGTCATTGGCCCTTCACTTGACTTGTAATTATCATTTTATTATCAGCCTTGAGGGACTAATGAGATTACTTCTAAATTAATTTGATTTGAAAAGTCACAAAGGGGTATAAACGGGCTCCAAGGGGCCTAATAATTACCCTTTCAGTTAATAGATACCAGCCCTACAGTCAGAAATGGTTGCAATGATAACGCCTAGTAGTGTTAAGCCAGGCATACACTGTGCGATTTTAGAAATCTTATTGTTTGCTGACAGCTCACACTCCACGTTTGAATCGCCCACTGTGTACAGAGAAAACCTGCAATTTATATACTCACACTGTACGAAAATGTTCTGTCTGAGTGACACGAAGCAAAATGGGTTCTCACACTGCACGTGAAACACAGCCCATACAGACAGCTCAGCTCTGTCTACAGAGAATTTCCAATAAAGATTCAAAAACAACACGCTGCAGGTCCGAGTCCTGAGCAACAACACTGACTGAAACTCAAATGACTTCCTACTCCCCTCATAGCGCACCACATAGGATGCTCCAGCAACCAGCAGTATACAGCCATTTTGGATTCAGCTATGTGTACACAATTCCATACTGGACAAATGTTCAAGTGTAGAAGCCAGAACTTGCAAAGTGCGGAAGCAGGGGGGCATATTTGTCAGAAATTTATGCAACTGTCCGACTGCTCAATCAGAGGTTGTTTGGGCAGACATCGCTTCCCTCTCACACTGCACGCCAAACAAAGCCAGAGGAAGCTGAAATTCAGCCCGATCTTAATATTGGGCTAAAATTGAAGTGTATGTCTGGCTTTACAGCTCCAGTAGCTGCAGTACTATGCTGGCTCGGGCAAGCATAATATGCAGTATGCTTTGCTACCAACTCAGGACTACTGAGTGCTAATCCAAAAAGATTTTTTTCTTGTTTACTTCATGAATTTACTTACACTCATCGTCAGAAAAGCTGCACACATAGTTGCCCCCAAAAAGAATCAACCAACAGGAATGAAACTTGGTGGGTAGGTTTGACATTGTGAGATATGCGAATGAGTCAAGTTTCATGCTCGGCCATGCATGTGACGTAAGCAAGGACAGGTCTTAACTCTGTACTTGACTGACCCAACAGCCACAAATGCGGACATTCAGCGAGCAGTGATGCCCTCCATGAATCATCCTGGTAGTGCCAGCACCATTGGCAGACGGCTGCACAATGCAGGGCTACATGCACGCAGACCGTTACAACTCAGAATGGCAGCGGGTCATCTTCAGTGATGAGTCCCGCTTTTTGTCGATGGAGACAACCAGCGAATCCATGTGTGGGAGGCATCGTGGTCAGCGCCAAGATGAACGGTCTGTTGTTGCGCGTCACATATCCAGAAGGCCTGGTGTCACTCCACCTCCACCCTTACCGCAAAATCTGCAGGAACTGTGTGAGAATATTCAAGCTGCATGGGATGGATTGTCACAGGACACCATTAGGAACATCTACAACTCCATGCCGAGACGTCTGGGATGTTGCGTTAGCAAACATGGCGGCCCAACACTGTACTGAGAGACACTACTTTTGTATGTGTAGCTCAATATTGCCCATATGAGTCTAAATTTATCATCATTTATTGTTCCGGGTAACCTTTACCTTCCTTCCCAATAGCACTGCAATCTGACACTTCCTTCTGGGTGCAACTGTTCTCTTGAACTGAGTATCATGCAAAGCCTTTTAAAAATCTGATATTCCACACATCCAGGCTCATAGGTCTTCCTGACTGGCTTGCTGTAAGCCAGCAGATGTTCTCTCATAAACAGCAAACCATCTGTAGGTCAGATATTCATACGCTCATTAACCTGCATTAATTAATTAAGGGAGACAGGACATCTCCCATATTGGTGTGTGAATGACAAGCTGGACCTCTGCAACACCAAAGCGTTGCAGCGATTAGCGACTTCAGCGAACGCTTAGCGCTTCCCCACAGAGATCAGTGGCACGGCAGTCAACCCAGTGACTAACAGTCTCGGCTCAGGCACAAACATACACAATTCCACAAAGCTGCATGACAATCAGCCTTTTTAAAATCAGCCCTTCTTAAAATATCATACATGTTTATGATGCAGTGACACTACACTTCCAACATAGTGAATAATACTGAATAAATAATGTTGAGTGCACAGTGCCCTACGAGCGTACCTATGCGTGTGTGAGAGAGTTTGCAGGGTGTGAAATGAAGCGGGAATAACAACATGCTCTATAACGTGAGCAACAGGTCATATTCATGTCTAGTTTTAACAGCTCTGCAGCTCTAGGAACACGCAATGAAAACGGCAATGGCATTTTCAAGTGTTAATCAGAGCAGCCTACAAACTAATATCTCACTGTAGCTGTGAAATAAACAGATGCTGAAAATAATTCCTTAATAAAAGTCCATGTTTCCATATTTCCATAACTGCTTTTGCCACTTTCTTCTATGTCTCTGACTCCCTGCAAGGCTTCCTCCTCCGTACCGACGCCAAAGATGACCCTGAACAGTGAAATCTAGGAATGGTTTATATGGGAACCCCAAACACCGCTGTGATGCTGTTGGTGCTTCTTTCTTGGCCAGCGTAAATTGCATTGCCAAGCAGCTTTGAAATATTTAGGAGGTAGATGTATATTTATAGAGACTGAAATCGATAGCCCTCGTGGCTTCAATCCATTTGTTTCTAGTGTGTCCCGAGAACAAAGCTGATGTAATCAGGGCAGGAAATATGAATCTCTTTCTGCTTGTTCCTGCTCTTCCTGATGAACAACGCAGTGCATGTTTACAGATTCAGCAGATGTGCTTACTCGTGTTGTAGTGCAGTTGGATGAGAGAGGTAATTTACCTTTCTGTGCATGATGGTGTGAGTGTGCTCTTGCATATGTGCAAACCGTGTGCCTGAAATACACTCATCGTCAAAAGAACAGCTGCACCCAGGAGGAAGTGTTGGATTACAATGCTACTGGGAAAGAAGATAATGATGGGAAGGATGTCTCTCAGTATGGTGTCGGGCTGCCATGTTTGCTAACCCAACATTCCAGACGTCTCAGCATGGAGTTGTAGAGGTTCCTAATGGTGTCCTGTGATAATCCATCCCATGCTGCTTGTATATTCTCACACAGTTCCTGTACATTGTAGAGTTGGGGGTGGAGGAGAAGTGATATCAGGCCTTCTGGATGCATAGCGTGTGACAACATCTGTTCATCTTGTACCTCCACATACAGATTCGTTGGTCTACAACACTGAAGATGACCCACTGCCATTCTGAGTCACTCCATGATATTCTAGCATGACACCGTTGCAGTCTTTGGAGTCACTGATGCAGTGTTAAGGGTAGTCATCGTCACGGTCTGCGTGCATGTAGTCCCACGTCGTGCAGTCATCTGCCAATGGTGCTGGCACTAACAAGGCATCACTGCTCAGTGAATCATGGCTGTAGGGTCAGTCAGTTACAGTGATAAGGCCTGTGTTGGAAACACTGAAACTTGAATCATTTGCATGTCTCACAATGTCAAACCTGCCCGCCAAGTTTCATTCCTGTCGGTTGATGCTTTCTGGGAGCAGCTATTTGTGCAACTATTCTTTTGATGATGTGTGTATATATACAGTCATATGCAAAAGTCTGACAAATGTCGGGGGTCTAACGTTTGACAGACAAACCTTGACATGAGCAGACCTAAAAGAAAGGCTGGTCTTATATAGAGCACAGGGGATTGAGCTCAGCAACCAAATCAGAGCAAACATACCAGAAGTGAGAACAGGGCCAAAAACCATAAGACAAGCGATGATAGTAACCAAACAATCAAACAGAGCCAACTAACAAGTTAAAGGGAGAACCAAAAGACAGAAGCCAATAAACAAATGGAAGTCAAGGCAAGAAAGACAAAATAGAGTAAAACGGGAATGGAAGACCGTTTCCTCCACTTAAAGAAAAACAAAAGACCATACAGTATCAAATAATATATAATTATGACTTACTATCCCATAATTATGACTTAGCATCTCATAATTATGACTTACTATCTCATAATTATGACTTACCATCCCATAATTATGACTTAGCATCTCATAATAATGACTTTCTCATAATTATGACGTAGCATATCATAATTATGACTTACTATATGACATTTTCTGTTCTTTAAGTGGCAGAAATAGGATTCCATAAGTGGGAGAACCGCTCGGATAGACAATTGAGTTGGTAATACCTCGCAAGGAAAGAATGCAAATAGGCTGGTACATATACATGGAAACATAATGAGCAACAGGTGAGATGGGTTAGGAGGAGGAATGGGAAGGTGGGTTGTGATTGGCGGACTGGGAACACGTGGGAATGAAGTCATGCAGAGATGGCTGATGGGTAGTGTAGAATGTCGGAGGTAGGGGTAGAACCCGGAAGTGTGACAGGAGGTCTTTTCTGTAGATTTTTCGCTATATATATGATGTTATGTCAACCCTAACAGAAGAGAGGCAAGTGTTTTGTCTAGATCGGTACCGAAGAAGTAGCTTATCGATTTAGAATCCATTGAAATTTCCAAAGCCTTGGTTGTCAGATCATGTACTGCTGTCCAACAATGTTTAAGTTTACTAACATGTTTAAGTTTAAAAGGTGAATAATTGACCCTATGCATGTTTTAATAAAGTGATAATTAAGGATACATGGACCGGGATGTGGCACATCCTGTGCATAAAGTTATAATTCTGTTCAGTTATTTTATTGCAGGACAATGGAGTAACGACATTCTGACACACATAGCCCTTTTCCACCAACATGGTGCCGGTGCCAAAATCTCAAACCATTTGCGCTTTTCCACTGCAAATAACAGTGCCGTTCCAGCACCATTAACTCTCTGATCTGGAGCTGTGAACCCGTGATGCAAGCAACAAAGGGGTGTGCCGCTGCACGATGTACTGCACTGAGCTGAACCCGTAAAAATCGTATTGCACCAGTGATGTGCTCTTGGATGAGCGCATTCAACATGAGGTAGCTGTCTTCTAATGAGCTAAAATGTGAAAAAGTCAAAACACTTGCAATTAAATAAGTGCAGGAGATCTGGAAAGTGAGAAAGACTACAGATATCTAAGAAACTTAACATGCTGCTTTATAATAGTACAAGTTCATAACAGAAAGAGGAAACAAAACACGTATGTGGCGTCTTCCACATTATCACTGTCTTTAACAGTTCCTCTGCACAGTGGACAGATGCTGACAGAGTTGATTCTGTGTGGTAAGATGTGCCGTCAGAGCAGGAAGTAAAGTTTGCACTTGAAGAACATGTTCTGCCATGTTGTTTTTATGCGTTGTCCACTGACTTCTGTTTACAGACTAAAGACCACCCACCTCCAGATACGTAATCGCTTGGCTCTCAAACCAATGGAAAAGGGGACCCGTTCTTAACGGGTTCAGTAGAACCTGGGAACCAGCACCGGCAAAGGCATGAGCACTGGCACAAAAGAGATAATAGTGCCCCACGGTTCATCACTAAGAACACATCCCAAATCTTTTTGCCACACATTCTCATGTGAAATGAAAGAAGAGCTATCACTGTCTAACAGAGTGCTATAAATAAGGGGGATTTTCTCTTTTAAAAGGAGTCTTCCAAAATCTCCTCTATGCTTGACGACCCTGGAGACGGTCTTCCTGTCCTTTCCAGCATATTAATTAAAGGACTAATTTGCAGGTATCTGTAGAAATCTTGTTTTGGAATTTTGAACTCTGATCTTAAATCCGAGAAGGATTTAAGAGAACCTTCTTATAAACAGCTTTTGGAATTTGTCTGTACCGTGTTCTTTCCACTTCTTTCCCAGGGACTTAAAATATCAACATCTTTATGATGCAATTACGCTTCACACCAGATATAGTGAAGTAAATAACATAATTTAAAGTACACAGGGGTCTGTATATGGGCATATGTGCATGTATGAGACAGTCAGAGGCTGCAGAATAAACAGCATAATCTTCACCAACATATGCAATAGATCACATTTAGCATGGTAACACCATCCGTTTAGTACACCGACAATAACCCTAAATACCCTCTACAGCCTGTACAGCCTTCAGTGTATTGACATGTAGACCTTCAGAGTTGTACAGGCTGTGTTTAGTTTTAACAGCCATGCAGCTCAAACCAGCTATAACACAGAACCCGAACGCTAATGGATAAATGCTAGTCATAAGAGCCTCAAAATTATATCTACTACTGTAGTAGACTAGCCCTATTTTCACACTAGTGTCATCTCCTATGGGAGATGATTTGCAGCTGTGATTTAGCAGCATGCAACACATCGGGTTACGATTTTCTAGTATGTACTGCATACTGTATACTGCCCCCCGTGTGTAGTATGCAGTACAGTAACAAGTCTTGACCTACAGTGTAGTATACTAATACAGTCACATGACCAGCTATCTCAGAGCTGTTATTACTGTATCCACTGTCTAGAGCTAGCTGCTGCTAACGCTGCTCAATTCACTTGAAATACACTTAGCCTAGCTGTTAGCTACACTCTGCTATTTCACTCTAAAACTGATCCTCTAAAGTGAGTTCATCTTTTATTAATCTTCAGACCTGTATATTTGAACTTTCTGAGACTCATTCTGATGAACACACACCCCACTACAATCACTATACCCACATTTATACTCGGGGGTTGGCTGTGTTTTGCTCCCCAGTGTTACCCGCTGCCATTTTCTCTGGCTGAAGCAGACTGGTGAGGCCGTGGTGCATGATGGGATGCAGTACACCATGAAAATAGCACACCCTGTATACTACTACTAAATTCTGCCTGGAGTAGAACACCCTCCGGGCATCTCCAATGCACTACAGATCTTCAGTTTGGTCACATACTGCATACTACATATTACTTTTAGGCAGATTTAGGCCCAATCCCATTTCTTATTTTTACCCCTACTCCTTGTTTTCGAGTGTAACCATCCCCCTTGAAACTGAGTAAGAAGGGGTAGTGGTTGACATCTTCCCCCTATTAAATTGGACAACCCTTCAAGAACAGGATACGTCATCAGTTATCATCAGCGGCTTTTTTTTTGTAAACAGACGAAAAGCATGGGCGCTCGTGATTCACATCGCATCAATCAATCGAGTGACCGAATAAAAAAGAGCACAAACAAAAACTACATGACCTAATTAACAGGTTGCTAGCGACCCTGCCAGTCTGCAGTCATAGCAGAGGAGGGAGTTCAGCTCCTCACTGCTTAAATACATTTAGGGCATCATATGCCTTCAAAGAGGGGATGACCATTACTTATTATTGCCACCAAGAACTCTTCGGTGATATGAAGCTGAACCTAGCTTTTTAATCGTCAGGCTCATGATCGAATTTCGCCGTACCACCTTAAACCTCAGGTACCAGAATGTAACTGCTGTACCATTTAAGGTTGAAGGTACCGACTGAGACATCAGCGAATTACTAGCGATTTTTAGGCATGTTATAAAGGAAAATGACCATAAAGCGCTATTACAATGATTATCTTACAATACAGTGGCTTTTTAACAGAGAAAAAACATTTATGGGTCTCTTTGGTCGCTTCTGCAACCATCTTGCAGATGAATCGGGAATTTTCTCATAACACTCCGTTTGAAGTGTGGCTCTGAAAAATCTCTGTTTGAATGGCCATGTAGCCCTAACACTTCGCCCTACCCCTCCATCTCAACAACAATCAGGACAACTCTACCCCTAGCTGTGAACGGAGGGGTAGGGCTAAGTGTTAGGGGCAAGGGGTGAAATGGGATTGGGCCTTAGTATGTGAGTAGTATGTAGTATGCCATTATGAATACAGCCATACAGTCCGAGGTCCCTGGCTACTGCTGTCTGAGCTTTTGTGTTCCTACCAACATTTTGTTCCTATTCTCAGCAGTGTTGTAGTAAACATGGAAGAGAAGCTCGGAACTGCTGTTTCTTCTTTTCCCTGGTTTATATGATGAGTCTTTGCACATATACATTTGAAGAAAAAAAGAAAAATGAAGCATGGAAGAAAGTAGTGGATATTGTTGGTGTCTCTGGTGAGTTTAGCCAACTCGATTAGCCAGCATGCCATTAACCAGCCAATAAAGCTGGCCATGAACGCAAGTAGTTAGATTTCCATACTCATTCTACACAAATATGTCCTTTCAAAACTAGCTAGCTTTCCTGGACCTTATACACGCCCACATGCGACAATGTGAGGCACCCTGAACACACCCACAGGAGACAAACTTGGGGTTATGAGACTGTGGACACAAATCGCACAGTCACTCCGGACTCCGTGGTCACTGGACTCCGGACGCACCAGACCCATCATGCACTGCCCAGCTGTGTCTAACAGAACTGACAATTCCCATTGAACATAAATGAGATATGTTGTGGTATCGATGCGCTGGGGCAGTTTAAATGCATCACGCACAAACACAACACGGATTTTTAAAAAGTACCAGACCTTATTAGGAAGTGAACAGCAACAAAAGCAGATGATAAACTAACTGAACCCTTTGTAAGTTTCTCCAGTATGTGCAACAGGAGTACAACCAGAGTACAATGCCTTCTTTTCCTTCACTTTCTTCACTTTTTTTTTTGTCTTTCTACAAATAACAAACAATGAATATAGAGCAAAATACCTATTACAGTATGCCTGTTATGTATTGGATGTTATAAATATCCCACTCGCTCAAAATCTGGCACTGGATTAAACTCAGTATCCAGAGATCTGCAAAGTGTCAGTGAGGTTCTCTTGTTCAGCAGTTTGTGAGTGGAGTGCAGAGCTGCAGAGCTGTTTGTGATGTCTGTATCGGGCACGTATCTGTGAAATGAAGGTTAAATGAAATGTAAATGGCAAACGTCAGACTTTTTTGTAAATATCCCTAGCATCATTTGGTGTACACTGAGTACACTAAGTAAGTATACTATGTACACATAAATTACGTGTACTTCAGTGAACTTTTTTCTCTCCTGGATGGTGTAGCGCCGCCATGTTTGCCATGTCTCGGCATGGAGTTGTAGAGGTTCCTAATGGTGTCCTGTGATAATCCATCCCATGCAGCTTGAATATTCTCACACAGTTCCTGCAGATGTTGTGGTAGGGGTGGAGGTGAAGTGACACCAGGCCTTCTGGACATGTGATGTGCGACATCAAACCGTTCATCTTGGCGCTGGTGCCTCCACACACGGATGACCCGCTGTCATTCTGAGTCACTCCATGACAGTGTGGCATGACACCACTGCAGTCTTTGTAAACGTTGATGTGGTGTTAAGGGCAGTCTTCATAATGGTCTGCATGCATGTAGTCCTGCGTTGTGCAGCTTTCTGCCAATGGCACTGCCACTAACAGGGCATTACTGCTCAGTGAATTGTGGCTATTGGGTCATTCAGCTACAGGGCCAGTCCTTGCTTACATTACGTGGATGGCTGAGTGTGAAACTTGAATCATTTGCATGTCTCACACTGTCAAAGCTATCCACCAAGTTGGGTGCAACTATTCGTGCAACTATTTTTCTGCATAGCAAGTCAACAAAAATAAAGCACATGCTTTTAATTTGACTCTATCTTAGACATACTGTTTCATGGTACATTGGTGCAGTTAATTTATCACCTCATGCCATTAAAGCGATGAAGAGGGTTTCAGTAAACAGAAAAACACGTGTCAGTGAAG
Organism: Semaprochilodus insignis; assembly: GCA_034552555.1. Classification (NCBI taxonomy): domain Eukaryota; kingdom Metazoa; phylum Chordata; class Actinopteri; order Characiformes; family Prochilodontidae; genus Semaprochilodus; species Semaprochilodus insignis. The sequence goes on from CM067488.1 coordinate 27,014,795, forward strand.
TTCTTCTATTCCCTCACTCGAAAGCTCCATGACACTTGTACTGCATCTGGAAGAAAAACTGTGTAAATGTTGTTTTCACCTTCTCTGGCCTTGACTCATCACATGTGGTGACCGGCCTTTTAGTGAGGATTCCAATCAACAAATGAGATTCGCTCTTCAGGAACGATTAAGAGGGTCTTGCCCATGAGTGCAGTAAAAATGTATATTACCCTCAGGCATCAGCAGTCTGGAGACGCTCTATTTGATCTGGCCCATTCTAATGGCTGCTGTTAACCCTCTTGCCCATCTCTCCCGGCCTCTTATGGTTATGAGAGTGCCACATGTGCTCTGTGGGTTACTATACTATATTCCCTAGCTGGGTCTTTATGCAAGCAGTGGTACTTGTGTGACATTGAAGCTTGTGTTAAAGTCACACTACTCTGAAGCCTATTCATAAACAGTAAATCCAATCTGCCATCCTCCAGTTAATGTGGTATCCCTATTGGTACACCTCTAGTTGATGTACAAATAAACCGTAGGTGTGTTTCTTCGGGGGGTTTCAGCCTCACCCATTGCTAACAGATACAATCAAGCGCATAGCCATGCAATGGGTTGTACTGAAGAGCTCAGGAGCCCTGTCATATGATCCCACCTTTGCCACAAGTCAGTTTGTGAAACTTCTGAACCTGCTAGATCTGCCTTGATCGTGAGTAGGCTCTAAGTTGCAACAGCGGCACCACAGGGTTCCAAACTGTCTCTGACAGCAACTTCAGCACAAGAACTGCACAATGCCAAGCGTTGGCTGGAATAGTGTAAAGCACTGCACCACCTGGACTCCACTTGGAATGTGTTTTCTGGAGGGATGAATCATGCCTCACTATCTGACAGTCTAATAGACAAATCTGGATTTAGTTGATGGCAGGACAACAATATGTACCGGTATGCACAGTGCTAACAGAAAAGTTTGGTGGAGAAGGGATTATGGGGTCTGGAGCTATGTTTCAAGTTCTGGGCATTTTATAGCTCTTTGCTACCAACGTGGTGTGGTGCCTGTGCCAAAATCTCAGACTGCTTTGTGCTTTTCCACTGCAAAAAAACGGTTTGAAGCCCCATGCCCCATGAACTCGCTGGTATGGAACCATGGAACCTGTGATGCAAGTGGCAAAAGAGCATGAGTTGTAGAGGTTCCTAATGGTGTCCTGTGATAATCCATCCCATGCAGCTTGAATATTCTCACACAGTTCCTGCAGAGCGGTAGGGGTGGAGGAGGAGTGACACCAGGCCTTCTGGATATGTGATGCGTGACAACAAACCATTCATCTTGGCGCTGACCACGGTGCCCCCACACACTGATTAATTGGTTGTCTCCACCAAGAGAAAAGCAGGACTCGTCTCTGAAGATGTCCTGCTGCCATTTTGAGTCACTCCATGATATTCTGTCATGACACCATTCCGGTCTTTGGAGTCATTGATGCAGTGTTAATGGCAGTCGTCGCCACGGTCTGCGTGCATGAAGTCCTGCATGGTACAATCGTCTGCCAATGGTGCTGGTACTAACAGGGCATCACTGCTCAGGGAATCGTGGCTGTAGGGTCAGTCAGTTACAGTGATAAGGCCTGTGCTTGCTTACATTACAAGTTCAGCCAAGCGTGAAACTTCAATCGCAATGTCTCACAATGTCAAACCTACCCACCAAGTTTCATCCCTGTCGGTTGATTCCTTCTGGGGCAGCTATTTGTGCAACTATTTTTTGGACAATGATTGTGACATTCCATATCATTGATATGATGATGAATGAGTCAAATGAGTGAAATCAACGAAAGCCGCACCAAAATGACCCAGCAGTCTGCTGAAGAAACAACATGTTTCGCCATGTTGTTTTTATGCGTTTTTCCCCATAGGAACGGGCCGCTGACATCCAGACACGTAATCATTCCACTCTCAAACCAGTAGAAAAGTGGGCCTGTTCTTAACGGGTTTGATAGACCCTGGGAACCAGCACCAACTCTAGCACAAGTATTGGCACTTTGTTAGTGGAAAAGACTTATTAGCTCCAGTGAAAGTTAATGCTACAGCATACAAGGACATTTTTTGACTATTATATGCTTCCAACTTTGTGGTAACAGTTTGGGGAAGGGCCTTTACCTGTTCCAGCATAACTGTGCCTCGGTGCACAAAGTGAGGTCTATAAACACAAGTGGAGAAACTTCAGTGGCCTATAGAGAGCCCTGAGCTGAACCCCCACTGAACAGTTTTGGGATGAACGGGAATGTTGATTGCAGGGCAGACCCTCTCAAACAATGTCAGTGCCTGACCTCACAAATGCTCCAAGTAACTGAATTGGCACAGATTCCCACAGATACACTCCAAGTGGAAAGTATTCCTACAACAGTGGTGGTGGGGGCATCTTATTAATGTCTATATGTTGGGATGGGATATCCAAAAAGGTCATAACAGTAGTATGGTCAGGTGTACATATAGTGTATCTTGTACCTGCACCCCATTTTAATTTCTACACTTTCCAAATAGAGGCAAAATTTAAAACTTGTAAGACCCCTACTGATCAAATATTACATACTTACTTGATCCGGCCCCCTCCCTTTGAGGCATGGGGTAAGGAGCTAAAAAGTAAATAATCCTAAAAACCACTCAAGGGTCCTCCAAACAGCTTATTTTCCTAAGCTTAGTTTTTGAAACTAGACCAAGGATTCTGAACACATTCTTACTTGGTCTGTTAGAAATTGACATTAAACAATCACAAGTGTTTAAAAACCTGTGCATACATCACTATGCACATCCAGGTCGAGATTTACATACGCATTAGCGAGAAAGGTCTGATTCGGCTCTGAGCAAGTGCAAATTTTATGAACTTTCAGCAGAACCTTTCAGTAATAAGCGCTCTCGTGTGCTTAGCCCCCCCCCCACATTATGCCAGATTAACACCTGCTGATGGTCTTGTAAATGCGGGCTACATGCTGTGTTGTAAAAGCTCACTGTCAGTTGGGCGCTCGAGTGCTTGACAAAAAGCTAGATGGACTGTTAAATTGGATTTATTTATGTGACTTGTGCTAATATCACCGCAATGAGAGTTAGCAAAGGGCACAAAGGGAGCCGAGGAATGAGCCACTGATAGATTTGGCCCAGAGCTGCAATGGACTCTAGTTAAGTCTGACCTGCCCTTGGGAAGCCTGTAGTGGAAACCAATTTGATCATGTGCATTATTAGATCATAAATGGCAATGCACTTTGATATTCTATAATAAAGTAGCAGTGACCCATACCATAAATAATTTAGGCCCAAATGTCACTTTTGGCAACTACATAATGTCATATTCGCTAAATTAGTGTGTGAGAGGAGGGTTTATGGCTGTGTCAACGGATTTCGTTTTTCACTGCACGCACAGGATCTCTGGAGCCCGAGGCGAGGGAAGCTTTGGGCAAATCAACACAATTCATCATTATAAGGAATGCCTCAAAGCACTGTAGTTAGTCCTAATGCTTTCTTCTATTAAAGGTGTAAGTCATATTAAGACTCTATTCAGTCAGGTTTCCCATTTCTTCAGAATTTAACACCTCCTTAGCTTTTAACTCTAGGAGTAATGTTCCATCATTAGTCATAAGACTTATAAATCAGTAATTAATACGGACTTACAAGACGTTGCAATCTTTCAAGGCTTATTTGGCATGAGATTGACAAAGACTGACCAAACTTTTTGGTGGGAGATTAATTAGATGCGATTCTTTGCATGCTAGCCTGAAACAGGACTGAGCAGGAATACATGGACGCAGACCGTTATGACGGCTGCCCTTAACACCATGTCAACGTCACCAAAGACTGCAATGGCGTCAAACCAGACTGTCATGAATGGCAGTGTGTCATCTTCAGTGACGAGTCCCGCTTTCGTCTTGGTGAAAAAGACCAATGAATCCGTGTGTGGAGGCAGCGTGGTCAGTGCCAACATGAACGGTTTGTTGTTAAGTCCAGAAGGGCTGGTGTCACTCCACCACCATGCATGTTGCATTAGCAACCATAGCTATCATTTTGCGCAAACACACCAGACACTTGTGAATCCCCAAAAAGGTTTGGGGTTTAATCACAAAGAAACAATCCAGAAGAGCAGTCAAAAACCAGGCCCAGTCAAAACCATGAGAACAAACAGTCCAAACAAAGAAAGTACAAATCAACAATCAAAAGACAGGGTCAGAAAACAGAAGCAGGTCAAAACCAGTAAAAATGAAAACAACTAAGTACGCAAACAGAAAGTCGGCAATACCTTGCAAAGAACTGTCTGCAACAAACAGGTATATATGCACCAAGCAAACAACAGGTGAGAGTCAATAGTACTTAGGAAAGAGTGATCTGTAGACTGAGTCCTGATTGGTGGCTGTAGGACATGTGACAGTGACAGCTCCTGGGAGTTGTAGTTTGAAGGTACATCAAGAGCAGAGGGAGAACCAGGAGGTGTGAAAATAGCAGCCCGGCACCACACTGAGAGACACTACTTCTATATGTGTAGTTCAATAAATATTGCCCATATCAGCCTAAATTTATCCTCATTTATTGTTCCTGGTAAAAATGCAATGTAGCTACTTGAAGTCAACTCGGCACTGGAACTTTTCAAAACATCATTGTCCTGACCACAGAAGCAAAGTTTATGGGGACTAATTTAACACATAGTGCCCGGAAACTTAGCACCTGTTAGCCGTTACACACAGATCTCTTTTCACTCACCAAGGTGTTACAGCCTGGTCTCTTGCTCGGTCATTCTCTCTCTCTCTCACTTGCTTTGACAATGTCTTCTTTGGTCTCTTATCAGCTTCTGCCATTATGTCCATACTGGGAATACTGAGTTAGCCTCTTCTTATAGCTAGCCAAAGAACCATAGTTGCTGTGGGTCGCTGTTGTGTGGAGTAAAATGTAAAGTGCTCTGCAGCTCCAAACGAGAGCTCTTGTGCACGCTCCTCCAAAGTTACATGTAACCGCAGGCTACAGCAGACATTCCAGGCTCAGAGTGGCAATGACAGAGACAGCATTCACCCTATTTTAAGTCAGTGCAGCAACAAAATGATCTTGGAGCTGTTTTAAGGTAAAATTGATACATAAAGGTGCTTTAAGAATCTTGCTTTACAAGACTCAGTCATGTCTTCCGGGTTGGTCAGATGCTAAAGGGCACCCCCTAGAGAGTCCACAATGAATGGGTTCCTAATTGTTACACACTTTGATTTAAACAATTGATCAGAGGCTTTTGCACAGATGTGCACACTCATTAAAGAACAGATTGAGGACTCCCGGGATCTAATTGCAGAGGGATCTGTTCAGGTCCAACAGGCTCCACTTTCCAGTCAGATTCCGAAGAATGATGGTACTGAATGATGGTACTGAACACTGGAGTTTATGAAAAGCATTCTAACATAAGGGAAGACTTCTTCGGCATGGGGACAGTGGTGGTGGCCTTGAAGCACACTCGGACAATGGTGCTGGTCAGAGAGATGTTGAAGATGTCTGTGAGTACATCTGCTGCACGTTCTATGAGTACTGGGCCAGAAATGGGTTTTCTCACATCAGCTGCTGGTAGCACCTGACACAGCACCTGCTCGTTGGGTGGTCTTTCTCTCTGCCATGTTGTTCTTCAATTCCAGCTATGCATATAAGTCATTCGCCGCATCTGGGAGGGAGGCATCACTGTCATAGGAGGGTGATGTTTTCCTGTAGTTGCTGATGACCTGGATGCACTGCCACATGCGTTGCGTGTCACCAGTGTTCTGGAAGTGTCTGTAGGTTTTTCGAGCTTGTGCATGCCTTCGCCTCTCTGTATCGCCCTTCAGTTTGTCCCTCAATATTTTAGTTCTATGTAGAACTAAAAATAGTTTTTGGTAAAAACATTTGCTTCTTTATTTTGTTTCCAATTATTTCTTTCATTTCCCCGTTATTTGCCTCAACCCAATACATTCAATTCACATTTTGTTTAATGCAGCATAATATCAGATATGATATTGATGACTGTGGTCTGTGCAGTCAGCTTTAGAGGCAGATTAGACAGGCCTACTTGTATTTCTTTAGTGAGTACCCTCTATCGATTTGCCACCCTGTTTTTGGTATAATAGAAGGAATAGGAAGTGGCCATGCTCCCCTGATTCTGATTCTGATTCTGTTAACACTATTTGGGGGAAAAAAGCAACTGCTGTATATTACAAGCCTGAGGAGACCTGATATAACCCTGCTTTAACAACCCTGTTGTTTATTGTTGAAAAACCTTTCCATGTTATTTAGCACAGTAGACAAATCTGTCTCTTTATTTTGCAGGCTGGAGGAACATGTGCTTTAATTTCTTCTGGAGTACAAAAGATACTTCAGTGACAGTTTGGGAGTATAGATATTGCTTCTACTATCAATTTACATTCATCATCAAAAGAATAGCTGCACCCAGAAGGCAGTGTGGGATTGCAATGCTGTTGGGAAGGAAGATAAAGCTTACCAGGAACAATAGATGATGATACATTTAGACTGATATGGGCAATATTTATTGAGCTACACATACAGAAGTAGTGTCTCTCAGTCTGGCTAATGCAACATGCATATCGTTGCTGTGCAAAGAAAGACAGGTATCTCCAAAATGGCAACTTTACAGGAGAAGGCAAAAACCTAATTTAATTCTAATGTAAGTCAATGGAACCAGACTGTCTTCCAAGTGATTTTGGGCCATTTCTGTTGGTCATCATGAAATTTTCACACAATGTAAATGTCAGCTCATGTAATCAAATGATGCATAAAAGTAAAAATCAACAAAACCGGAGATACGTGTTCTTCTTTGGACAGCGACAATATGTCTCGACATGGAGCTGTAGGGGTTCCTAATAGTGGCCTGTGATGATCCATCCCATGCAGCTTGAATATTCTCACACAGTTCCTGCAGATGGTGTGGTAGGGGTGGAGGTGGAGTGACACCAGGCCTTCTGGACGTGTGACATGTGACCACAAACCGTTCATCTTGGCGCTGACCACAGTGCCTCCACACACAGATTCACTGGCCGTCTCCACAAAGACAAAAGCAGGACTCGTCACTTAACATGACCTGCTACCATTCTATATCACTCCCAGGACAGTCTGGCAAGACACCATTGCAGTCTTTGGCGACACTGACATAGTGTTAAGGACAGTTGTCGTAGCAGTCTGTGTGCCTGTAGTCTTGTGCTTTGCAGCCATCTGCCAATAATGCTGGGACTTACAGGATATCTCATGGAGGGGATCACTTCTCGCTGAATACTGCCCTTCCTTGCCCGCCCCACATCCTTGCTTATGTAACATGCACGACAGAGTGTGAAACTCGAATCATTAGCATGTCTTACAATGTCAAACCTACCCACCAAGTTTCATTGCTGTTGGTTGATGCAACTATTTGTGCAACTATTCTTTTGATATTCAGCGTAAAATGATCACAAACTGCAGCTCAAAATAATGTCAAGTCAAATTTATTTATATAGTGCCTTTTTCAGCAGATGTTGTGGCAACAGACCACAGAGT
>CM067488.1:27026733-27058935 GCA_034552555.1 Semaprochilodus insignis
TGTGTGTGTGTGTGTGTGTGTGTGTGTGTGTATGATGTATAATATGTATATGTATAATAAATAAATTAATGAATAAATTATGTATAATAAATTAATAGGGAAACCTACAATGGACAAAAATATAACAAAAAAAATTGATACTGCGATACATCAAGAGTATATGTGGTATATCAGGATATGTGTGGTTTAGACATTTCATCAGTTGGAGCTGTTAAGTGTAAAGTGCCTGTAGAGTCTTTAAGATAACCAACAACCTCCATTTAGACAGGTGTGTCTAAACTATTGACCTCTACTATATGATATATCTATATATACATATACACATATATTTGCATGGGAAATTCATCATTTAAATTTTCTTTCTTTACAATGACTGCAATGCAATGTAATGTCTTTAGATATAACCCCTAAACATCCATACGCCATACTGAGAGACACTACTTCTGCATGTGTATCTCAATAAATATGGCCCATATCCATCTAGGTTTATCATCATTTATTGTTCCTGGTTACCTTTATCTTCCTTCCCAACAGCACTGCAATCCCACACTTCCTTGTGGATCCAACTATTCTTCTGACGATGAATATAAAATGACAGCAGTATCAAACATTATCAAACAGCTGCCACATTAAATAACCTATTAAGCGTACATAAAGACCAAATAAAAACTCAAATCCAGTTTTGCATTTTACTTCTACTGTGACAAAGGGTTAAAGGTTGAAGAACATCTGTGTAATAGACAAAGTTGTCCAAGTGAAGAGCCTATATTTTTAAGGGTGCACATTTTGTATTCCTAATATTGTTCCCAGTACAAACTGCACTCAGGCTGGCTCTGATTCAAACAATGTCGTAACTAAGATGAGGGCGTGCTTTGAAAAGCTCCATCGAGCATTCCGAAAGCAGCTTTCGCAAGGATATTGCTTCAGTCCTAGACCTACTCATGGCAAGTATGTACCTTGACAATTTCGGCTTTAAACCGCCCCCTTGAGGTTAAGGAAGCAACAATCAAGGGGTTGCAGAAAGCAGAAAGCAATGACTCATATGTGAATAGTGTTTTTTGTGTTGTTGTTGTTGTTGTTGTTGTTGTTTGTAAAGAGCCTGGTAAGATTAGGATGAACACTTACATAAACAGCACAGTTCTGGGGTATCCGCGAATGAATGACTGACAATTACTTTGGTGTTCAGCGCTGACTTTAAACCATCCCCTGGGTTCCCACTCCTTACAATTTTTTGTTGTTGTTCAAATTTACATAAGATAAGACTCATCCCAGGCTGCGGAGACCCTGGAATAATCCAGCATTGATCTGTGGTGGTGTTGCTGTTGTTTCCTCCTCTGCCACAACCCAACCCGCTTTAACCTTGAGGGTAAAAATAGCTAATAGTATGCAGAGTGTAATTTGTCTGAAGTGTGCGTGAGAATTATACAGCGATGAGCAGCAGCCGTTCTGCGCTAAGGGACTGTAATGAGAGTTGACCGATCCACAGGCTGAGCAGGAGCGTAATCGCAGTCGCCGTCTTCTTTAAAAGATCACATTTAATGCTTTTCTCTCTCTCTCACAATTATTAATGACCTCATGACTCATTCTTTTTTACCCCAAAAGAACAAGAAAAGTTGAACAAGAAGTTCAAAAATCTTTCTGTGTCTCGTATATACACACACTGACACACCACTTCATACAGTATACCTACTTGTATCTACATACTGTATAGGAACACTTCATAGTTGTATAGTTACTGACATCAGTTGCTCTGCATACTTTGTTAAACCACTTTTACCCTGTTCTTTAGTGGTCAGGACGCCCACAGGGCCACCACAGAGCACCTATTATTTGGGTAGTGGATCATTCTCAGCTCTAGACTACAATTAATTAGTAGTTATAGGTACTCTATATATATATATATATATATACACTTATCACCAAAAGAATAGCTGCACCTAGAAGGAAGTGTGGCATTGCAATCCTATTGAGTTGGAAGATAAAGGTTACCAGGAACAATAAATCATAAAAATAATAAATGAAAAATGATAAATTTAGACTGATATGGACAATATTTATTGAGCTACACATACAGAAGTAGTGTCTCTCAGTATGGGATTGGGCGACCATGTTCCAGACATTCCAGACATCTCCGCATGGAGTTGTAGAGGTTCCTAACGGTGTCCTGCAATAAACCATCCCGTGCAGCTTAAACATTCTCACGCAGTTCCTGCAGGTTTTGCTGTAGGGGTGGAGGTGGAGTGACACCAGAACTTCTGGACGTGTGATGCGTGACAACAAACCATTCATCTTGGCACTGACCACAGAGCCTCCACACACAGATTTGTTGGTCATCTCCACCAAGACAATAGCGGGACTCATCACTGAAGATGACCTGCTGCCATTCACTCAATGTCAGTACGGAACGACACCATTAAGGTCGTTGGCAGCGTTGACATGGTGTTAAGGGCAGCTGTCGTAGCGGTTTCCATGCATGTAGTCCTGGGTTGTGCAGCTGTCTGCCAAAGGTGATGGCACAGGATGACTCATAGAGAGCATTACTGCTCGCTGAAGAGTGTGCATATATACACACATATACATATATATACAGACACACACATGTATACATACATATATATATATATATATATATATATGTGTGTGTGTGTGTGTGTGTGTGTGTGTGTGTGTGTGTGTATATATGTGTGTGTATCAGGAACATCGTCACAGTGTGTTTGAAGATCAGAGATGGCATTTATATTGTACAGTCCTGTTTTATGATTGACAAAGTCCTAGCATAACATGCTGTTCTCCAACACACAGAGCCTGAGCTGTACACTAAAAGGCCACATTACTTTGGAATTCAACATCAAATGGAATTCCTGTCTCATTGTACGTGACCTATATTCTTTATTGGAAGCACAGGTATTCTATGGGGAAGGAGAGGAGAGAGACAGAGAGATGGACTCTAAAATGTTAGATGTCTTTCTTTTAGACCGGTCTCTTCCTTCTTCTTTTAAGTCAACAGTCCCAAGACAATTTTCTCAAGCCTGGCTTTTAAGTGCATTTCAGCGTCCATTTTAGATAGAGAACACACAGACACACAGACACACGCATTTGTGTTTTTATACCTTGTGGAGATGGTGCCATTAAGTATGTAAAAAAAAAAAATTATATATATATGTATGTGTGTGTATGTGTGTGTGTGTGTGTATGATGTATAATATGTATATGTATAATAAATAAATTAATGAATAAATTATGTATAATAAATTAATAAGGAAACCTGCAATGGCAGGTTTCCTTATTACATAACACGCCTGGAACTGCAGGATTTGAGTCCTTCTCGGTGTAGTGTGTTACTGATGGTAGCCTTTGTTACTTTGGTCCCAGCTCTCTGCAGGTCATTCATCAGGTCCCTCTGTGTAGTTCTGTGATCTCTGCTCACTCTTCTCATGATCATTTTGACCCCACGGGATGAGATCTTGCGTGGGGCCCCAGATCGAGGGAGATTATCAATGGTCTTGTATGTCTTCCATTTTCTTACAATTGCTCCCACAGTTGATTTATTCATACCAACCTGCATGCCTATTGTAGATTCGCTCTTCCCAGCCTGGTGCAGGTCTACAATTTTCTTCCTGGTGTCTTTCGACAGCTTTTTGGTCTTGGCCATGGTTGAGTTTGGAGTCTGACTGTTTGAGGCTGTGGACAGGTGCCATTTATAACAGTAACGAGTGAAGGACAGAAGAGCTTCTTAAAGAAGAAGTTACAGGTCTGTGAGAGCCAGAAATCTTGCTTGTTTGTGGGTGACCAAATACTTATTTTCCACCATAATTTACAAATAAATTCTTTAAAAATCCTACAATGTGATTTCCTGGATTTATTTTTCTCATTTTGTCTCTCATAGTTGAAGTGTACCTATGATGAAAATTACAGACCTCTCTCATCTTTCTAAGTAGGAGAACTTGCACAATCAGTGGCTGACTAAATACTTTTTTGCCCCATGTATATATTATAACTCCTCAAATCATATGGTCCTGCATGTGAATCCATACTTCAATTCCTCACTCTCATAACTTACGGTAATATATTAGTTTCACAGTGGTCACCAAGTAATCCATAGTAGTACTTGAATAATAACACTGAAGATTTATAACTGAATCACACGCCTACAGCTCAAGTGGTTAAGAATTATTATTCACTAACCACTATGAAGCTGTACATGCTTCCCATGACCATTGCTAGACCATTTTTAGGGTGCTTTAGGCCCCCTACGCCAATTAAAGGTACATTATTACTTTAAAACATTATAGTTTTTAGTTTTTCCTCATTCAATGATCATTGTTTAACCAGGCTATCATGACTTATAATTCATAGTACAGCGAGATAGCATGATGCTAGGACCTGGGGAAGGCTACTACTGCTGTTAGACAGCATTGTAATGGTGGTTGACAACCGCTGAATGCTAACAGAATTACACCTTATTCAAAATATAATATATGGCCAAAAGTATGTGGACACCTGACTGTCATACCCATATAAGCTATTTGATTGTAAATTACTGGCTGCACTCATTTCATAAAGTATTTAAATAAATAAAGAACTTACAAATACACAAATAGACAGATCTGGAGCATTTGGCCTGACGTTGAGGGTTAGTTCTTTCTATCCAGCTTTTCCTTCAAAGTCCGGGCATGTTTGTCCTGAAAATGTTCAAAAACAAGCACACCTGCACTCACACACTCATCTATAAATAAAAAGCATTGATAACAAAACATAGAACCCATAGTGGATAAAAGAAACACGTATGTACACTGGAACAGCTACAACAAGTTTTCATACATCTTTCGAAAATTTATAATGACCAAACTCCATTATTTGATGAAGATGTAAGATGTCACTTATGTACGGCTTTATGTTCTATAATGACTTCCACCAAACCCGCAGTGCTTCTTTTTTTAGTTTACATCAGTGCAGCCATTAATGGATGTTGTCTCATTTCAGTGCTCTCCAGCTTCCTTTTAACCCTCTTAATAAGACAGACATGCATCTATGTTGTCAGGGCCACTCATAACCACAACCCAGCTCTTAGGCAGCAAAAAAAAAAAAAAAAAGCATGTAGAAAATCTGTAGCTGGCATCTAATAAACAAAAACACCACCTGCACAATGTTTGAAGTTCAACATATGACAGTTTGGGTCTGCTAGAAATCCCAGTGTGTTGTAAAAGTACATTTTTGCCAAGACAAATGCTATAGTGCTGTGCAGGATGTGTGGGCAAACATCCTTAGGATGTGAAGTAAATACTGGCTAAGCCAAAACTCCACAGAGGATTACATATGACTGACTATTATTTTAAAGGAGTGCGTATTTGTGACATGCTGAATGATGGACATACACATTGTAAGAAATACCCATAGAATTCGAGCATTTAAGTGGAATTTCAAAGTGGAACCGTCTCTGCATATCCGACTGCTTAAATATGGCATTTAGCTGACGCCCTTATCCAGAGTGACAAGGTTAATCCTATTACAGGTAGGCCAATGTAGTGGTAGGAGTTTTGCCCAAAGACTCTTATTGGTGTAGCACAGTTTAGGCACCCGGACCGGGAATCAAAGCCCAGTCTCCCATATGGGATGTTAGTAATGGAATAATAAATGGAAATAAATGGAAAGCGTCTTTGCCCGTAGTTTTAAGTACTACATGGACAGGAAAAGTTTCCTGGATGTCTACTTTATAGCCAAACCTACATACAACCCTCCTATTTATTATGTTGAGTTGTTTCAGCTCCACCCATTGCTAACAGGAATACAAAATCACGCCCGTAGCCATGCCATCTTCACTGGCACACATTAGTAGTGAAATGGGTCGTACTGAAAACCTCAGTGATTTTAAACAAGCTACTGTGAACAGAATGCCACATTAATTTCAGCCAAGCTAGATCTGCCCTAGCCAACTGTAAGTGCTAATAGGAGCAACAACAGCTCAGCCAAGAAGGGCTAAGGCCTTCCCATCCAACATCAGTGCCTTAACTCCTATATGTTCTCATTGGACTTAATGGACACAAATTCCCCTAGACACACTCCCATTGTGCCCATTGTTTCGGAATGGGATGTCCAAATAGCTTACATAGGTATGATAGTCAGGTGTCCACATACTTTTGGCCATATATAGTATTTTGAATAAGACGTAATTCTGTTTGCATTAAGCGGTTGCTGACAACCATTACATTGCTGGATTACAGCAGTAGCAGCCTTCCACAAGGTCTAGCATCATGCTATCTCGTTGTATTGTACCTTTAATTGGAGTAGGGGGCCTAAAGCACCCTAAAACTGGCCTAGCAATGGTAGTGGGATTCTCATAACTACATAGCATGCACAGCTTCATATTGGTTAGTGTATAAGAAGTCTTAACCACTTGAGCTGTAGGCGTGTGATTCAGTTATTAATCTTCAGAGTTATTAGTTAACTACTACTATGAATTATTTGGTGACCACAGTGAAACTAACATATACCCTAAGTTATGAGAGTGAGAAATTGAAGCATGGACCCACATGCAGGGCCCATAGGATTGGAGGAGTTAAGATTAGTAACTGAATATATAAGCCTTCCCTTTCGAGGGGTTAACCAATAACATTAATAACCCCCAACTTACTATATTATGTATTCATTCTCTACGGTAATAATGCGGATGGTATAAATCTGCAGTTCCTCTCACAATGAATCAGGCTTATATGAGAAGTCATATTCAGCAACTGCGAGAGACGAATTACGAAACAGAAAGAAAGCAGCAAATATAGAGGGCAGAAGCGCCAATATGGTTCAGACACTTATAATGAGATTTGGGGAAATCCTCTTTGCTGTCACACAGTATCTGCCATACCATCAAAGGAAACCTTTCCCTCTTTGGTGACTCAATCCTGCTTAGGAAATTTAAACCCTACTGTTGTAACACTCAGACGGCGGCAGTTTTAACTGCTTTATTTCCAGAATCGTTTTTCTTTTTTTTATCTGGAGGGAAACTTTCTACTTCTCCTTTGTTTTGTCCATGACCTTGAGTATATGGGGAAGAGTATTTCACCCTTAGAACCTGAGAGTTAGATTTTTCTTTTACTACATTATTCAACGATAAATATGTCATTCTCTATTTGACTATACAGTGAGCTACATAGTAGTAAATTGAATTTACTCTCAAAAGAAAGCTGAAAAAAATAACACTGAAGATGATTTTTTTAAACAATAGATTTCACAATGAATATGTGCTAGGCATTTTCCCAAATATGACATGTATATGCAAATGAGACATTACATATGTAAACATTTGCATACCTGTTAAAGCCAAAAAGATCTAGCCTTTGGATGATGTCAGAATTAAAAGGTCAAATGTTTCTATGAAAAGGCTTTTACAGAATAGATTAGGTTGGAATCTGATAAAGAATGAACACACAGTTAGAACCTCATTGTATTTTATTGGATGATCAAGAAAACAGTATGTTTTATCAACATTTAGAAATCTGTGGGCCAATGCCAATATCTAATATTTTTCATGAACATACAGTTCCAGTAGAAAATCTGGACACACATAGATAAATGGATGGTCTTGGTGATCTTAAAGCCTCTACAGACTTACGCTTAACAGTTCCAACTGATGAGATGTCTGAATAAAATAAATACCAAAAAAGAATGCCTCATATTTCTTACATTATTTATTCTGTACTCACATACCTGCCAAGTATGCACAGAGAATTACTTTAAAATAATACATATCGTCGCTGTCCAAAGGTCCGTAGGGTAAAATCCTAATTTAATTTTAATGTAAGTCAAAGGAAACCAGACTTTTTTTCCCAAGCAGTTTTGAGCAATTTCTGTTGGTCCAGTCAGCATGAAAGTTCACACAATGTAATTGGAAGCTGCTGTGTTCACATTATGCATGAAAGTAAAAACTGACAAAAATGGAGATATATGTTTTTCATTGGACAGTGACAATATTTACCATATGTATATGCAAAGTAAGTACTTTTAAAAGTCTATTTATTTAAGTACCAATATTGTACTATACCACATTGTAAAATAAAATGATTTTCTGAATCTCTCCTGTTGTATTACTGAACTACAAGTAGGGTATTGTGGGTATTTTTAAAGTAAAGTGATTAAATCAGCAGTCATGTATAACAGATAGAGAGGTTTCCCACCTAAAGCCTAAAATACTGAATATTATGGTTTTAAAATATAAGGCATGTGAAACCATTGCTGTGTTAATGGTTAAGTTATTGGTGGTAAATCTGAATAAAAAATATGTTTTCTTGAGGGACTATTTTGGCCACACAACATCCTACATGTAACTCACCACCAGGAATGTACTACTTTAAAATATACAGGAGTCCAAATAAGCATAATTGGCCTTGTTAGCTCTGGGTGGTAGGATGGTCCGCACTAAACTATTGGATGGTCCGCACTAAGCCATTGTCAGTTAGCTGATATTAAAGAACTGGCAGCTAGAATTCTCCTACTTGGGCATGCTAAGTGGTACATCGTGCTAGCTAATGAGATAAACTATGTAGAAATCCCCATATGTAATTGGTGACAATAGCCAACACTGTAAGGGCCAATCCTCATATTATAAATTAAGCTATTAAATTATTTTTAATGTGCGGTCAACGTAGTCATGTAGAACCCCCAAGGGATCCCCATGTTCAGAAGAACTTGCTTTTCCATGTGGACCCCTTATAACATGATACAACAAACCTCTAATAATCATCTTGCCATCTAGCCAAACCTTCCTTAGAAAGCTTCAAATTTACCGCCCAAGGAAATTCTAGGGTTTGGTAACTCAGACTGAATTCAGTTACTATGGACAGTTCACACATATTTGACAGACGGATTCCTCAGTAGGTGCAAGGAGTTCTTGCACGGCAGTGCGTCTAGTTATTCATACAGCAAGAGCTAAGAATCAACAACAGTCTACTGTAACTAAATCCCAGGCCTCAACACTAAATCATATCTAATCTATGTCAATTAGCCACGCCGCGCAGTCTCGGCTGCGAGTGACACAGTCCTCATCTCACTTCTGGAGCCTCCATTCTTATCTCCACTTTATCCTGTCCGTACAGGCCGATTTGTCACTTTAAGCTGAGCCTCACAGTTATTACAAATCAAACTTCTCTGAGGGGAAGGAAGTAAAAAATGGCTCCAGGTTTTGCTTGTGATTTTTCTCTTAAACTACATTTTGCTTCTCGGTTCTTCGTCCTATTCTTTTTCCTTTTCCTTTTTTTCTTTTAATCTCTTCAGCTCTGGTCAGTTCCACTAACGCAGACAAATGGCTGTTGCCACACACACTGAGGAGGCCAATCAGAAAGCCAGGCCACTTGCCTTGACAGTGCTGTGAGCTATGAACGAGCAGGAATGTAGCGGAGATGGAAATTGAGGTGAGACACTGAAGGTGAATGGGATTTTAGTTTTAAGCAATAGATATCACACTGAATATGCGCTAGCCGTTTTCCAGAATATTACATTTATATGCAAATGCGGCATTACATACGTAAACATTTGCATACTTACTAAAGCCAACAAGATCTAGCCTTTGGGTGACGTCAGGAATAAAAGGTCAATTGTTTTTATGAAAGGCTTTTACAGAATAGAATGGGATGTGATAAATGAACAGAATGGTGGAATCTCATTGTATTTTATGGGATAATAAAGACAACAGCATGTTTCAGCAACATTAAAACATTCTTTTGAAATATCCTTCAGAATAAGGCTTGGATTTGTGGGATGACAGCAATATCCTATATTTCTCATGAACATACAGTACCACTCAAAGGTTTGGGCACACCCAACTAAATGGATGTTGTGGGTTCTACAGACTCTACAGGCTTACACTTAACAGTTCCAAATTATGAGATACATAATATATATCCTTATATACCAAATATACTCTTGATTTATCAAAATATTATATTTCTGCCATATCGCCATCTCTAATGTATATTTTGTCTCTTTTTTTTTGCACAGTTTAAAAGCGTTCTAGTTACCCCTTTAATTTCAGGAATATTCACGACCGATAGAATTAAAAGAAAAAAAGTAGGGAAAAAAGTATGTCTTGTTATATTAACTTTCATTGCAAGTTTAGAAAGCTGTTTTATCCTCCTGTAAAGTTCCATTTTGGAGGTGTTTATGGTGGACTGTATAATTCCATGAGTGCTATTTTATAGTTTGATGTCTTCACTTTTATTCTAAAGTATTTAGCTTTAAGGGGGACCTTCTAGGAGTAGCCATGTCTAAACTCAATGATATTGGGAATTGCTGGATTATTATTACTATTGCAGCATTTTTATAGGGTTACAAATGCAGTTAAACAAATAAAATGCAGAAATTTTGGCACAGTCACTCAGCATCACCTCAACGATTTAATATCAGTCAAATGTCAATATACTGTATATTTCTTAAACAATTGTATGCCAATTGATGGTACACAATTGCATCACTGAGAAGACCTTGTCTCCCATGGAAAACATGAATAGATATAAGGATATTTTAGATGCATCCTCCAGAAAAACACTACGAGGAGAAGATTAGCTGGTAGATCTGTATAACATAGTCTGCATTCATCCAGAATTCAAAAATTTCCAATGCATTGAACAAACCGGAAGCTTTACACAACAACAAAGGATGAGTAAGCAAAGCAAAGAGATAATGGCAGGTCATTAGTAGAGGAGAGAAGCGGAGGTCGAGAACCAGAGAGTTAGGCAAACAGCAGACAGAATAGAGGGAGATAACCAGAGAATAGTCGAGAGGACAAAAACAGGGTGAGAGAAAGAGAGTGAGAGAGAGAGAGAGAGACGGTAACGCAACAGAGAAGAACGTGTGTGCGAGTGGTGTTTATAAACAGGAAGTGTCAGCTGGAATCTATCAGTACTCCGGTGAGCTAAAGCGTGAATGATTGGTTGACTGAGGACATGTGAGTGTGACGTCATCAGGTAGTGTACTCTGGGAAATGGAGTCCGGGAGATCGGCGGTGTCAGGGAGACCCGAGGGCGTGACATGCATGATATTCTACAAAATCTAAAAAGTAACCAAACTGCCAATGCTTTAAAAAACATAGGTGGCCAAACTTTTAATAGTCTTAGCGGCCAAATTATTACAGTCTTAGAACAGCCGTGCAATAAAGATGATTGACTGTACTGTCGTGGAAATTTTCTAAATAAGCAGAAGTCAGTAAAATCACAGAGTCACAATTAATGCTCCAAAGTAATATATTTATTGAAAAGCTTTCGGCCGGGGAGAAGCTCCTGGCAAATACCCAGAGATCTCCGAAGGTCGACCAAGTTACAGAAAGTTATATATCTCCCCAATGGGGTGTTGTCACCTTCCATTGGTTCACAGCAGACAAAGAAGTTACAACGCATTGGTTACACCTAATTGTGATATGAATAAACAGAAGAGTGTTAACATACATGCATAATTAATGAAGGAGAAGGAAGCTCAAATATGGGTTTTGGAGGCCCCTTACACCTGGAGGTTTCCAGACAAGTTGGTATGTAACTTCGAGGTCACTTGAACAATAACTCACTGTGGCCAGCATAGAGAAAACAGATAAGGCCTACACTTCGGACCGGAGGAGTAGCTAGATTGTTCCACTTCGAATGAAAGGATGTAACTGATTTGTGGTCCCTTTCACACGGAGCAGTAAAAGTCCACCCGAAAGTTATGATTAAGTGCCTAAGCCTATTAGTTTGTTAGTCCAGATATAATATACTAAGAGAATGAAGCTAATGGAATACATATGGTATATACTGAGAACTAATAATCATCTGACTATATATTGATCTCGAAACCACAGTACCAAATGCATAATTGTGAAAAGCTGGGATAGGTGAATGTGAGTATTGCTATTGGTCGGCGCCCGGATTATTACAGTCTTAGAACGGACGTGCAATAGAGCCAATTTATCCCAATAAATATCTGAAAGACTATTGACAGCACCAAAGGCATAAAAAAGGCACCTGAAAAGTTGGGATAGGTGAACATGATTATTGCTATTGGTCAGTTTTACAGGCCTGTTCAAATGGAGAACACGTCTCTCATTCATACCCTTCTGATTGTGAAGGGTCAGGAATGATTTAATAGTTTATTCGTCCTGATTAATTCAGAGTCAAGTTGGAGCGTGCGAGTGCTCCTGGTGTTTTATTCTTCACGTATTCCTGTCAGAGAGGCTTTTTTTCTTTCTTTCTTCCCTCCGTTTTTTTTTTTTTTTTTTTAACAGCCTGACCTTACGAGCGAGACAGGTCATCCACCTGCTGGCACAGTGCCATCGTGCCTCCCCCTGCTCGCTGCTGGTGGCCTGGTGGCCTGGCAGTCCACACGCCTGTCACATCAATGTGAAGGTCCTCCTGTGACGCTGGCCAGGCGTGCTGAGGCACAGATGCTTGTGATCAACTGCGTGCTGCAAATTAGAGATTAGTTTAAGTGATATAATTTAGCGTCTGTCTGCAAGGGGAGCTTCGCCCTAACATCATAATAGGAGACAAAAATAGCTCGCTGCCATGTTTAGACTTGAGGGAATATCCAGCGAAGTCTGCTGCATGTGTAGTACAGTATATGGTCAGTTAGAGCAGATAGTCATTTCAATGCCTTTGCCAGGTCATATAACTGCATAATCAAATTATATAGGGGAGCCCAAAAATCTGAGACCCCCAATGAAAATGTGAATAGGTTTTCGGCATTTCCTTCTAAATTTAAAACTAAAACAAATAAATTGAAACCTAAAACAGAGCTGAACTTTTAGTACAAAGGCCAATTTCACAATTGGTCAATTTCACAAATATGCTAGAAAAAGTGCAGATAATTTCAAATATTTGTCTTGATATTACTCGTCATACCTCTTGTCATTACTTGCAATAAAAAAAAAACCAGATTTTCAGTGAGGTTTCATACAGTTGATCATTTTGTTATTATAATATTGGTAAGGCTGGTCTGAATGGCACTTTTCAAGCTTCAAATACTCAGCATTTTTTTAAAATCACCCTTTAAAACAATAATATTTACAGTAATATTGAAAAGTTTGGAATCACTTGTCATACATATTCATGGTGTTTTAGTAGTTCTTCTATAGAACAGATTGAAAAGGTTTGTTTTCAACATTTCCTTTAAATTTAAGAGAAAGATGTTCACTATATCCCAAATTTTATTTTCAACTTTGAATGAAATTTACAATCTTTGAAATTTGAGCATGAATTTCAGAATTTCAGTGTCCGTCCTTATACTGCTTTAATAACCGCAGTGTGCACTCGGGCTGGGATAAAATCCATAAGTTTGCACAAAAAGCCTTCGATGTGTAGATCAAATGTTCCCGAGAGTCCCTGGGAAATCGAGCTCCAGCGGAAGATGTAAGCCTAAAACAGAGCTGACCTTTTTGTATTTAGGCCAATTTCACAATCGGTCAATTTCACAAATTTGCTAGAAATTTCAAATGTTTTTTTTTTTTTTATTATTATTACTTGTCATAGCTGTGAAAATAGAAAACAAACAGATTTTCAGTGAGGTCTCTTACATTTTGACTACTTTGCTATTATAATATTGGTAAGGCTGGTCTGAATGGCACTTTTCAAGCTTCAAATACTCAGCATTAAAAAAAACCTCACCCTTTAAAACAGTAATATTTACACTACTATTAAAAAAAATCAGTGTGTTTTAGTAGCTCTTCTATAGAACAGATTGAAATGTTAAGAACTAGCCAGCGAAACATAAACAGATGTATTTTTCAGATGTTATTTTGTGCACATAGAAAGTTATTATAGGGAAATCCTCCATCCTCAAATCCTCCATTCTAGACAAACAGAGTGGGAAAGAGTCAGAATTGTTCACAGTGGTGATGATGGGAACCAAATGTCAGAATTGGTGCCTCTAAAAGCCCCCTTACAGAAAGCTATTGTTCAGATGAAATGAATGCATGAATACACTGTTGTTTTACCTACTTTTCCAAAAAGGGTTTGGCCTTAAAACATATTTTTATTAAGGCAAAGAACTCCAGATCTATAACTATTTTACATAAAACTGCTATATTTGTGTTGTGGACGTCACAACATCTTGTTCCTATTACCATCACTGTAAAGAAATCTGAGTTAAGTTTTTCCACAATTAACCATTTTACAGAGTGACTGTGTTTACATGTCAGTGAATTATGCAGAAATTTTAAAACATTGATTCCTCTTCAAATAATGAATAGTAGTTAATTCAGTTGTAGTCAATTCTTGACTAAAATACCTATGCATTTTAGCTATTTGAACAGTAAGACTTGTCACTGCTTGATATTAAAAATATATTATAAATTATAATATTGTTATTCATTTATTCATTCATTCATTCTCAAAGTTATACAGATTTCTCAGTTGTCATGCAGTCATCTACAGCTCCAACCGTCATCAAAAATGTCTTCCTTTTTACACCTTGCTACAAACTATTTGAAACCTGCTTCCCATTTAAACTCATATTAGAATCAATCAAAATGTGTATCTGCTACAAAACTATTTTGACAGTGATTCCAAATTTTGCAAAGTTTTCTTAAAATTTTTAGGATTCTAAACTTTTTAATTACAGTTCTATTTAATTACAGTTTTTAATTACAGTTCTTTTGGGCAAAATCCTTGGTCAAATCGCATGTTTTACTTAACACATGTTAACACATCCTCTACAACACACTTCTGTACATAATTTAATGCAGAATGTAATGCATAATTCCTGTTTATTTGCTCCAGTAATAGACAAATGCATAGAATTAGTACACTAAAATTAGCAGATTACAATTTTACTGTGCTCTCTGTAGTGGACGTGTTATTTCGACTTAGAAAATGAACACCTGCGATTTAACTGAGGGTGTTTGAACTTTTGTA
This sequence comes from Semaprochilodus insignis, assembly GCA_034552555.1. Classification (NCBI taxonomy): domain Eukaryota; kingdom Metazoa; phylum Chordata; class Actinopteri; order Characiformes; family Prochilodontidae; genus Semaprochilodus; species Semaprochilodus insignis. Next base: position 27,041,598 of record CM067488.1, read on the forward strand.
TATGACTTTATATTTATTAGGAACAATGTCTAATATTGGTAATTAGGTAAGTATCACAGTTACAAGTTTGAGATAATAAACTTCTCATGTCTCCATGCTACACCAGCCTCTTATTGCATATTGATAGTAAGCATCTTTCTTATTGCCCAGGTGGTCCCACACTGGAGACTTTCAGGCATCTCTGCTCTTTTAGCTTCAGTGGCCATGTGGAAAGTGGTACACTTTTATTGCACTCTTGGGCAAGGTGGTGTGGATGCCTGGCCCGAATTTAAATCCGCTCATATTTTATTTATTTTTGCACATTTTCCATATGTTAAGGGGAACTGTTCTATCTAAAGGCCTTTCCTGATGAATGAATTATGTTGGATTTTAGGCTAATTTTTGCAGCTCAATAAAAGACCAAGACTTTGAAATATTAAATAGAGAAACAAGTACCAATGTAACCAATGAATAGTCGAGTACTTTAAGTTATGGGCCAGCCCTGAATAGAAGTCCATTGGGCAGGTGGCTTTATGGATTATGGATTTATGTTACAAACCCTCATTGCTTCAAGCATTCAGCATTCCCAAGATTGATTCCTTTATGCACAACCATCCTTTGATGTTGTATATGACGTTGTTGACCTGAGAAGGTCCTTTCATGTCATGTCTCTCATGTCTGTCTCATCTTCGGACATGTATCTTTAAGTGTAAAGGTTGAACTTTGCATTTTACTGCCAAGTGTTTCATGGGATTCACCCAGTGGCTTCCATTATGAGAACGTATAGAGTCTTCAGGTCTTTCCTTGAAATTGCTACCAATGGTAATTAGTGGGACGGTACGCATATAGTCATCTTAGTCATCTTAACTTCTAGTACTATCTAGGAAAGAACTGAAAACTTGAAACTCACTCGCAAGAAGACGTTTGAAATACATGACTGTGTGCTCAGCACTGGAGTATTCCCCTTTAAGAAGTTCTAGAGAAGCAGTGGACCGGAGTCAATCTCTTAGTAGCACGTTCTGTGCCTTCTGCTGGAGACACATTAATTTGAGTTCAAACATAAAGAAGGATTTCAGCAAGAGAATCTCCAATGACAGTGTAATTCAGTCAAAGACTAGGCTTAAAAAACCAGCCCCGAGGCCAGCTTTGAGCTATGTAGGCTATGTTCCTTAGCGATCTCCCTCCTTATTTAGACCCCCTATGGGTTTAGTGATTAAGCCCTCAGCTCTTAATTAGAACTAAACATTAACATTAATGCTCTGAGTCCAGATTCCTTTATACCTTCTTAATTCAACCCCTGAGGGTGTGTCTCATGCGTCCCATTAATAATACACAGGCTTCGCTGTAGACAGGCATCTGACAGACATTAAGAACTACTTTCACTTACCTGATTCAACCACTCGGAGGAAAGGGGAGGACTGTCCTCTGGTGACTCTGTAAGGCTCCTGTGTGGAAGGCCTAAAATATTAGGCCAATATTGCAGGGCTCTTCACATATTCGTTTCGGAGTTATCCCATGCACTTCTAGCCTTCCTCACATCACCAGATGAAAGCGAACAGATTACAGCGCATTAGTCTTTTAATAGATGATGATAGGACATAACTGTGCTGAAGTTCTTCTTTGGAGATCAACAAAGAGGTCAAAAAAAAAGAAAAAGGAAATGACAACAGACAAGAGAAGCCATTTCATTATTTAAAAGGAGTGTGATGTAGAACTGCTGTCCTAATCAGGATAATGCGTTACAGGCTTTTGTAATGCAGAGCTTCTTCTTGACACTAAATTTATGAGACCCATTAGCAGCTGGAAAAAAGCTTGTCCCATGCGTTGCATACACCTACCTTCTGCCTACACTCGCTGGCTGATTGAATTACTGATTGAATTACTGTAGCTCATTTGTTGCTGCGCAATTTATCAGCCATTCTCTACCCTCTCCATCAATGGTAGAGATCATTTTTAGACGACTGTTGACCATATAATATTATCTGGGTGGTGAACCATTCTCAACACGACCTATGATACCAACATGTTAATAGCATTATAGCTGCCCACATCATGGAGGCAGTATCCATATGGTCACACAAAAAAAAGCAACCTAACTTTCAGCATGGAAATGCCTTAGGATGCAATGAGTCAGATCTACACATTTCTGTCCTGTTAGAGCTGCCCCGGTCAGCTGTAAGTGATGCTATAGTGGGAATGTCATCTGCAAAGTGGTAGACTACATAACGGTCACAGAGCAGGACTGCTTAGATAGCATGCGCAAATAATATCCTCAGCTGCAGCGCTCACTCCTTCTTAATGCTTCTGGAGGCATTGTCAGCCCAAGAACTATGTGCCGGGAGCGTAAAGGAATGGGTTTCTATGGTCAAGCGGGTGCACACAAGCCTGCATATACACTGCTAAGCATTGGGTGGTGTCAAACAGTGGAAAAGTGTTTTCTGGAGTGATGAATCGTGCTTTACCTTGGGGCAATCTGACAGATTAGTCAGGGTTTGGAAGACGATTGCGGAGCATGACCTGCTTAGTGCCAGCTGTGAAGTTTGGTGGAGGAGGAATAATGGTCTGGGGCTGGTTTGGGCGGGGCTCCTTAATTCCCATGCTATAGTATACAACAATATTCTGGAGAAGGTTGTCCTTTCAATTTCGTGTCAACTGTCTGGAGAAGGCCTTTCATGCTTAAGCATGAAAATATTGCCTTCACTTAATCAAGGTGCATAATGAAGCTAGAAAAGTACATTTCCTGAAGAAAAAGCAGTGATTGCGCAGCTTAAGCTTGTTGCTAGGCAGTTGCTATGGTATACCAAGTGGTTGTGAGGTAGTTTCTGTGGTATTCAACGTGGTTGTTAAGTTGTTGCTAGGCTGTTGCTATGATATCCCAGGTGGTTGCTAACATGTAGCTAGGAGGTTGCCATGGCATTTCAGGTGGTTGCTCTGGTGTTCAAGATGGTTGCTAAGTGTTGCTAGGTGGTTAGTGTGATGTCCTGTGTGATTGCTATGGTTTTGCTATGCAGTTCCTATGTTAGAAGGTTGCCATGGCATTTCAAGCGGTTGCTATGGCATTGCTAGGAGGTTGCGATGGCATTTCAGGTGGTTGCTATGGTGTTGCTAGGTGGTTGCTCTGGTGTCCCAAGTGGTTGCTATGGTTTTGCTATGCAGTTGCTATGATGTCCCAGATGGTTGCTATGGTGTTGGTAGGTGGTTGTTATGGTATCCCAGTGGTCGATAAGGTGCTGCTAGGAGGTTGCTATGGTATTGCTAGGCAGTTGCCATGGTATCCCAGGTGGTTGTTATGGTGTCACTAGACGATTGCTCTGGTGTCCTAGATGTTTGGTATAGTGTTGCTAGGAGGTTGCTATGGTATCTCATGTGGTTGCTATGTACCTAATGATACCCTGACACTTTCAGAAGCATTTCCTGAAACTGAAGCACTGGAAAGCAGCTTTGTTAAAGCTATCTCTAAATGTTATGTTGTCCTGAGGAAAGTAGGCTTATAAACCTTCGCCTGGCATGAAGTACAAAATCTTCCCACACAAAGGAGTTTACACATGGATGCATCTTTCATAACACACTGTCAGAGAAAGCACAACACCAGAAACTGGACAATTGTTTTGTCACTGTCGTACTTTCTTCCCTAATTCCTACCACGGATGTTGGACTTCTGTCTAATCCCTTCTTACAGCAGCAGCCCAAACTCCTCTGCTGTCTGATCTGTCCTCATGCTCTGTATCTTCTCTACTGACGCTTAATGTCCTCTACGGATGGCAAATCAAATAGGTAAAATCAGGTCGAGCTGCGCCTCGCCTGTGAAGCACAACAAAGTACACAAGCAGCAGCAGGAGCAACAACAACAACAACAACAAAAACCAAATGAAATAAATAAAATCCAATGCTGTCTGCATTGTTCTTTAGAAGACGGCACACAGGGGAGAATTTGCCGCATCCGGTCCTCCACCACCTAGTCTCGGCTCGTTCGGCTAGACGGCTCCAAAAAAAGCACACATCAATAATAGATGGCATCAATAGAAATACCCCATGGCCCAGAAACTGCTCTCCGGTCCCTTCAGCTTTTATTCTCCATAGAGCCAATAGACTAGCCTGACTGCAGGGGGCTGGAGAGTGCTCCTTTCACATTCTTTGTGGGTTCAGAAGGCCAGAGTCTTTCACAAGGCGGCCACAACCCAAACAAATAGAAAATGTGGTTATAGGGCATAACAGACCCAAACAATTAACAAAACATATGCGGCAAAATGATCAGCAATTATCTATAGTTGATATATACATAACATATATAACATAAAAAACCCAGAAGGTTTAAAAAACGACAGGAATGAAACCTGGTGGAGAGATTTGACACCATGAGACAATGCAAATGGTTCAAGTTTCACGCTCGGCTCTGCATGTGACGTAAGCAAGGATGGGTCTTATCACTCTACCTGACTGACTATAAAAGGTCTATAAATGCTGACTATGAATGCTGTCTGTTCTGACTCGTGCTGATGTGTTGGATCCTTTGAGATCCTTTGGATCCTTTGAAGTATGCCTCATAGAAGAGTTCGATAATGGTGGGAGCAGTTGGAAGAGCTGGAGAGGGGTTGCATCGTAGGGCTCTGGAAAGTGGGATGGTCTTACCCACCTATTGCCTGCCATACCGGCCATGTGAATAATACTACAGCATGGTGTTGGAGGCAGTGGATAGAAGAACACACGCACCAACGACATGAAGAATCTGGGAGACCTAGACGAACCACAGAGAGGGAGAGCCCCGGATTGTCCGACATGCACGGAGTGACCCAACAGAGTGAGCCAACAGAGTGACCCACGATTGCAGACATTCATCGAGCGGTGTTGCCCTCCAGAGTCAGCCTGTTAGCGCCAGCACCTTTGGCCCCAATAGCATCTGGTTGCATGATGCATGACCACATGCTTGCAGACCGTTACGACGACTGCCCTTAACACCACGTCAACATCACCAAAGACTGCAATGGTGTTGCATGTTGTACCAAACTGTCATGGAGTGACTCAAAATGGCAGCGGGTCATCTTCCGTGACAAGTCCTGCTTTTGCCTTGGTGGAGATGACCATCAAATTTGTGTGTGGAGGCAACATGCTCGGTGCAAAGATGAACGGTTTGTTGTCGCACGTCCAGAAACCTCTATAACTCCATGGTGACACATCTGGCATGTTGCGTTAGCAAACATGGCAGCCCAATGTTTGCTCAATAAATATTGTCCATATCAGTCTAAATGCATCATCATTTATGGTTCCTGGTAACCTTTATCTTCCTTCTCAATAGCACTGCAATCCCACACTTCCTTCTGGGTGCAACTATTCTTTTGATGATGAGTGTACATTAGTGGAGAAAGCTGACTGCAGTATACTTCTGAAGGTGGAGGAAGCTTTTTTGAGTACTTTTACTCATATCTAATGATCATGGATATAAGACGTTTGACCAGTTGTACCATGTCCCGGGTCAGGGGTCAACCAATTAAAACAGAAGCACTTAGATCGCCATGTGATGGCTCCAAATGAGACAGGTTTTGTGAGTCTGTGCTTTTAAATGAAACATCCGTGTCTATGATAAGTAGGGCTTTTATGTCAAAAGTGCATTGCAGAAACTCTTCAACCGGGTTAACCTTCAGCTTCACCGTCCATCTGACAAGCACTCAAGGTTCAACTGCTTTTTGGCAGTGCTGTGGTCTTCATGTTTCACAACTTTTCTACTGTGTTCAGGCTACTGGTGGAAAATTTGCCATTCATAGTTGTTAATTTTGAGACCTTGCCTTTTCCAGTAATAGACTACTAATGAACATTCACTCATCCCGTACACACATCATCAGAAAAACAGCTGCACAAATAGTTGCACCCAGAAGGAATCAACTGACAGGAATGAAAATTGGTGGGTAGGTTTGACATCATGAGACATACAAATTATTCAAGTTTCACGCTCAGCCACACATGTGGCGTAAGCAAGAAGGAGCTTTATTGCTCTACCTGAGTGACCCAACAGCTAGGCTTGCTGAGATTCAGTGAGCAGTGATGCCCTGCATGAGTCATCCTGTTAGTGCCAGTGCCATTGGCAGATGGCTACACAACGCAGGACTACATGCATGCAGACCGTTACACCAACTGCTCTTAACACCAATGCCCTTAAGACTGCAATGGTGTTGTGCCAGACTGTCATGGAGTGACTCAGAATGGTAGCATGGTCAGCTTCAAGATGAATGGTCGTTGTCAAACGTCACATGTCCAGAAGGCCTCTACAACTCCATGCCAAGGCGTCTGGCATGTTGCATTAGCAAACATGATAGCCCAATGCCATACTGAGAGACACTACTTCTGTACGTGTAGCTCAATAAATATTGTCCATATCAGTCTGAACTGATCATCATTTATTGTTCCTGGTTACCTTTATCTTCCTTCCCAATACCACTGCAGTCCCATACTTCCCTCTGGGTGCAACTATTCTTTAGATGATGGGTGTTCCTTTTATAGTCAGTGAAGCAGTCTACATCATCTCTGAGCTCCATGAAATGCAGAGAAGAAGATGTATGACCTCAGCTTACTTATCTATCAAATTAAGAAGTAAAATGAAAAATGGATGCTATGTTTTGTTGTATCATCTAGCCAGGCTAGATATGATTATGTCAATAATATTTGCAAACTAAGTTGGTCAATCAACCACTGGCCTTGGATATCTGCAGTGTACTGACACTACACTACACTAATTAGAGCTGCATAACTATATATATTATAATCAGTGTGATATGACTTTCGTAATTTCATATGTAGTTTTCTGACCTCTAAAACCATTAAACCAATAGATTGAGAAGAGGTGGTACAGTGCAGTGAAGGTCTCATTCCATGTGTTAATGGTTGGGCAAAATAATCGATTGCGTTTGGGTGTGCCAAAGGCAATGGTGTGAAGGAAGTAGCTGAATCTGCAGGTGTATGGAAGCGTACGGTCATACATGTCTACCAGAAGTGCTAAAATCCCAGTCTACAGAAAACTTTACTCAGAATTGTGCCAGGGAAGGCATCCACCAAATTTGGCCCAACTGCTCAATTCTTTGATGCAAGAGTGTCTGAACACTGATGTGGCCTACATCCAGAAACTTGTCCAGTCCATGGCAAATCCAAGCACAGCTGCCTGTGAAGGTATCAAACACTATTAGGTAAGTTTCAGTCACAATTGAGTCATTTTTTTTGCCTGGTGAGCTTATAAATATGTATATTCACCATATTGTCAGACTTCTCATATGCATGTACAGCAAATGTCCCCATAGTAATAAACTCTTATATGAATTTATACTGTGATTAAGTTGTCCTGGCACTTATTTCTTGATATGTGTACATAATTCTCATGGTAATCGACATGCATATGTAATGTGGCTCATGAACCTTGTGCAAATACTTGACAATAAATTGAATGTAAACTGATATAGCTGCCTTATTATATACACACATTTTATGTAGGAAGTGTCTGGTGACAATAATATTCCAATGTTTATTCCCATACAGAACCTCAACTCTGAGAGATCTTAGAGAGATCTTAGAATAGAAAGATTCTGTCTTTGCCCAGTTCTCGATAAGAGTATTTTAAAACATCTTATGTTTTCGGTGTTCAGTGATCAAAAGTATTTCAAGGCAATAACTTAGTTAGAGCGGATAAGGTCACTTACAACATAACCCTCAATATCTCAAACTGCACTGAATGCAGATAGGACCATATAACACTAAGCTGGCAAAGTGTTAACTCTTGATGTCTAAGGGTTAACCAATAGGAGCACTTACCATTTACTATTAAGATACTGCAGAGTCAGGCTATTAGATCAGGGACCATCACACATTATAAGGCATGGCTCACTGGCTAATTTCCTTTAATGAGCATCTTTTTTATCACCCATTACTGAGATCTGTCACTGTAGCCTCATAATATGTCTATGCCGTTGTGTATTTATATGGAACGTTCGGCTGGGTCCAAGCACAAGACAATCCACCTGTGGGACGACTGTCTCTTAATTAACATGCTGCCATGTGTGCGCGGATGGACAGCTTGTAGTTGTGAAAGATCATGTCAAACCTCATTGACCTTCACAGCATGGGAGTTGGTACACTGCAGAATATTAATTTTGTGCAATATTATTGGGCCGCACCCTGGAATCCAGCTATATTGCCCTCCTTCTGTATGTGGGCTATGAAGTAATATTGGCTAGCAGCAAGTGATCCAACAGGCTATTCTCTGAGCACATGAACTTGCATGAGCATTTTTACAGTGAGCATTCTTTTACAGTCAATACTCATATCAGGTGGGCAAAAATGTCTTTACAAACTACAAATGCCTTCTTTGCGAATGAACCAAGCAAATTACAAAACATTAATAAAACAAAATCATTTATATATATATATGCATTTTGTTTTCGCAAAAGAAGTATTATAGTATTGCAGCCTCGGTCTTGATATCATAAATTACTGATCTTGATCTTGCCTTATTCAAAAAAAAATTATTCAGCATCATGCCTTTGTTTGAGGTGACAAGGAACTGAATTTTGTGTGATTATCAACAAAACTAAATTTATTTTGTGTGTAAGATTCCCATACTTTTGCAACTCTACTTGCATCTGAGATTCACATACTTCTGCAACCTTATTTGCGTCTGAGATTCCTACACTTTTACATCTTTATTTGCGTCTGTAACGTTGGGGAAACACACCAGACACTTGCGGATATCTAAAAAGTTTTGGGGTTTAATCACAAAAGGAAAATCAAGAACACTAGTCAAATAAACAGGCCAGATCAAAACTGTGAGGACCAATACCAGATACATGGGGAAGGCAGAAGGCAAAGTGAGAAGACAGGCAAGGGTCGAAACCAGGAGAAGAGTCCAAACAAACAAAGTATAAATCAACAATCAAAAGACGGGGTCAGAAAACAGAAGCAGGTCAAACACAGCAAAAACAGTCAACAAGAAAACCGCTAAGCATGCAAACAGGAAGTCGGCAATACCTTGCAAAGAACAGACTGAAACAAACAGGTATACAAGCACAAAGCAGACTGACACCAGGTGACAGTCATTAGTATTCAGGGGAGAGTGATCTGTAGACTGATTCCTGATTGATGGCTGTGGGACATGTGACAGTGATGTCATACACCAGTGACTCCTGGGAGTTGTGGTTTGAAGGTACAGCAAGAGCAGCAGGAGAACCAGGAGGTGTGACAGCATCCTGGATGCAAAGTATGACTATAATACAATATAACAATAACAATAACTAATTATTTTGATGGTCTGAAAAAAAAAAAGTAATCTTAATCTGGTCTTGGACCTGACTTTGTCTTAGATAGNTAAATATATAAATCCATATATAAATATATATATATTGATCTTCCCATGATGTCTTATGTTCATTGGTTCCAAAATTCTAACTCAAGCCTCCTGAGAGCAGATCAGAACGTTAGTATTACCGTGCTGTCATTTAATAATAAAAAAGAATGTAGTGAAGTTTATGTTCATTTGATAATCACTGCTTCCAGTTACATGCAAAGTATGACTATAATACAATATAACAATAACAATAACTAATTATTTTGATGGTCTGAAAAAAAAAAAGTAATCTTAATCTGGTCTTGGACCTGACTTTGTCTTAGATAGTGGTGGGCCAGTTGACATAGGCACCCCAGTCAAATTATCTTTTGTTGGTTTAAGGTGAAACAAAGCGATTAAATAAATAGTTTACACAAAAAAAAATGCAGAAACATGCAGAAAATTCCAAAAATCGACAAAATATGTAGTTACCCAAATGAACCAGAGAGGGCAATCAAAAGTGATGAAGCTTGCGGACTCAAACTGACACACACTGGCTCTATTCCCAGGGATTTCAGAGAACATATTGGAGGTTATATGAAACACAATTACTATACACTACGAACCAGATTGCACTTGTACAGTTTCAGGGCAAAATGTCAGTGCTGTGCATGTGTCTGAGTAGATAAATATACAGTAGTTATCCAAGTCTGAAAGCGGCACAGTGAGTTGAATGTCTGAAATTGGTAGCATATTAAAGATAAGTTGATCATTAGTGAGCGGCAAAGAGGCGCAGTGGCCTCACAGCAAGAAGGGCCTAGGTTTGATTCCAAGGCAGGGCCGTGGTTTGGTTAGTTTGCAGGGCTGAAAACACTTTTTACAAGAACCAAAGTTTGGTCTGTCCAGATGAGATGGTCTTGGTCCAGACAAACCAGACCATGGTTTGGTTTGTTTGCAGTGTTGAAGCACTTTTTGCATGGTTCAAACTTTTGGATTAATTACCGCGAGGCAGGTAATCAGTACTCATTAAACAGAAGAAGAAGAAAAAGAATGAAAGGAAGGTAGAAATGATCTGTGGTACCAACATGGAGGAAATAAATATTTCATAATAATAATCTGATCCCATGAAAAAGTCAAATGTCAACTTAAAAAAACGGCTTAAAATGTGTATTTTCTGAGAGGATGAGAGAGAGAGAGAGAGAGAAAGAGGGAGGACATGACAGGACGGGAAAGCAATGCCACCTTAAGATAAGAAAAATGCGGAAGCAGCATATAAAGCATACGCTTATACCTGACACATTGTAAGTGGCAAAAGGGCATTCATAATAAACGAATTTGAGGAGAGATCTGCTGAGCAGGTTTACTTCTGCAGGCACATATGAGAGCTCTGTCATATCATTTCACAGAGAATACCGCAATAACGGAAGCACTGCCTAGAAATGCTAATGTCCTCGCCTCAGACCTGCACGCCATCAGAAAAAGCTGTGTGCCACCAAACTGACAACACACTGACGTCAGATGCACACCTCTCTCCAAAGCAATCAATGTTGAGTTTACGGAGAACCAGCACATGTAGGTGATGATGACTTAGCGTAGACTTCATGCACAGCTCTTTAGTGGGCTTTCTAGATTGCAGTGTGAAACCAAACCCAACAGGATCAAATGCATACAGAGTGACATAAACCATGTAGCTTGGTCCAGCCTTTCAGGTGTGGAAACGCCCTCCGTTTTAGTTTATGCTTTTATTGTAGCTTATGTCATTCTGACGTACTCAGTCGGCCTGCAAACAGGAACAGGTGGTCGCATTGTCCATAATGCAAATACACTCATCATCAAAACTAAAGTTGCACCCAGAAGGAAGTGTGGGATTGCAGTGCTATTGGGAAGGAAGATAAAGGTTACCAGGAACAATAAATGATGATACATTTAGACTGATATGGGCAATATTTATTGAGCCACGCATACAGAAGTAATGTATCTCAGTATGGCATCAGGCCGCCATGTTTGCTAATGCAACATGCCAGACGTCTCAGCATGGAGTTGTAGAGGTTCCCATGCAATTTGAATATTCTTACACAGTTCCTGCAGATGGAGTGATACCAGGCCTTCTGGACGTGTGACACGTGACAGCAAACCGTTCATCTTGGTGCTGACCACGGTGCCTCCACACACAGATTCGTTGGTCAAATCCACCAAGACGAGTCACCCCATGACAGTCTGGCACGACACCATTGCAGTCTTTGTCGATGTTGTCGTGGTGTTAAGAGCAGTTGTCGTATCAGTCTCACCTTCTACTTAACTACAAACATGCCATGAAATTAAATTTTAGAATCTGCACTTGTGACAGAATTACACCGACTATTTAATGAGCTAGGAGTGAGCAATAATGAATTTTAAAATGCTGTGGTTAAGGTCAGCAGTGTGTGCAATACCTCGTTACTTGCTGTAGTAGCCATGTTTGCTGGCTGCTAACTCACTCACCCTAGTGGTACTGATGATAGCTAATGCCAACAGAATGTTTGGTTTTATAGTTATTCTTCTGGAAATGCTCTTTTCTAGTTTGGTAAAGCATCTTCTGCATGTTAATTGAGCTCTTACGCATCCCCTCGTTTGCCTTTGGTTTGATAAATGAGTAACAATTCACTCTTACCCCCAAAATATTGGACATGTTTTCAGATTTGCAAATATGCTGCAGCTTACTGTATACATACCCAGAGGCATCCCGGTCATAGTGGCATGTGCTATGCTAGGAAGGACCAACTTGGCGAACAGCGCCACCTTGTGGAAGTGCTGCATCTCTACTTAGCTAAGAATACCCAAAACAGAAGCTTGCCATTTCACGAGTGAAGGAGGCCAACCAATGACCTTCCTAGCTTTTGAGTGTCTGTTTTTCCCCTAAAAGCGAAGTGTTATAATTCATTTGCAGGACCTCCAGGAGGTTAACTGGGGGGTCCCTTTTTCTCCCCTTTTCTCCCAGGACCCTGTATATCACACCTTGGTCCTCAACTCAGCTGTAAAGAGATACAATACATGTACACTGTGTCTGCAAAATAGTGAAAGTACATAAAACAAGGCCAATAATAATATTAATAATAGTAAGTGCTGTGTTACATGCATGCAATCTTCAAATAGATATTGGCCCTGTTGGATGAGCAATGTTTAAAGTGCTGAGGTCTGCACAGTGTCTGTGAGGGTATGGATGCAGTACTCTAGTGCAGGTGCTAACACTGAAGACTAAAATAGTGCACTACACAAGGGATTTCCAAACCCACACTGTAGCTTTATGCTTACCTCACCAGATGACATCCATACACCTAACCAGTGACGCAGGCTTTAAACACCCTATAACAGTCACACCCAATAGAACCCATAGATTTCCTGCCGTGCTATTTCATGTTCTGTGACCCGCCACTTAAATAGTTTGAGCTCTCCTGCACCAAGCACCAAGTCATTTAAATGTCAGTAGTGTCCACTGAGCCTCTGGACGTGATCCTTCACAGCCACACCCAATATACCCAGAAGCGTAAACAACTCTGTCTCGCAGACGTGTTTCTTTCGCACCCTTCATCGAACCTTAACATCAAGACATCAGTAGCTGGCACCGCACATATGTAACACTGCTGTCAATACAAATATAGCAGGCATCTGTAGACATGACTGTACCATGTAGGGCGAAATGACTCATTTTGACACTTTAGAAAGTGATAGAAAGAGGTATGTCCCACTCATAGCTCAGTTAAACAACACAAAGTGAAATTCTGTCGGCCTTCAGTTTGGGCCATGAATGTCAAGAACTCTTGCTTCTCAAGAATGAAGCAACAATGCAATATATATATATATATATATATATATATATATATATATATATATATATATATATATATATACACTATATGGTATATTCTGGTATCATGTTAGCTAACACGTGAACCTTTTCTGGGCATGAAGCAAAGTAAAACAGATTCCATGTATAACTAGACATGTAGTTATACATGTGTAACTTGTATAGCTAGAAAAGTGTTTCACTAGGAGTGCTTGTGCAGATAATGCATGTTTCTGGCAGGTTGCCAAGGTATTGCTAAACATGAATAGTAGTGTACAGGGGGAAAGAAGGATGAATAAACAACACATAGAGGAGTGTGGGTCAGTATTGCCAGTGAATTAGAATTTGGGGATTCACCCTGAATAAGTACATACAGTTTGGCGGCTGTAGGCTGTAGGAAGCAATAGGTTTTGGGTAGGGCCAACAATGAATAGGACTCATTGTTGAGGGATGAGGGATGACAAAAAAAAAGACAAACAGAGGAGTGCAGGTCAAACCAACATTGAATTCATGCTCTGGGGGTCTGCCCTGGGATAGTTTATATGAAATGGTGTCTGTCAGCTGAGCAGAAGTACAGTAGATGGATGTGCAGTTTTTCACCCCATTCAGTCTTAATGGTGGAAAAAAAGAATTATTTTAAGTTTAAGATCCAAAAGCTTTATACAAACTTTACATAAAAGTTCATCCTTTTCTCTTTATGTCTATCTCAGGACCTATTTACTTCTATTCTATCGGATGTCTTGTGTCAGTCTATTTTATGTTTATTGTATATTATATTGAATATACTCTTGTTCTTGTTTTAGTTGTAATCTATTTATCGTTAAATGTTTATTTGCTACACCTTGGGACGGAGAGTAACGCAATTTCAATCCTCTGTATGTCTTGTACATATTGAAGTTTTGACAATAGAACTACTTGACTTGACTCGACTTATTCAAGCATTCCTGATCCGGATATTCCAGAGTTGGAACGGTGATGATATCTCGAAAACTGCTGGAGTACTTAGCAGACAAAAATCTCTCAACCAAGAAGAAGAAGAAGAAGAAGAAGAAGAAGAAGAAGAAGAAGAATATAAATCAGATAACAATAGTGTTGTGCAATGCATAATCACTACTTCAGAATCGGAATCGCTCGATTTCACCAAGTATGTTACACATACAAGGAATTTCAGTAAAACTTTACATGTACTACTAACTAACCTGAAGTAATGCATTGGTTAACATGAAGCAGTACATTACCAAAAGTTACAGTACTTAGCTAATGTCGAGTAAACACGCAACAACTGCATGTTTACATGTTAAGTAAGGATGCATGTTTACATGTTTACTTCCATTGTTTACATGTTTACCCCTTGTTAACATATTACTTCATGTTAACTGATGCATTACTTCAGGTTAATTAGTCAACACTCACTCATGTAAAACATTACCAGAATTTGTCTTGCTGAGAGCACACTTGTATGACATGCACCATACTAAGCAGAGGAAAAATCTGAATATGATTATGTAACAAATAAAATCAAGATTAATAATAAAGAATAATAATGAGCTATGAAGAGGAGTTAGTGAATATCTGTGCATATGCAAGTCTGATTAGACACATACTATCAAATATTATATATATTAATTATTACAGAATAAATTGAATATTGGCAGTCTGTGCTGTTTTACTAATACGCATCATATTACAGAGGAGTTACTGTAAATACGGTGTCCACTGTGGTTAATGAGCTAAGGCTCTGGGGAAAAAGCTGTTGGCATGTCTGATTGTGCTGGTTTCGATGATCCTGGGTCTTTTACCAGAGGGACGTGGCTGGAAAAGGTGATGTCCAGTGATTTTCCTGGCTTGCTTCATCAACCTGCTGTCATAGATTGATAGATGTTCTAAAGCATTGGCAGACTACATCCACTGCTCCTCTCCAATGCCTCTGCGGCAAGTTGAATTTCCTCAGCTGTCTCATTAGCATATAGCAGCTGGGGTTTTAAAGTGACTCTCTGGGAATAATAAAGCAAACAAGCTTTTATTATTGATATCATCTGCTTTCATCTGGGAATTTTTTCTGAGGCTACTTATGGAATCATCATACTAGTGATTTCTGCTTTTGTTGTTGTGCTGTATTCTGCATGTCGAATGGGATGTCATGTTTTGAGTGGTATTAAACTTGTAGTGCCGAGGTTCCTGAGCATTGTGCCCTTTCCATATACTTGGAATGAACAGAGATTCCAAATCTCCTGTGTCCCTCAAAACTAATAGTGTGTAATGCCTCCACAAGCACGAATGGATTTGGCATGGACTGGACAAGTTTCTGGATGTAGGCCACATCAGTGTTCAGTCACTCTTGCATCAAAGAATTGCGCAGTTGGGCCAGATTTGGTGGATGCCCTCCCTGGCACAATTCTGAGGAGAATTCCCTGTAGACTGTGATTTGTGCCACTGCTGGTAGACCCGTATGACTGTACGTTTCCATACACCTGCAGATTCAGCTGTAGGATTTGGCTGTTCTTCTATTCATAAATATAAGACAGACTATTGATGTGGAAGACAGATCATTCCTAAAGACGTGACCACTGTATTTCTTCTCTCTTTCCAACTGATGTCAGTTAGAGAACAGAAACCGCAGATAGTGGCCTCTACAGGTGGCCCTGCTCGGACACCCTGGAACAGACATTCTGTCCGCTAATGGCCTATGAGATAAGACTCCCCAATTTACCACTTGTGAAGTCCTCAAGAAAAAGGACCCTTTTAGAGAAACCGTAAATTCTTCTGAGTTGCAAACTCAGCAGGGTGTCAACGCAGGAATTTCCAAAGCCATCAGAGACAGAATCTTAAGAAATACCAGATGGCATTTTCCCTCCATAATCAAGCAACATTAGAATTGTTCTGTTAAATGCTGATAAATGCCCGGAATCCAAATCCAGCCAGAATCCATTTTGAACTGTCAGTATTAGTATGTTGATGTCTTTCTCTTACCTCTCTCTATATGTTATGATTCTTTAACTGCAACCCAGTTTCTTTAATCAATATTATTATTAGCCTTTTCTTACATTCCCCTTTTTAACTAGTTTAGAATCTCACATGTTTAGTTGTAGTTATTTGAACTGTGTGAACTGAATCATGATTTAGAACATGCTCATCGGAATTATGTTTTACCTCATGGATTTTAATTAGCTTTTCTCTCTCTTTTTGTTACCAATGCTATGCTTTATTCCCATGCAACCTCTTAGCAGTAGGATTGTTAAAGGTTAATAAGTCTTTGAAACCCTAATACGAAGTGTATATACTTATTAATCTTAGGATATATATAATGTAGGAGATTTTAGATCACCTCATTTTATATTCTTTCTATTTTCTATTTTGGTTAGCCATAATATGCGTTCACAACCATGCTTCGAAATTCTCAAATGTATGAGGATATTTAAGACACTCTTATGGAAGAATGAGCAGACTAAGCGCATATTCATGACCATGACTGGCCCCTCCTAGTTCCGCCTGTACTTAAACTCAGGTCACACACAGAGAAGTGGTCTCTTTTTGGGTGTTCCTTGAGTGCTCTTTGAGTTCTCTCTGGGGTTCTTCCCGAGTTCCCTCTGAGTTCTCATCCAGAAGTTCTCTCGGAGTTCTCTCTGAGGCTCGCTCGGGTCCCCCATGGGCTCACTCCGATCTCAGGAAAGCTGAAGACCACAGGCAACGCTCCTGCACTCCACTACAAGCAGAGCTGACGAGAAGATGCCCAGCGGAAGATGGGTCCCCTAGAAGCAGACTCAACTAGAAGCCAAAAGAGTCCTCAAAAGAAATCAAGATGTAGCCAGCGCGAGGTCCGCTCACATGTCTGCATTCTGCCAAAGCATCCAGAGCTGTGGCACCAACTACCAGACGTCAGAAAACGTGACCAGAGACAGGCCCGTCTCGAAGCGAAGGAAAGCTGCATGCTGACCCACTTCACGGGGAAGACTGCAGACCAACCAGCGGCCCAGCCAGCGGAGCATAAGGTGCCATCACTGCCAGCCCAACCACATGGGTCAACAAACCATCTCCCCAGACCATGCTAAAAGACCAGGCCAGCGGTACACTTCCTGAGCTTCCAGTAAGGTGACACACCCAAAATGCACTTCTCTGGTCCAGTCCTCGGTGCTGTGCTTTTTGATTCTTTGTTTTTGGTAATATGATTTTAGATTAATTGTTGCATTCAGATTTATGTTCCAGCTCTGCTCACTCTTCACAGAATAGCTTCCTCTGGG
>CM067488.1:27078803-27107952 GCA_034552555.1 Semaprochilodus insignis
ATGCGTTAGTGTGCTGTAAGTAGTGTGTCGGTGTACGGTACCTCAGTAAGTGTGATGCGTTAGTGTGCTGTAAGTAGTGTGTCGGTGTACGGTACCTCAGTAAGTGTAATGTGTTAGTGTACTGTAAGTAGTGTGTTGGTATGTTTAGTCTAATATCTTACTGTTTACTCCACTACAATATGGCCAAATCTGTCCTTCCTTTTGGCTTATATGTGCATATAAATGTAACATGTCCAAATGAAGAAAGCGCAAAGGGAGTCCACCAATCAGGATACAGTAGTCACTTTGTTTTGAGCTTATTTGGACCTGTTGGACAGAGCTTGGTTCTAGCTAATGGAAACTGTTCTTCTTCAGTGTTCTGTGCTTATGATGATTTGAATAGACATCAGTGTCAGACTAATTAATGACCTTTTATTAAAGACTGGTGGACTGAGAGACACTAGAGTCTCTTCACCTACAGTGAGCTGATTAAGAGTCTTGTTCCAGAAATGATAATAGGACATTAGAGCCATAATAAATCATGCTACTGTTACTCTCCATACTTAAGTACATTTGAAGGTAAATACTTCAGTACTTTTACTCAAGTGGAGGTCTAAAGGCAGGAACTTCTACTTTTACTGGAGGAATATTTTTTCTTGTTTATTAACTCAAGTACATGACTTTTCTTACACTTTCACAGCCAATGTTTGAGAAAAGATTACAGAACAAAAGAAGCCAATAAATAAAAGGTCCATTTTATTCCAGGTTGAGTACTTCAATTAAAAATTGCTTAAGGCCTAGTAGTTTTAAAGAAAAAATATTGGATCCATAATAGCAGCAACCAGCACTCAGGTAACGTAAAGGTTCCCTCTAAATACCTCTACAGCCACCTGAATTTCATTATCCAAGTCAATTGTTTGCCTCACTTAACACAATATGATTCAGGCAGCCTTGTGTTGCCATAAACTAAGCTACACCAAACACTTCCTCGCTTTCAAAAGCAATGAAGTAAGAGTTCATTAACTTAGCAAATTAAAACAGGGAGGCATGTACTTTGGAACTGTGTGCAGACAATGCTCTGTTTTACTACATGTCAGCTGCATCTTTGTTCAGTCACTCACAGCAACAAAACTGAAGCATTAAAGAAGGGGCGGTTCCTTCAAATAAAAGTGACTATGGGACATAAACAAACAAACAAACAAACAAACAAACAATAGAATAGAATAGAATTACTGTAATGTGGACAAGGAACAGCTACCCACCAAGTTTCATTCCTGTTGGTTGATTCCTACGGGGTGCAACTATTTGTGCAACTATTCTTTTCAGGGCGAGTGTAGTGTCTGAACATGAGCAGATACCTGTTTCTGAGCTAAAGGTACACATTAGAATCATATGTCTACTAAACCTTATTTCAGCAACCTTTGTTTGGTCAGTAAGGTGGCCACATGTCCAGTTTTAGGCCAGACAGTGCGTTTTTTAAACTCCCAGTCCTCCGTCCAGCTCAATATCTGGACGGACGCCTATTAGCCCTATTTTCTGGATGAACTATTTAAAATGTTACCTCGCAAACAATATTGTGTGCTACTGGCTGACGTCTGTGTCAAAAGAAATGCCTTGCATTTCATTGGTTTAACAAGGTCATGTGACATCATGACTCGCCTACAGGCTAACTGCAGATCAGCCCCCTAGCATTTAGTCAATTAGTAAGCTATCATCTGACTCATCCATTCCTCCTGATTAGGTGAGTAGAGCAATCGTTTATATGTCATATAGGTTATGTTATGATTATAATTCTGTTCTAGTATCATGGCCGACCCCCCTCTCCCCATGATGTCCTCCTTTTTGGGGTTCCGAAAGTGGCCACCCTATTGGTCAGGTAGACCTCAATAGTACTTGTTTAATATGAACATGTTGTGCTCATAGAGAAGTTTCCCATGCACGTCTCCCACCAAAGACAGTACTATAACATGCTTCTTTGACAAAAATGCTTCAATCCTAAATGGCAGTGACATATCGGGCCTCGCCTGTCTTGTGAAAGCGGTCAGAAATTCAATTGTCCATTCATGCGGGGTCTTCTCCATGGTCAGCTTTCCTGAGGGAGTTCAGACGGACTGTCACTCTCACACCCTTCTCCCCTTTCATCAGCTCTCTTGTCTCTCTGTCATAGCTCAACTTGTCTACTGCTTTCTCTCCCTCGCCTGTCACGCCAACGTCATTCAAATGCTAAACGCCTCCCGCTCCCTGTTCCACACCGCACATGCAAATAGAACAAGTGTGATGGAACTGCTGGTGCAGTCGTTTTTCCAGTTCTATCACAAACTTTCCACTTGTCTAAGTCGTTCTTTTTTCTCTTATTGTTTTCTCTGTCTTTTCTGGGTCTATTTTAAGACGTTCCATGAAAGCTTTGAAGTTGTGCAGCTGTAAAGCAGCTTACGCACTTCCATTTACACATTAGTTACTGTAATCCACTTAGGGCTTCGGATTCCACTTGAAAGGTTCAGGTGAAGTTGTGCTGTTAAAAGACTCGTGCGCGTTTCCTTGCCTGCCCATTCACAGCGTTCCATCCTTAAAGGCCCGAAAATAGAAACTGCTTTACAGTTTTTTTTTTCCTGATTGCTTTGGAAATAAATCAATCTCAAAACATTCTACACAAGCACCCAACAAAAACTTATTTTTTTGCTAAATGCAATACTGCTCTCAAAAATTTGCGCATGCATTGTAAACCCATTGTAGAGGGTAAAAAAAAATGTCACTTTGTGTGTTAAAGCAACTTCAGGTTCCTGCAGATGGCACTGGACAAGGATTATGGGGCTATAAATACCTGCGGGGCATATGATGGGATTCATAGATTGAGAAGAGGTGGTACAGTGCAGTGAATGTTAATGATTGGCTAAAAGGAGTGATTGCATTTGGGTGTGCCAAGGAAGTAGCTGAATCTGCAGGTGTATGGAAGCGTACGGTCATACGGGTCTACCAGCAGTGGCTAAAACCCCAGTCTACAGGAAATTCTCCTCAGAATTGTGCCAGGAAAGGCATCCACCAAATCTGGCCCGACTGTGCAATTCTTTGATGCAAGAGTGTCTGAACATTGATGTGGCCTACATCCAGAAACTTGTGCAGTTCATACCAAATAAAATCGCCGCTCTTATTCATGCTTGTGGAGGTGTTACATGCTATTAGGTATGTTTCAGTCACAGGTGACTCGTTTTTTGTCTGATGAGCTTCTAATAATTGTGCTTTATATGGGCATTCTTCATGACCTGTTTCAGCGAGGTGAGGCTAAGCCTCATCCAATGTTCAACTATGGTTTATCCCAAGATTTATCACACTGTCTTGATGGCTAATGCTTTGGACGCGAATATTAAATGTCCAAAACAAACAATATTATTAATACTGTACTATTACAGATACAACATTATCAATAACTAATCTCAGTGTTACTAAACTCCGTTGAGCATTGATGGAACTGGACTGAGTAGCAACAGGCTGTGTTCCTAGTAATAAGCTTAGCATCACTGTTATACTGACTTGCGTGTGTGTGTTTTGTGGCATTAGGTCACACATATACACTGAAATTTTGAAACTTGAAAAGCTACTTGAAAGCTACCCATATTGGTATCGGCAAAAAATGCTGGCATGTAAACACAGTACCGCTATCAGTGATGGGGATACCGATACCACAAAGCACACTAGTAGAGTAGTAGTAAGTCCAGACACAGTTCTTCCAAAGGAGCTCTTTACCTGTCTGGCTGAGCCAAGCTTACTCTCAGTATTACTCCTTACTCTCAGTAATCCTTCATCCCTTGCTGTTCTAGTCAGTTACAGCCATTCATGTTAGTCAAGGTTGTTATCAATAGGAGCTAACATTAGAGACACATACTGAAGGAACCGCCCCACCTGCAGTCCACCTCTGTTAATCAGCTGCATCACGGCCTTTTGCTTCAGTCAACATATGAAATAACATTTTCTGCAGAGCAAAAGAAGCTGCTGCGTGCACACACCATAGGTCTTTCTGTAACAGTAAGAGAGGAGAGGTCAGCTTACAACCAGAAGGTTTTGGGTTCAAATCCCAGGACTGACTGAGTACACCTGGATATCTGCTATGCGACACTGTGCTGCTTCCAGACTGGGTATATTTAGGCAGCATATTGCCAAATTCTGCTTGTAACGGGTACATATAATTATACTGACTTTATAAAGTCAGTCATCTTCTGAGCTGCTCATCCGTCTGGGTGATGGGGGTGCTAGAGTCTATCCCAGCGCTTACTGGGCCTACACAGGCTGCCACCCATCACAGTGCATCACAAAGGGTCGTTTAGCATCTCCAGTTCACCTGACTGCATGTCTTTGGACTGTGGGAGGAAACCGGAGCACCTGGAGGAATCCCACACAGACACTGGGGGAACATGCATACTCCATACAGAGGGACCCCAGACAACCAGACACCAGATTCTTCTCACTGTGAGGCAACAGCGCTACCCACTGCGCCACAGCGCCACCCTTTACTGGCTTTAAACATTATATAAGGATATAGCTATTTGGTAATGCCTCTCCCCTGGGGCCCCTTTGGCAGTTCAACCGCAACTTCACCCCCCTTATTAGTCACCGTCTCATGCCTTAAAGGGAACGTTATGCTTCGTCAGCATCAGGGACAATTACAGCAACCAGAGAAAGGTCCCTATAAACAAAGCTGTGGGAATCAAAACCGCAACAGCAAACACAGTGATTTTCACTCAACTTTCGCTTCACTTCTCTTAGTTACAAGCGCAAACCACAGAAAATCAGGAGATAAAATAGATCATCTGACTGCTGTGCATTGCTGTCATCTGTTATATTATTATGAGGCCCTTTGAATATCAGAACACAAAGCATCTTGAAACCTAATAATGAATTTACTGCAGTGAACCAATCACAGCAAATCATGAGCAGGACGCTGATGTTTCATTCTGTTCCAGGCTAGAATGCCCAGAAGGCTCGGTACAGGAGAAGGTATACCGAGGTATCTGACTGGCTTATCCTAATTCTTGCTTGCTCACTGTCTTCTCTCACTGCTTGACTTAATTGCGCCTTGCTCTTTCCTGTTATCTTAATGACCACCAGGTGTCGTCTTTTTCCTTCACCTTGAAGAATCTTGATAAGCCCCTCGGAGACGTCTCTGTTGGCGTAAATAGCTGAAGTGTTATCTGCTAGCACAGAACACATTGCGCCTTGATAGAGTGGTACGGACTGTCCTTCTTACTCATCAGGCCTTCCAATGCCATGCTTTCTCTCTCACTGTATACAGAGTCCAAGTACACATTCATTCATTCACCTTCTAAGCCACTTGTCATTTTGGATCGCGGGGCAAAATGCTATTACAAATTCTAATAATAATGATAAAAATAATCATTTCTATTTATAGAGCACTTTATATACCACTGGCAGCTCAAAGTGCTTTACAGGCTGTTGCCATCTGTATTAGCAGAAAGTATACGTTTTAATGAGCCAAAGATGCAGATTGAATTCAGATTTGGTGGATGCCTTCCCTGGCACAATTCTGAGGAGAATTTCCTGTAGACTGGGGTTTTAGCCACTGCTGGTAGACCCATATGACCGTACGCTTCCATACACCTGCAGATTCAGCTACTTCCTTCACACTATGGCCAAATGCAATCACTCCTTTTAGCCAGTCATTAACATCTGCTTCTGAGACCCATTTCCCACACATGGAACGAGACATTCACTGCACTGTACCACCTCTGCTTACTCTATGAATCCCATCACTCACACCCCGCAGGTATTTATAGCCCAATCATCCTCATGCCACGCCATCTGCAGGAGCCTGAAGTCACTCCCAGTTAAACACGCAAGTGTGATGCGAGACAACAAACGTTCATCTTGGTGCTGACCACGGTGCCTCCACACATGGATTCGTTGGTTGTCTCCACCAAGACAAAAGTGGGCCTCGGCACTGAAGATGACCCATTGCACCCAAGAGTCACAAGCAAATTTGGCATGACATCATTGCAGTCTTCGGCGACTTTGATGTGGTGTTAAGGGCAGTCGTTGTAATGGTCTGCATCTGCCAGTGGTGGTGGCCCTAACAGGATGACTCATGGAGGGCATCACTGCTGGGTGAATGTCTGCAATCGTGGCTGCTGGGTCAGTCAGGTACCGTGATAAAGCCTGTCCTTGCTTACGTCACATGTGTGGCTGAACGTGAAACTTCATTCCGGTGGGTTGATTCCTTCTGGGTGCAACTATTTGTGCAACTATTCTTTTGATGATGAGTGTATATATATATATATATGCACATATATATGCAAACCCCTGCTTCTATTGGGATACTGCAGCTTTCCACAATGCTCACCACTGCCCTTGAGGCCTGACCACAAAGAAGACTTGCTTTGAACATTTCTGGAGTTATGGAGGCGGCCTCACGCAGTTGATCCCAGCATCTTTTAAATGGTTTACACAGTTCAGAATGGCAGTAAATAAAAATTTATCAGAGCGGAAGAAACGCAGCTCCTGAGAGATTTGCTCCGAGGCTGAGGCAGAGACACAGAAGTGCGGCATGCTGCGCTGCGTATACTGATTTCCTCCAACAGATAGCGCGTTCCGTGCTGACGGACAATAACTATACACAGCACAGCATGTTACCGTGGCGAGAGAAGAGACTTCCGAATGGAAGTGAAAATAAGGGTGAAATGTAATAGCCAGATCTCAAAGCCTAAATTTGTCATCCACTCGAGCGGAGTATAAGTGTCGAAGAGAGAGAGAGAGAGGCGATTGGAAGTTGGGGGGTGCTCTGTATCTTCCCCACAGGAGTGCGGAGCACTGAGACGTATTTGGCTGCTTCTAAGCAAACCTCGCTGGAAGTATATTTCTTCAGATCCGATAGATTCTCATTTGCACAGCGTGTTCCATTTAATTCCTTGGGGAGTTAATAGAAGGCAGGACTTTGACTGAACTGAGTGTTCAGCACTGCTGCACACTTCAGACTTTGCACCCAGCATGGGCACCTGAGTTTGTGTGGAAGAGTGGGAGCAAAGCTTGGGGTGGGAGAAATCGCTAAGTCAATGCTCGCTGTGCTAAGTTAGGCTCTAATCTAGTTTTTTGATGTGGCTTGATGTGAAATGGCTCATTATAGAGAAAAGTTACTGACTCAGATGTCTTCACAGTGTTGGCCATAGGAAGCAGGGGACAATGCAGATTTCCAAAAAGACCAGTGAACACGTTTCTTTGTGAGTTTATTGTGTAATGTTGACACTAGTAAATAGCTTTAAGTCTGAAAGAAAAACTTTTTGGAACTATTTTGCCTAATAATGCATATATTGTTCCAGCCTGCATGCAATTTAACCCCTTAACTTCCCCACCAAGAATAAAAAAAGATATTTTTTATTTGTTTTGGGGGAAATAATAATAAAGCACATACTTAAGTATAACTAGAAAAGAGCATTTCCAGAAGGAAACATAGTATGGTTGCGCAGCTTGAATGGTTCTCACTTTCTGCTAGGCTGTGGTTGGTTTGGCAGAACGAAGCATGAATAAATGACACATAGAGGAGTAGGGTCAGTATGGCTGTGGATTAGAGTTTGAGGATCTGCCCTGAGTGAGTACATGCAGTTTGGTGGCTGTTGGGTAAAGGAAACAACAGGGCTTGGGGGGTGGGGGGTGGTAATTCAATGGGAAAGTGATGGAAAAAAAGACAAATAGACGAGCGGGTAACATTAAATTTGTGCCCTGAGGCCTGCCCTGAGATGGTGTATCAAAAACGGCATCTCTGGGTACAGCAGAAGTACAGTAGATGGGCATACGCTTTACCATCCCATTCATTCCTAATGGGAAAAAATTGTGCAAAAACACGCTGCTACACGGAAACCATGCATCCGATCAAAAAGCTGTATATAAGCCCGAGTTGCACTGGACAATCAGACTGGACAATTTGGAGTTGGAACGGTGTTGATATCTTAAAAACTGCAGAAAAATCAAAACGATAATATAAATCAGATAACATATATTGTTGCGCATTGCTTTGCTTAGTATAGAAAGAATTAGACCATTTGGTAACATATGCATTTTGTTCAAAAATGATTTTACCCTTATTAAACTGTTCACATGTGTGGAGAGATTTACTTGTTCCTTGTCTCCACTATGGATAAGGACAGTAAAGGCATATCTACTCAGTGACCTCTAGTGGACTTTTTTAAGCCTAACATACCTCCGCCGATTGGTAGAGATGGCACAATCTGAATGAGTTAGGTGCAACACCTTCTTCCTCAAGATATAGTGACTCAAAATGTGCGCTATCAAAAAGTTGAGAAGAACGTTAAAGAGCTAGAGAAAATAGGAATGGTGGTAGGAACCAAACATGTAAGGAGTTTAATTATGCAGATATTTATTATGTATTCTTTTAGCATTAGCTACCAAACTGAGTTGGCTAAAAAGTGTTTTACATTAACTAGCTAGTGTGCATCTAGGCTATATGACACTTAACTAAGCTTGTCATTAATAAAGCCTTATTTTAATTGCCGTTGCTCGCTCAAAGTCAACTGTGATGTCAGGTTGCCCCTGTGACATACACTTAAGTTCCAAGTCTATACATCATTACTAACAGTGTCATGTGAAAAAATGTGTTCCCAGAGGACAGTTTTAATCAGAAGCTGGTCTTTGATGGCTGAGGGGACATGTTGCTGATCCTTGTAAAATAAAAGAAAATAGCATTAGACGAAGAAGATATATAATGACAGGAGGCGCAAAGGAGAGACAGGAGTTCAGCTGCAGATAAACATGACCATTATTATCTTGGAAAATCTGCACACAATCTGTTACTTTACTGAAATCTCTATTAAACAGAAAAGGAGTCACATGACTGCTGGGCTCTTTTGCTCAGAAGAAACATATGAGCATCTGGAGAAAAGGTGTCAATTGTCAGGAATAGTTGCACCCAGAAGGAAGTGTGGGATTGCAATGCTATTGAGAAGGAAGCTAAAGCTTACCAGGAACAATAAATGATGAAAAGATTAGACAACATAAGACACTACATTCAGAGCATTAACCAAGTAAGACTTTTTAGTCAGACAGACTTGCTAGTTAGCTACAATTTACTTCTTTTTTTCTCGGGTTTAACTGATAACGTGGCGTTCCACACTATTTAATCCACATCCTGCACTTTGTCTCTTATGTTACTGTTTCAGGAAATGGCTAAAATTCCGCTTCCCTTTCCAAACTCTTGAGATATCAGATGTCTAGCTTATATGCGGGAGTTGACTTATTAGCTCACAGTAAGTGGCCTCAAATGCTACCACCTGGAATCCTCTCGACTCTCCCGATTAACCACTCTGCCATTGAGTTTGGCCATAGACTTGAGCGCTTACTGTGTTTTATCTCTTTTATCCCCCAGCGCTACTCCAACACAAATTTGACTTCCGGTTTAGGTTTGGAGCACACATACTATAGTCTATAGCACAGCTATGCTAAAAATGTATGTATGAGGGTGATCAGCAGACTGTGCTTGAAAAACTCAACTAGCCAAGCTAGCCAAGTCAGCATGCTTTACCTAGCACCAGTGGCTGCTCATTTTAGGTCACAAGCTTAGAATTTAGAAGAATTGACTATTTGTGTTTGCACACAGAGGAATCTGGGTTCCGCATTTAAACCATCCGTGCAGTTAAACACTCACATACACATATACTAGTGAACACACACGCTGTCACACACACAGTAGGGGCAGTGAACACTCTTGCCTAGAGCACTGGGCAGCCCTACCCACAGTGCCCAGGGAGCAGTTGGAGGGTGGGTGCCTTGCTCAAGGGTACTTTAGTCATGTCCTGTTGGTTCAGGGGATCGAACCAGCGACCTGTAACATTATGCTACCTGCTCATAGCATGCAACATAACAAGCATATCGATGGTATGTTATCTTATATGTAGCGTTATTCAGAAATGAACATGTGAATGTGGCCGTATTTAACTTCGTTAACTGTATGAGAAGTTTCCTGTTAGCTGGGTTTAGTAGAGACAGACTTTTAATGAAGGATTTTTTCTTGCAATCAGAGAGGACTGAGAGAGGCAAAAAGGAAACTTTTGCTCGCACAATTATTCATACTGCAAGTCAATTTTCATTAAAACGTCAAGTCATTAAAGAAGTGGGGGGAGGGGGTGCTTCAGTAGCTCTATTGTTAATGTGCCTATGGTACCTGGAGCATGGGCAAATTGCCAGCACTCAGAAATACTGCAATATTTTTAATAGGGTGAGATTTTTTATGTTTATTCGGTCTTGCTGCTGCATTAAATTGACTTGCACTGATTTCTGAATTCTTGAAGATTAGTTAGAAGAATGGAAGAGAGATGGGGACATTTCTGATCATTACTATGCTTAACAATGCATGGAATGAAGCATTCTTTGTGATCCAAAAATAAAAATGGAATAAAGAGAACCCTGTACACCAAGGCAACCAGACACAGGAACAGCTTCTTTCCTCGGATTCATGCATACTAACACTGTTGCACTACCTCAACACTACTGCCTCTACTTCAACACTACTGCCTCTACCTCAACACTACTGCCTCTACCTCAACACTACTGCCTCTACTTCAACACTACTGCCTCTACCTCAACACTACTGCGTCTACTTCAACACTACTGCCTCTACCTCAACACTACTGCCTCTACCTCAACACTACTCCTTTATACTGTTTGTACATAATCTGTAAACTTTATATTATTTGTCCATATATAGTTTGTTTATTGTTTATATACTGTGTAGAGTATATATTGTACAGTGTCTGTATATATTGTTTAGATGTGGAGTCGTTGTGTATATCGTGTATACTGTGTAGAGTGTATATTGTACAGTGTCTGTATATATTGTGTAGATGTGGAGTCGTTGTGTATATCGTGTATACTGTGTAGAGTGTATGTTGTACAGTGTCTGTATATATTGTGTATATGTGGAGTCGTTGTGTATATCGTGTATACTGTGTAGAGTGTATATTGTACAGTGTCTGTATGTATCGTGTATATGTGGAGACATTGTGTATATTGTGTATACTGTGTATAGTGTATATTGTACAGTGTCTGTATATATTGTGTGTATGTGGAGTCGTTGTGTATATTGTGTATACTGTGTAGAGTGTATATTGTACAGTGTCCGTATGTATTGTGTATATCTGGTGTCATATGTCCAATAAATCCTGATTATGATTACTGAGAAAGTTTTATAGCATCAAAACATAAGTAATATAAGGAATATCCAGAATTAAAAAATGGATATCAAATCACAAAGCAGCTGAAGAAAATAATGCAGTTAATTAAGATAATTATGGTACATCAATTAGCATTTTAATCACTTTTTATTCCCATAATTCTTATATTAAATAAAACAAATATATAGGGATAGTAAGTTGAATGTAGACCCATGTATAAGTCGCATGCAAAATAAGTAAGAAGAAATACAGTATTTAAGAAGTGTTTCTAAACTTTTGAACCCGTGTACATTTAGGCATCTTCATCTTCTGTTATTTTAGATCACTGTTTCATCCTTATTTTAATATTACTCTCCATATTATTTATGCAATTTCCCTGATTCACTTCTCCCTTCCCCATATTATGTATTTAGGTCAAGCCATGGGGGCAACCTTAATTCCGCAGTTCTTGGAATTTGGACAAGCATGCAAAATTCTAAGGAGCATGGCTTAATTTCGCCTCTGCATCTGCAAGCGAGGAATGAACTATGGCTAAGTTATGCAAAAGCAGGCCAAGGAACCTTGAACATTGTGAACTGATGTGTATTTGTGCACTCAGGCATCACAAGTTTTGTTTTACCCTTACAGAGGCATCAGAATTCTGTCATTCCCATGCAACGCAGACTGCATTGTGCCGGTTCAGCAGTTCTTGGAGAGGACATGGTGATGACTAGGTTTGTCACACTGAAGGACTCCTAACCACACCTTCAGGTATTTAAGGAAAACAGCCTAATGGTATTTTCTGTAAGAGCAACTTGAAATGTACTTGAATTCCAGACAATAAAAGCAACAGAAGCAAGAGTGAGCTGCCATTAGCGTGTGTAGGTGCTTGCAGTGACAGGGCCTTGACGTTGCCTCGCCGCATCTTATTCATTTCAATGGGGAGCTCTGCCACATAGCGTGGCTCAAAGGTTCAGCAGATATCAGCTTTATACAAATGAGTTGCATAAGGCCATATTCCCTTTAGACAATCAAAACACCAAACGAAGCACAAAACTTCCCAGATAGCATGAGGATGTGGGCCATATCTGGCAAAGCTATGGCACTGCTGGCCTACTTTGAGCCAAAGATGGCCCACATGTTTAAAACATGCATTTGGCCCACCTGTTCCAAAACAGACTTGGTCCACTTCTGGCACAGATACGGCAGAGTAACCTGGCGTTTATGTGGCCCACATCAAGTGCTGTAAATCCATGTAGCAAGTAGGCCAGATGAAAATGTTGGATGTGGGCCAGATTTGGGAACTACAAGGAACTCGTAACTTGTAACTTTTAATTTTTTTTTTTGTTTATCATCTATTATTTTGGATCACCATTACATTTTTATTATGTTGTTTATTTGTTTATGTATTTATTTGTTTGTTTGTTTTTTGTTTTGTTTTGTTTTTTTGATTGAATGTGATTCCCTAATCATATCTCCGTTTGTATTACATATTTAGGCCAGGCCATGGGGGCAACCATAATACCATGTTTCTTGGAGGCAAAAGAGGCAAAAGAGGCAAAAGGCCGCTTTACAGGAGGCTAAAGGCCACTTGATAAAGTAGCTAGTTGGAAGCGAGAGCTAAGCGAAATTTATATTTTTGTTGTCCAAAGTGAAGTATAAGTATGTCCAAAATGGTAATTTTACAGCAGAGGGCCAAAACCTTATTTCATTTAAATGTAAGCCAGTAAAATGTAAGACATTTTTCCAAGCAATTTTGGGCCACTTCTGTTGGTCCATTCATTATGAAATTTTCACACAAATTCAAATGTTCAAATGAGTTGGGAAGAAGTTGAGAAAAATGGAGATACATGCTTTTCACTGGACAGCGATGGTACGTCTGTATTTTAATCTCATTGTAAGCAAACAGTGTGTTTGACTGATTACTGGTCCACATTTCTTTAAAACAGGTCCTTCATTTCTAAAACATTCGTATGGTGTAATGGGTAATACAGCCACCTTCCATGCTGTAGACTTGGGTTCGATCCCCTACCTGGAGAAGCACCCTACACTGTACCAATAAGAGTCCTTAGGTGCAATAAGAGTTCTTGGGTTAGACCTTTGGTTACCTCTGTAAGATTGTAAATCACTCTGGATGAGAGAGTCTGCAAAAAACCATGAATGTGAAACGACTTAGAAACCCCCACAAGATGAGAGATCAGGTTTGGTAGAATGCATGCTGTAGCTTTCTTAGAGCTGTCCTGAAAACGTTTGTGAGTTAAAACTGAGTGTTGCTTTGTCTGTGGTTTGTTTACGCACCAGGCTTCACTTAGACTTTAAATCTTAATTGTTTTTGTTTTCTTCTGTAGTTGCGCAATCAGGTTTATATGATTAATCATGACAGTCTTATTTGCAACGCTGCTGTGACGGTAGAACTCTGCATCCGTCTGCGTCAACGATGTTCACATGTCTCCCTCCAGCAATACAGAGCTATTCACATTCATCACTACATGTGTCTGTGTTGTTTTCCCAACCTTCTGCTTAGAGCTCAATAAGTTTTGTGTGGTGATGTACATGCCATACATAATTGGGACATTGTGGGTGGGATTGGTATTTAACAGACTGTAGGTGATAATTGCTGGAGGATATGGTAGATGGCATGCGTGAAATGAGGTGGTTTAAATGTATGTCCAAAATGAAGTAGACGCTTGCTCACCCAACGTTTCTTCTGAAATCAAGGGTAATAACAGGGATTTGGATGCCCCTTTGCTGCAGCAACAGTCTCTACTCTTCTGGCAAGGCTGTATACTAGATGTTGAAACAGCAGCATTAGTGAGGTCCGGTACCGATGCTGGACGATGAGTTCTTGATCATAAATTCCATCGAAACTCATCTCAAAGGCATTGGTTAGAGTTCCTTTTCACCAGAGGACACAGTTCCACCTCTCCACAGCCCAGTGCCGGGGTGCCAGCATAACAGGCATAATTAGCTTAATGTTTTTGATGGTTCTAAAAATGTTCTGAGAATATGCAATGTAATGTTCCATTCATGTCTTCAGCAGGACGTTTCTAAAAATAGGCACGGCTAAATGCAATCACTCCCCTTAGCCAATCATTAACGTCTGCTTTGAGACACATATTCCACACATGGAGTGAGACATTCACTGCACTGTAGCACCTCTTCACAATCTATGAATCCCATCACTCACATCCCGCACGTACTTGTAGGCTGATCATCCTCGTGCAGCGGCATCAGAGGGAGCCTGAGGTTACTAGCACCGTAAACACACAGAGTGACTCATTTTTTGTCCAGTGAGCTTATTATTATTACTGTTTGCCATCAAAGTGATACCCAATTACAATTAACAGAGTGCAGCACATTCTGATGCCTATAGGCTGTTATCATGTCATCGCCCCAAAATAACCCTCAGCATGCAGAAATACCTCAGTCGTCAGTGACACTTCTTCTGCATATAGTTGGACATGTGCATGTTAACAGCATGATGTCAGTTATTGAAAATGCACTGTTGGCAGTTTTCAAGTATTGTGGACCCTGTATATTCATAAAAATATCAGTATATGTTATGGACTGTGTCTATTTCCATCTTTAAAACGTTCCTTGAACATTAGATACATTAGAACATTAGAACATTAGATTAGTTCTTTTTATTAGAACCTTTAGGTAACGTTCTAGAGACACTAGAGAAGCCAACTGAACACATCAATTGATGAGATGTAGCGATAGGAGGAAGTTCATATTTGACAACTATTTGACATTTGATTGCTGTTGCTTCTCTATAATTTTAACGTTCGGCAAAAACAACAAATATACAAAAAAACGGATCCCCCACAAAGCTGATCGCTGATTCATGTTACGAGAAGCGGATCAGTGAAATGGCAGGCGGTTCCTTGCGGTCTGTCTCATGTTTCTGTGCTACTGCTTCCACCGCAGCATGTTCGAACTGCCAGATTAGCAATAATCAGTCCTTTCCAGCAAGGTGAACATAGATTTATGCCTTAACATAATTCTGGCCCGGTGTAGAACTCCCCCCAGAAACTCACTGACATAAAACAAAGGTTTCTACTCCTGGTTTTTAGGACGGAATGATTGGATTACATGGTGTGGGATTGCATCAGCCAGAGGTGGTTGAAATCACAGACTGAAAAACACTGATAGTGTTTGATGTGAGAAAGTGCGTTCAAAGGATTCGACGGAAATCTCTTGGCTATCTCATCTTAGGAAAGTGAGTGCATGTATGATTCAGTGCGCGCACGCATGCCTTCCATCTTTATGTTTACTTTGTGGAGACCGAATGTCCCCGGAGTGATTGGAAAACATGAAAAGCCTCACATCTGTGGAGACACTCCGCTTCCTCCCCATGTGGAAAATGCTTTTGGAAGCTTTTTACCTGAAACTGGTTTTGACTGCAGTAATTGCAGCAGTGAAATGAAGGTAACATGGAAAACAAGGAAGCACCGGTGGCACCTGAACACGTCTACATTCACATTCAGTATAGGCTATATAGCATTCAGCCTGCGGTTGAATACTTAACATGCTCATGGTTTGGCCAGTTAGATTCAGCGTCAAAAG
Organism: Semaprochilodus insignis; assembly: GCA_034552555.1. Taxonomy (NCBI): domain Eukaryota; kingdom Metazoa; phylum Chordata; class Actinopteri; order Characiformes; family Prochilodontidae; genus Semaprochilodus; species Semaprochilodus insignis. The sequence continues at coordinate 27,094,517 of CM067488.1, forward strand.
GCATCAACCTGTCTAGTTTTATTTATTGTCTAAAATGATCAGTGAACCTACACATCTTCTTGTAATGTAATGTAATTCTACGTTACATGACATTACATAAAAGATATCATGTCAAATAACAGTAAAACACTGTTAAACAAACAAACAAATAAATGTTATTAAGAATAAGAATTTTCTCTCAAACCTGTCATAAAACAGCGTCCCAGGCATCAAGCAGTGTAGTAGGGTCCATACTGTGTAACATATTTCTGTCATGTGGCTTTTAGAGGCATTAAACCCTTCAGACATTCCTATGAATCTGGTATCCATAATGCCTATATGATGCTTTATAATACTAGACCTAAGCCTTTGTAACTAGCGGAGGGATGTTCATAATCACACACAGAAACTGTTATAACATGACAGTATAAGGCTTCGTAGCACAAAGCGACATAATGCATTACTATGTATGTACTGTATGCCTCCTGTTATTAACAGTATTGGTGAAAGCAGTATCATAACTCTTAATAACTAATGTTGTGTTCATTCACTTAATGCTTTATAAAGATGCACAGTGACGCCTCCACTCGAACTCACATACTCTCTAATGTTCCTCAGTGTCTTCAAAATGAAATGATTTTTTTAAGTGCACTTATAAGCTCTCTTTACAGACTGTAGGTGATGTTATTGATCAGCTCTATGATTTAAAACATTATGTGAATGAATTTAAAGGCAATATGGATACATGATTCATAGAAAGAGTTAGAGGCTTTTCTGGAACTCTTTTATCAGAGGAACCAGGACACTGTTGGCTCTGTGTAGGAAATGTGTTGTGTTGAGTCTAACGATTAACAGACAAACCGTGGCGCAAGCAGAGCTCAAAGCAAGGTTAGTTTTATTACGATTACAAGGAACCAAACTTAGCAACAAAGTCAGACCGAACATACCCGGAGGGAGGAGAGCAAAAGGCAAAACCAGGAAACATGCAAAGGGTAGAAACCAAACAAACAGTCAGAGCCAGCAAACAAGTACAAGGGAGAATCAAAAGCCAAAAGCCAAAGGAGCAAAAGGAAGTCAGAGAGACACCAGAGAGAGACAATTGTTAGATTGGTACACATACAGGGGCAGGTAATGAGGGACAGGTGAGACGGATTAACGGATTAACTCGGGTGAGGCTAAACGTGAAGGTGGGTTGTGATTAGTGGGCTAGGAGCACATGGGTATGACGTCATGCAGAGATGGCTGATGGGAGATAGGTAGGGGAAGAACCCGGAAGCATGACATTGAGCTGCTAGTGAGCAATGAGGGGTAAAAGAGAAATCAGCTTTCTTGGCATAAAAAAAAGACATGGTATAAAACTGCCACAATAAAAACACAATGAAACATTTGTTTCTAAATTTGTGAACCGAGCATAATAATCCTATCATAAAAATAAATATTACATCAAGGTTACTGAAGCAAAGGGTCCTCCACCCCGATGGAACTTGCATTCAGTGGCTACTGTGAAAAGAGGAAGAAACCATGTAACTGTGAATATGCACTTTTATTCAGCCTCCTGACAATCTCACTTTACTCACCTCACCAAAGCTGGTTATACTGTCACCACTTTGTATATGGCATACATAAAACATTCATCAAATGTGGGGCTTTCCTAGCCTGGGGCCACAAAACGGCTTAAACCAACACGTATGTGTATGTGTGTGAGCACGAGCAAGTTGTGAAGAATCGTGTCATGAACTTTCTGCACACATTATGATTTGAGTTGCTTGTATCAAAGTCGCATGTTGAATGCTTACAGAATGTAAAGTGGCAGACAGCAATATTTTATTGCCATTTAATGGAGCCGTGAGCAAACGTCAGCAGCAGCGGCAGGGTGCTGCAGTGGTCAGTGGAACAAGAGTTAAGTGTTGCCAAGTTTTGCCATCGAATGTGTCAACGGAACAAACCAGAAGTTGATCATTTTGGGGAACCATGCAGGCCGAACACTGCCTCCTTTAAATAAACAACTGACACTGCTAAACCTCCTTTTTGGCCGCTGGTGCTGAATGAAAGGCGAGATGTAAAGCAGTGCCAGTGTCCACAGCACAGGTCATCAGTTCTGGTCCAGAGTCCAACCAAGGTTTTTGATTTCCCTGCTCAAACACCCTGAATAAACCTGTTAACTAACTGATGGATTGAATGAGGTGTGCGTAAACAGAGGTATCAGGGTGCTGAGTTTGTGTGTGCAGGGGGCAGAAGGGGGAGGTGGGGTAGAGCAGGGAGAGAGTTAAGCATCCCGACAGCCTGGTGGATGGAGCTGTCCCTCAGTCTGCTGGTCCTAGCCCCGAGACTCCGCAGTCTCCTCCCTGATGGCAGCACATTGAAGAAGCTGTGTGGTGGGTGGGTAGGATCTCCTGCCAAGTGGAGGGCTTTACGCGTGAGGCGGGTGCTGTATAAGTCCTGAAGGGAGGGGAGAGAAGTGCCGACGATCTTCTCAGCTGCTCTCACGGTGCGCTGAAGGGCACTGCAGCAGGATGCTGTGCAGGCCCCATACCACACAGTGCTACAGCTGATCAGGATGCTCTCACTGGCCCCTCTGTAGAAGGTGCACATGATGGGGGTGGGGGCTTGTGAAGATGTTAAACCCCGTGAAGAGGATTTTAGGATTTTACGTGCGGCTTGCTGGTAGGGTCTGTGAGGGTGAGTCGACCAATATGGATGAGCTGGACTAAAAGTAGGGTGCACAAACAAGTAGTTTATTTACACGACGTGAAACAAGAAACAAAAACTGTACAAAATGAAACACAAACGGAAAATAAAGTATTTACAATGCATACTAAGCATCTGCCTCTGGTCCCAAGGCTGTGTCCCAACGTCCTTTATAACTTCCCCCACCATTGCTTCTCACACTACAAGCAGCTAGTGTTCTGATCACACAGAGTCATGGGGAGAAGAAGTCCTATCTCCTAGGAGCCCTCCGGTCTTAAATCCGAAGCCCCGCCCTCGGAGGTCCCATTCCCCACCAAGGGGTTACAATACTGCAGTTTTCACACTAAACAAACGTCAGCGCTATATTTAAACAACAATTCATCGCAAGTACACACATTGTCAGGGCCCATTAACTTACAACTTAATTATTTCCTTTTTCTCCCACAGGATATTAGATGCGGAATAGACTACCGCCCCCCTTTCTCCCCTCCGGTGGATCCTCCCGATAAGGATATGGTAAGTGGGTCTCCTTGCTGTACCCCTTTTGCCAATCCTCCTTTAACAGGCAGACACAGGTAAGTACATCCATACACACATATATTTTACAGTACAAGGGCTGGTATTCACTGGTGATGGGGTAGGTCTCACCTTGCCACATCACAGGGCTCTAGCTCTTCTGATGCTGTGTTGTTGCTCCAGGAGAGGTCCTCTGTGACGTGCACACCCAGGAACTTGGTGCTGCTCACCAGCTCCACAGCAGCACCGTTGATGGACAGAGGAGTATGCTGGGTGGGACCGGGATTATGGTGGTGGCTTTGAAGCATGTGGGGACCACAGTCTGGCTGAGTGAGGTGTTAAAGATGTCTGTGTACACATCTGCGAGTTCCCCCACACAATCCTTCAGCACATGACCAGGTATGTTGTCAGGACCAGGTGCTTTGCGAGCGTTGATCTTGCTGAATGCTCTCCTCACACCATCCAGGGAGGTCACCAGGAGGGGGTGGGGATTTCAGTGCGGGCATGCTGTCGAAACTGCTAAACCTCCCTTTTGGCTGCTGGTGCTGAATGAAATGGAATGGCATTTTTTTCCCCAAAGGCACAATGTAAATGCAGTGCTGGTGTCCACAGCACAGGTCATCAGTTCTGAGTCCAACCAAGGTTTTTCATTTCCCTGCTCAAACACTCTGAATAAACCTGTTAACTAACTGATGGATTGAATGAGGTGTGCGTAAGCAGAGAGAGGGCTACACTATGCTGGGGTCTGTGATGGGCTCTGGTGGTGGTGGGGGGTGGTTACAGAGAAGAGGCAGACAGGGTTAATAGGTTACCAATAGGCCTTAAAACGGGACTTAAATAGGTCTAGGCCTAGGAATAATGCAGAAAAACTCATCAGGACTCCCATGTATACCCCATTGTTTGCTCTGCCTGTTTTCAAAGTCTCTGTGTTCCTAACAGGAGTTCTGAGCTGTGTTCATGTGTATTTTGCTGTGTTTCTTTGTGTTTGTGTTTCCTTGGTTTCTGTGATTATGGATTTGTCTCTCATGATGCCTGCCTGCCTATGTTTTGACCATTCCCTGTTCTGATTATGATTCTTGGACAACCCTTAATAAAACCAATCTGTGCTTGCAACCTGCCTCAACCTTCTTGTCACAGTATATCTAAGTGTATTTTGGACACGGTCTAATGCACCTAAACTACTACACAAACGCAGGATAAATATGCCAGCTAAAAAGGCACAGATGAACACAATAATATCCCTGTCCCACATGTCCCACTTGTACACTATAGGAATTACCTTTGCTTATGATGTTCAGCAAGGTGTGTTCATGAATACCACTCTAACACAGCCAGAACAAATTGTTGTTTTTGTCATACATGGGAGTTTATCACAAGCTGACAATTTTGCCTTCAGAAAAGGGTAGAAAACAGGGAACTCTAATCTGTCAGGGTAAAAGTCCCCTGGAAACGTTGTTTGACCATTTGCTTCAGTATCAAAATATATCTAAGGGAAATGCTAGCACACTGCTATGCTGAAAGCGTGACCAAGGCAATGGTAGATAGCACTGATTGCTTAGCAGAGAAGAAAATAAGGTGGGGCTTAAGGTCAGTTTGGCCACCTTGCATGTTTAGGAATGATGCAGACAGGGGAAGACAGGGAAAGACAGTACGTTGGAGTATGTCTGTGGGTATTTGGGCCCATTCAGTCATTTGTGATCACTTGTATGGTGCACGACACCAAAGTTCTTCAGTGGGCCTTGCTTTATGCACAGGGGCACGGTCATGCTGAACGTTCCCAAACTCTTGACTTTTGAAGCCTATATTTGTCGAAAATGTATTTGTATGTTGTAGCATTAACATTACCCTTCACTAGAATTAAAGGGGCCACACCCAAACCCTGGAAAACCACTCCAGACCATTATCCCTCCTCCACCAAACTTCACCATGCTTTACAGGACTCCAGTCAAGGCTTAGCACAGTAATGTTAGGCTTTGGGCAGCTGCTCGGCCATGGAAATCCATTTAATAAAGCCCCAGGCACACTGTTCTTGCTCTGTTGCTTCTTCCTGGAGAGTGATGCTACAGGGGGTACATTGCTGCTATACGCTTCAGTACTCTGTGAGTTTGGTATACTGCTTTGATGCTGAGTTGTTACTGCTTCTAGATGCTTTCCTTTCACAATAACAGCACTTCAGAGCAGACCTAGCAGGAGAGAAACTGACTCATGGCAAAGGTGGCACACTATGACAGGGCCACATTTAAAGTCAGGGTGTTCACATACATTGGGCCATGTAGTGTACTGTTAGAAAATAAGCATACATTCAATATTTTCATCTAAATGTAAATTATATTTATTAATATTCCAATTTAAGTAATATGAAAAAAGCTTAGTGCATGTTTTAAGTCTTTGTACTCCATTTCAACAGGCCTAAGTGATCTCAGGACAGGCAAACTTCTCTATGGCCCCATGACATTGGGCCTGCTATGCGCCCATAGTGTGGCCTTTGAGAAAGCCTGCATTAATGCACACGCAGTGGCAGCCGCCTCTTGTTGATTCATTTTATATAGTCCTAGGCTGCGTTTGAGTGGTGTTGGACTGCAGTCTATCTGTTTCTCTATATACTTTGCTATCCCCATTTTACCCTGTTCTTTAATGGTCAGGACCCACACAGGACCACCACAGAACAGGCATTATGTGGGTGGTGGATCATTCTCAGCACTGCAGTGGTGGTGGTGTGTTGGTGTGTGTTGTGCTGGTGTGAGTGGATCAGACTCAGCAGTGTTGCTGGAGTGTTTAAACACTGTGTCCACTCACTGTCCACTCTATTAGACACTCCTATCTTGCTGGTCCACCTTGTAGATGTAAAGTCAGAGACGGTAGCTCATCTGCTGCTGCACAGTTTGTGTTGGTCATCCTCTAGTCCTTCATCGGTGGTCACAGGATGAGTGAAGCCGTATTGATTGTTTACCCCACTGGTATATACAACCGCTCTATGAGCACCCGAACGCAGCATAACACCAGTCACAGTGGATGGGTTTTTTTAGAGCGGCCTAACCAACCACTATTATTATTATTCATTTACATCGTCATCAAAGTGCATCTATATGTAATGGATTTGGAATGTCTGTAGATAAAGCACAGGTAGCATTTTTGCCAGGTATGGTGCAGCTATAGAGTGTTGTACAAGTTTCTCCCAAATGCACACTTGAAACCTAGCTCCCTTGAGGACTCAGCTGCACAGTTGTTAATGGAACCAAGATGCTGACTTGGAAGAAGACCATAAGGCTAAGGGCACCAAGGGACAAGCCCAACAGGGAAGAGCTAAGGCCGAGCTTAAATGTTCCAGAGGAGAACCCAATGGGGATTTTGTGGCTGAACTGAAAAAGGGTGGATTTACGTCAAACGGGAAATAAGTCACAAAAAGAAAAAAAAGAATAAAAAGTATTGTGCTATACAAATGCTATGAAGAATCAAAGGCCTGTTCTCAGAGGTGCATTCAAGAAAAGTATTTGGTTTCATTTCAGCAGTATCAAGTAAATATAGTGTTCTATTGATAATGGAAATGACAATCATGTACTAGACTCAAACACAACATCCGTCAGATGATTCGGGTTCTCTTCAAAGTCAATCAAGCGACTACTGAAATATTGAGCCAGATTTTTATTTATCATAGTGGGTGGGATGCTATTTTCAGGTTCTTGTATTCGTTCTTGTGAGTGTTTTTTTTAGACATGCCTTAATATTTCAGTTTCATAAGCCCTATTGAAGTTATTTTATATTAGTTATATTAATTTTACTCAAGGAGAGCCGGTCATGTAATTTGTATGGTATTCAACCAGCCATACAGCAATACAGGATAATGTATCTGTGTAATTCCCCCAAATTACACTAATCATCAAAAGAATAGTTGAACAAACCGTTGCACCCAGAAGGAATCAACAGACAGGAATGAAACTTGGTGGGTAGGTCTGACAACATGAGATATGCAAACGATTCAAGCATTCAGTGTGACGTAAGCAAGGACGGGCCTTATCGCTTTGTACCTGATTGACCCAACAGCCACAATTGCGGACATGCAGTGAGCAGTGATGCCTTAGATTAGTCATCTTGTTAGTGCCAGCAGCATTGGCAGAAGACTGCATGACGCAGTTGTCATGCCAGGCTGTAGTGGTGTTATGCTAGACTGTCACCGAATGAGAATGGCTGCGGGTCATCTTCAGTGATGAGTCCTGCTTTTGAGTTGGTGGAGACGACCAACGAATCCGTGTGTGGAGGCACAGTGGTCAGCGCCAAGATGAACAGTTTGTTGTCTTGCATCACTTGTCCAGAAGGCCTGGTGTCACTCCACCTCCACCCCTACCACTAAATCTGTAAGAACTGTGTGAGAATATTCAAGCTGCATGGGATGGATTATCACAGGACACCATTAGGAACCTCTACAACTCCATGCTGAGACGTCTGGCATGTTGCGTTAGCGAACACGGCGGCCCCACACCATAGTGAGTGACACTACTTCTTTTGTTTGTGTAGCTTAATAAATATTGCCCATATCAGTCTAAATTTATCATCATTTATTGTTCCTGGTAAGCTTTATCTTCCTTCCCAATAGCACTGCAATCCCACACTTCCTATTCTTTTGAAGATGAGTGTAATTCAAATAACCTGGATTGAAACATCCTGAATAACCTGGATTTATACTACAGCATTAAGATTAGAATTAAACAGATCTGAACAACATCCAAAGTTAAGGACTTCCAGTTAAAACCAGATAGAACAGAATAAGCTTAGCATAGTAAGCTCATTCATCTTAACCATTAACCTAGCAGAACAGAAACTGATCTGTCTTGTGACAGATTCAGATATTTCATTTAATTCTCCTTTAAGATAAGATAAGAAAAGATAACATAATCCTTTATTCGTCCCACAGTGTTACAGCAGCGAAGGGATAGCAAGGCACAAAAGGTCCAAAAATAGACAAATATACAATGTAAACAATAAATATTAAAGTAAAAAATCTGAAAAAAATCTTATTTACATATAATTGCACATGAAATGTTAAATGTTAAATTGCTCATAGGAAAGTGAGACGGTATTCTAAGTGTGCTGGGAGCAGTGCTGGTTATATAATCCAACAGCAGCAGGAAGTAGGGACCTTCGATTCAGGCATTTAGGGTGAAGCAGCCTTTTGCTGAAGGAGCTACCCAGTGCTGCCAGAGTCTCATTCATGGGGTTGGGAGTCATTCTCCAGCATGGATGCCAGCTTGGCTAACATCCTCCTGTCTCCCACCACCTGCGCTGGGTCTAAGAGGCTTCCCGGGGCAGGGCCGGCCCTCTTAATGAGTTTGTCTGGTCTCTTCCTGTCTGCTGAAGAGATGCTGCTGCCCCAGCATACCACTCCATAAAAGATGGCTGATGCCACCACTGTGTCGAAGAAAGTCCTCCCGAGTGCCCCCTGCACTCTAAATGACCGCAGTCTCTTTATTTTAGCCCATTAGCATTAAATGCTGCAGATTACAGCAGTCCTGCGTTAAACCAGAGTGTACAGGAATGGGGCCAAACTGAGCTCCGTTTCAGAGGTTAGCCTGTAGTGTTGTTATTGAAACAGACTACAGAGCTCTGAGTTTGATGAATTATAGAAGCTTATTCACTCTGGAATTATTACTTCGCCGACTTACAGAGCTATGAATGATGCAGAAATGCGTACAGCAGAATCACATATATGTAATCACTCGAATTACAGTATAAAAGTGCTCTGTAATCTTTCTGCTCTCTGCTTTGGGTTTTCTATTCCCTGTTCCCCGCTCGCACATCAGAGAGGACCTAATCCACTTCATATTATTCATTTTTATGTCTCCAAACAAATGCACATGCTGTTTTACTGTGATGTTCATTTGCACAGCAAAGCAGCATGACACACAAGTTATTAGTATTAATCTGTAGAGCTTTTTTTGTTTTGACCAGTTCGAATTTCCTGTGTGTGCACTCATGGTCAAAAAAATGGCTTGAACCCAAAAGTACAGTTGTTTTTACAGGTTGTTTAGGCTGGTCAGAGTCCAGACTTAAACCCTATAGATAATATTCTGCCTCACATTAAACCATCAGGCCTTACCCTGTTTCCCTTTTCTGCCTGTTTCTGTCTGCCTGTTTATTGTGTCCTCATGTTTCTGTCATTCCATATGCTTCTCTTTATTTCGTTTTTTAGCTGTTCTCTGTCTCCGCTCTTTTGTCACACCCCTCACCTGTTCCTAGTTTGTGGCTCCTCCCATTCCTAAGTGTGTCTTGTTGGTCCTTGTGCTTATATACCCCTCTGCTTTGCTCCTGGTCTTTGTCTGGCACTTTGTACCTCATAATTATGACTTGCTTCCTGATAATTATGACACTGTATCTCATAATAACTTATTCTCCCATAATTAAGACTTTATATCTTTATTACGACATTGTATCTTATTATTATGACTTTATCATTATTATGACTTCGTATTTCATAATTATGACTTTATATCTCATAATAACTTACTTTCTCATTATTATGACTAGCTTTCTCATCATTATGACTAGCTGTCTCATTACGACTTCCTATGTCATAATTATGACTTCCTATTTCATTACTGTCTTTCTCATTATTATGACTAGCTGTCTCATTACGACTTCCTATGTCATAACTATGACTTCCGATTTCATTACTGTCTTTCTCATTATTATGACTTTGTATTTCATAATTATGACTATGCACCTCATAATTATGACTTACATTCTCATAATCATTACTTACTTTCTCATAATTATTGCTTAGTATCTCATTATTATGACTTACATTCTCATTATCATGACTTCCTATGTTATAATTATGACTTCCTGTTTCATTACTGACTTTCTCATTATTATGGCTTTGTATTTCCTTACAATTATGACTATGTCTATAAGATACCCTTTTTTCTTTAGGTGGTGGAAATGGGCTTCATAGGATTGTGTCCTGCTTCATCTTGTGTTCTCGGTCTTCCTGGTTTTTGGTCTTAAGAGTTTTGCGATTGTGGACTCTTCTGCTCTCAGTGTCTCTGCCTGCACTTTAACTCCTTGCAAAGTCATCACATACACACCAACTTACTTGACAGTGCTTTTCAACTGTTTAAGGCCATCAGTCCTAAGTGGCACAACATCAACTCTTCTTTCTTCAAACGATTGTTTGTAAGTTCACCCCCAAATCCTGACTATATAAAGTAATGAAAGGGAAAAGCTTCCCATACTAAGTCACTTTATCTGTTTCTGTAATGACTTCTTATTAAGACCGTTAAACTCTTAATGCTTTGGCACTTTGGGCCCACTAAGTCTAGGTCTGTTGAACAGTTTTGCAGCACAAATGCTGCACACGAATGGCTGTTGTGTGCAAAGTGTAGCGGTCACACTGTCACATCACTCATGTCATGCAAAGGTAGTCAGGTTGAAAAAGCACCGGCTCATGGGACGGAGTGGTATTGGAGCGGTTTTGGAGGGAGGAAGAACACAGCCGCTCCAACTTCTTATAAACCCGCTCCACGCTCTGGGCAAAATCACACTGCTTCACTCCCCACCCCTCTCCCACTCCGCTTCTCTCACTCACTCCTCTCTCAAGGGTAAAATTAATTCAGCTCAAGTACGTAGAGCTGTGGTCTTACAGTTGTGCAGAACACAGGCAAAAAGAAGAACAAAAAAAACCCATAATATTTACTTTTTTGGACGGCGACTGTAATAACGCTACTTAATTACACTCATTAACCCGTCTCAGGACATACTGCCTGAGTGCTTATTCAGCACAGTGCACATAGCTCAGATTGTTCAGCCAAATGACACAGCAGCAGACCCTGTCTATTATTGCAGAACAGGAGCAGCCAATCTAGCCGCTAATGAGTCGCGAAACGCTGCCACGATTGGAGCTCTGGCTATTACAATCTGAAAAGACACGTCCACACAAGGTCAGGGTAACGCATATCACTCACACAGTGCGCTGCACTGAAAGCAGTGAAGTTGTTCCCATGTACGATCAATATAAGACTGTCATTTATAATAAATGGGAACGGCAAAATGGAAAATTAGAACAGTATTAACAGCACTGAGCCCTGTTTAAAATATAGGGATCAAATGCTGGATAGAGACAGCAATTAGGGAACCACTTAACTATCTGCAGCAGACATTTATAGAGATGAAAGTGTGCAAAGTGAAAGTGACTACGCTTGCTGATTTTATATCTTCCTTTTTTTTTCTTCTTAGATTCTGATAAGTCAACATCATTGGGTTGAGCAGAAGCTTTTAACTGCTTTTGGACCTAGACAGCGAGCTCAAAGCTCCGGTTCAGGGAAATGTGTGAATAAGTAGCTTCACATCAAGCCTTAAATGCGCATATCTGGCTGATGTAACATGGTTCATGCAGCTTTCCGAAGGCAAGGAACTGATTCAGTTGATTTAGATCAACGGTCCTACCAGGCCAAGCGTGCAGTAGATATGATTATGAACACTACCTATTATTATTTATATTATTATTATGAAATTCCATCAAGTCAATAGGATTGTGGTACTCTGGTATTCCCGTTTTTTTGTCCAGCAGACATTCCATAATATTTTGTGGTCAGTAGAGCCAAAACCTTTCCCAAAACATGTGTTAACTTGTCATTTGTGACATTTATGATGATTTTTTTTTTCTTTTGATCAAATCAAGAATTGAAGGTAACTAACATAAAGTAATGTATTAGTTAACGTAAAGTAATACCTTAACAATGGTTTCTTTATTGTTAATAAACATGTAACAACTGTCAACACTTAATGTAAAGTGTTAATTGTAACTGATCAGTTGGGCTACTGTAGCAGCCTGTAATAGGTGGGCTTCTGCAGCAGTCTGTAATAGGTGGGCCTCTGCAGCAATCTCTTTGTGTTGGTTAGGCCTCTGCAGCAGTCTCTTTGTGTTGGTTAGGCCTCTGCAGCAGTCTCTTTATGATGGTTGGACCACTGTAGCAGTCTGTAATAGGTGGGCCTCTGAAGCAGTCTGTAATAGGTGGGCCTCTGCAGCAATATCTTTGTGATGGTTAGGTCTCTGCAGCAATCTTTTTGTGATGGCTGGGCCTCTGCAGCAGTGTGTTTGTGATAGTTCGGCCTCTGCAGCAGTCCATTTGAGATGGATGGGCATCTACAGCAGTCTGTTTGTGATGGTTGGGCCTCTGAATCAGTCTGTTTGTGATGGTTGGGCCTCTGCAGCAGTCTGTTTGTGATGGTTGGGCCTCTGCAGCAATATCTTTGTGATGGTCGGGCCTCTGCAGCAGTCTGTTTGTGATGGTTGGGCCTCTGCAGCAATATCTTTGTGTTGGTTAGGCCTCTGCAGCAGTCTGTTTGTAATGGTTGGGCCTCTGTAGCAGTGTGTAATGGGTGGACCTCTGCAGTTGCACTTTCCCCGCTGTACCTTCCTGTCTCTTTTTGTTCCCCGCTGACCCTCGCCTCTGCATAAACCATTTTAGACAAGATCGGACTGGACTGGCGTCAAACCAATGACCTAAGATGTGCACGTGCATGATTCTGCATGCATGTGAATGAGACTATAGATTGACCAAGATGTACACATCCATCTCTGTATGTGTAAACAAACTGAAGTCAACGCTGAAGCTCCAGCCTCTTGACTCCTGAATGTTCCTGAAGCCCGAATTTCTAACAACGAACACAATATCAGATTCAGTATGAACTGAGAGTATCAGAATACTCACAATGCTGTGGTTCACTGCAGCCATTTTTAAGCTATACACAGCAGTGAAATGATGACCCTGCGCTACACTTGATCTGCTCAGTCAAACCCCCTACTGGAGCCAATGAAAGTCTCCTTATTTATATATAGACTCAGCACCCAAACAACCTTTCCTTCACATAGAAGGAAACACTCAAACAGCACAGGGAAACTTTCAAACAGCACAGGAAGGATATCAGACTGAGAAAAGAAGGAATAAAATATCTCTCCTATAAAGCAAGAAGGCTTTAAATTTAGCCGTACCAGACGGGTTTGGTTGGACTGGGTCTCAAAGTCATGGATATGGGTTGTGCTGGAGCTTGCATGCCTGTGCAGACTAATCTAATGTGAAAGAAGGGTTGTGTAAGTACAGGTGTATATTTAAAAGATACAGCAAATGTGTTGACATACACATCTACTGAACTGCCCAGCCTTCATGCAAAGCCATGTGGGTCATTAACTGACCGTATCTAACAGGCACATATATCTGTGGTGAGGAAACGGTGTACAGGAACGAGATTGGACTGTCAGC
>CM067488.1:27117754-27156733 GCA_034552555.1 Semaprochilodus insignis
CTCGCACCTCAAATACTTGATTTGGATTCATACCTCAAAGATGCGACTGGAACTCACTCGTCAGAGACTAGACTTGAACTCGCATCTTAGAGATTTGAGACTTGACTTGCATTCTGCAGAGACTGAAGACTTGACTTGAGTGATTCGAGACAAAGCTCAACAAAAGACTCGACTCAGACTTAAGAGGTCAGTATAAGAGGTCAAAATGAACAAAGATTTTAAGCTGTTTACTGCTCTAGATTCTCCCTTGGACTCACAAGTCTGAGACTCGACTCGCACCTCAGAGACTGCAAACTTGACTCAGACTTGACTACAAGAATGTACTGCCTCTAAACGGTTATCACGTATTAACATGACTGGGGCAATTTAATCAGTAAAACACAAATCCTTCAGTACACAATGATGCACAAAATCCTGCAGACACATTGCTGCTAGGCTTGTGATTAAGAGCTTCTACAAAGCAATTATGTAAGCCTGGACACACTCCATTTGGCAATACTCCTACATATAATGACACTTGGCTTCACTTGGAACAGAAATGACAAATAAAAAACCCACCTAGGGGATCTGGCTATGGCCTGAGAATATTTGAGAAAGATAAAGAACCTGTTGTGATTTAATTACAGATATGCTGCCGTTTATTAGTAAATTCAGACTGCACTACTCGTCCATAGATTTTTAATGATTTTCAAGATTACTGTACGTTACAAATTAGTATTTTTTCTCGTTCCTGGGCACTAAGTGTGTTTTCTTAATGCCTTAGGCCTAAAATGTACCGAAAATGGCTATTGGTCACCATAAATGTAGCTTTTAAACGTAGCATAGAATTATGTGTTTAAAACTAATCTACACTCATCGATTTGTCAAAATTGAACCCAGAAGGAAATGTGGGACTGCAGTGCTATTGGGAAGGAAGATAAAGAGAAACCAGGAACAATAAATGATATGTTGGGTCACTCCAGGCATGTTGGGCAATTTGCCGGATCTCCCGCTGTAAGTCTCCCAGATCCTTCATGTCGCTGGTGCATGCCTTTTTATATCCGCTGCCTCCAACATCAGGCTATGCTAATATCTGCATGATGCGCGCAATACATCTATAAGACCATTCCGCTTTCCAGAGCCCTGTGGTGCGACCCGTCCCAACTCTTCCAACTGTTGAAATTGCTTTCTAACTCTTCTCTGATGTATACTTCCCTTGCAAAGGATGCTGCCAACACAACAGCACGAGTTGGAATGGAAAGCATGCACAACAGGAAGACCTTATAGTCTGTCAGGAAACTGTCAGAACTCTCAAGAGGTTTATAGAACTATCCAGAATTTTCTAGGACTTTGGAGAATCTTAAGAACTTTCTAGAACTCTCTGGTGTACTGTCCAGTAGTACACATAGCAATATAAATACAGGTGCGTTAAAATAACTAGTTCAGTTGATGTTCCAGCTGACTGGATGGTGGATACAGAACTACATTTAATTTATAGGGCATCAAGAGGCTGCTGCACCTGGCAGAGACATTCTGCTACGCCTGTGGCCAATTTATCAAGACCAGAGTGGAAAAGTACTCTGTGAGAGCATCAGCTAAGATCTGCAAGGCCTACAAAGCATACATTGTCATGCCTGTCGGGGGTCAAGAAATAATAATCATTTTTTCCCATTACTGTGCAACATGTGGAGGAAGGAATCAGTTTTTCATTTCATTGTCCTGCTCACAGAAACAAAGTTTGTGACGAATATAGCTGCTTTCATTTCCATTTTACACATTAGCAATTGGAATATAACACATAGTTTTGATATTAAAATATTGATATGTAGTGTAATTCAAAAAATGTGTGAATGTATAACAGCTGTAAATCAACAGAAAGTGTTTATTAATAGTAGTAATATTGGGTTTGCATGGGTATAAAGGGGCACCATCATTCCATGTTTTCATTGGTGTTCTACTGTACAGTAAGACGGCATATACATTAAAACATGTCTGCTTTGCCCCACAGCGAGTTTGCTGAAATCTGTGAACTTTACAGAAAGCATTCCCAACTTTTGCAGGACTGGAATTGAGAAAACGGAATACAGCTGGATTTGACTAAGCATGTATGCGCGAGCCTTCCTTTCTCACACTCACAGATTTATTTATAGGCTTGAAAACCAATCAAGGCAGCGTCCAGGAGAGATGTGTAGACGTGACCATGTTAAAGAAAGACTTTTCATCACCACAGCAACCAACCAGTCAGTCTCTAAAATATCTGAGCCTACCTGTAATAAACAGCTTTTGTGAGTTTCACTTGCCTGACCTTGCTTATGCGACCTCATCCTTATGTTAGTAGCTTTCATTTAGTCTGATTCTATTCCGTTCTGTGTTGAAGGAAAAGCTTGTGATTGTGACTGCGGCCAGCTATTGACATGGTGCTCTAAGCATTGACTGGAAATGCTATATGGAGTGGACGTTCTTCATGGTCATTCTGCAGCTCTGCACCCGTCTACCGAGGGGTCTTCGCTTAAACACTTTATTTGAACTAGGTTATTACAGTGTTGTGAATAAGTATCTGCCCTCTCCTGAGCAGTATTTGTGCATGTCGTCTCTGTCCAAAGAAAAATGGTCTCCAAAATGGTAACTTCACAGGAGAGGGCAAAAGTCTAATATAATTTGTAGGCAAGTCAATGGAACCAGACTTTTTTCCAAGGTAGTTTATATTAAATCATCTTCCACTGCGAAACAGGCTGTGATGGCAGCATCTGGAGACTGATTAGACATGTACCTCACAAAGGCCACGACAACCTGAGCTCTGTAGCCAGCCCGTAGTGACAAACACAGGAACACTGACTGCTTTGTCTAGCATGCACTAGCTCGCTACATAATGTTCCCCAAAGCTACACAGCAGCTCAGCAGGGTACATGTGCTGCAGGATATGTAAAGGTGGCCAAGTTAGATAGATAGCTAATTCACCCATGCGAGTGAAGCATTAGGCAGCATCTCCAGTCATATGAGAAGCACCACAGCAACCGACCAGCCAGTCTCTAAAATCTCTGATCTCTGCCTACCTGTAATAAACAGCTTTTATTACAGAAAAGTTAAACTCCTGAGCAGATTTTTTGCATATCGTCGCTGTCCAAAGAAAAAATACTAGGGCAAAAACCTGATTTCAGTTTTATGTAAATCAATGGAACCAGACTTTTTTCCAAGCAAACTTAGGCCATTTCTATTGATCCATACGTCATGAAATTTTCACACATTGGAAATGGCAGCCACTGTGTTCAAAAGTGAAAGTCAACAAAAAATGGAAATACATGTTTTTCATTGGATAGCAACGATATATCAGATCAATACACTTGAGTATCGCAATAATGCATTTTGTGATGCTGTATCGATACTGTATCATGATACATATCTGCACAATCATAGTGCAAATCCACATGTTGCTACAAACACTATCATATTCAATGGACAACTGGTTTCCTATGTATAGAGGGTCTGAAAGAAGCATTTATTTGTGTTCTCTGGGGCTAAATCATTTAAGACAGTACGTAGAGATATGTACTGTCCTACTCCCAAGTTAATGTTAATGCTAACAACTAGGCCTGGGTATCATTTGAAAATGTTCAATACTGATATCGATACCTACTTTTTCTGATACCTTTTTGTGCACAAATATTTCCTCCTTACTGCTACGTCCAAATTTGCTGCATTGTCGACAGTTATTGCTACTGTTTCCTCCTTAACATTGAACTCTTCAAAACTCCTTCGCTACACAGGAGACTGCCTGAGCTTCATACACTGCCTAACAACCTTTTCAATGTAGTGTGCCATCGCAGTCAGGTAGTGGTCTTGAGCTACACTTGTTCACCCATTACAAGCACGTGCTACATATTTTACTTCTTCAAATGATGTCTTTAGATTTACTTTTCCTACTGTATACCAGGTAGGTATTAGTGTGTTTGACAGCATATGTCTGCATGGGGGCTGATACTTATTTAATTGAAAGCTTCTGTCATCTCTCTGAACAAATAAAAACACAGCAGAGCAATAAAACAAATGATATCTCGTGTATCCTACCTAAACCAGGGGATTCAACCAGTCGAAAAGGGCTGCAGTCCTTTAACAATAAATCTGTTTTCTGCTCTGTAGCATTCTTTCCTCCTGTCAACTGACATTCTCAGTTTTTTGGCTACAAAAAGTAGGTGGCTTTATCACTGGGAACATTAGTGTCTGCATGTGGTTGCAATACATACATATATCTGGTGATGACAAAGTGCTGTTCTTCATGCAGTCGTAAATTCTCCAGTTTTCTTGATGGACATTCGTTCCATGTGTAATTTGGCAGGATTAACGAACTTAGATAGACGCACGCCAAGCTAAAAGTCAGTTGAGATTTATTAGACAGCGGTAATAAAGCACAACAGCATGGACCAGACAAATATTACAGAGGGGATATGGCAGAGAGAATAACCAGAGAAGCAGGCAGGGGTCGAGAACCAGAGGCCAGGAGATACAGGCAGTCAAATCCAGAGGAGAAAGGCAAAAGCGTAAACCAGTAAACAAATGGGGAATACAACACCAGAAGGGCCAAACAAACCAACAACCATATCAAAGGGGAGAACCGAGAGAGAAAGAGTCAGAACCAAAGAGAAGTCAGAACCAGAGAAGATAAACGGGGAATGTAAGAGAGACCGGTCAGTATGCAAACTGGGGTCTGAGGGGTTTAAATGCTAGTGGTGAAATGAGATGCAGGTGAGTGATAATCAATACGAGAGAATGATGTGTGATTGGACAGTTTGGGACATGTGACAGTGACATCATCAGGTAATGAACTCTGGGACATGGAGTTTGGGAGATCGGAAGCGCCAGGGAAACCCGGAGGCGTGACAGTAATCCAGTGTTTCAGCAGTTTTCTCCTATTACCCATTGTGGAAGCCACTCTCTCCAATTTTTTTGAAGTGGACCCAGACTTTAGGCCTCTCGTATTTTGATAGCTATGTGCGCTCTGCATTTATGTGCATCAGGAGGCCAATCACATTTTTTTTGCTTTGTTTAGTTTTGCTTTATTGTTTTTGCATTAGTAGTAAGCTTAACTCTAATATATAAAAAGTATCAAAAACAGACTTTTAGACAAGACTTTCCAGCACTCTGTAGTTTTTGGTATCGAATTTCGATACTCAGTCCTACTAACAACACAGGCTATTGACTTAGGATGGTGAGGGAAAATGGCTAAATGAAATTTGGACATGTGTCTTATTCTTTTCTGAAGTAAAGGCACTGAGTAACCAGTTGTGTATCCACTCCCATCTCTCAAGATTTCTTTCCCCATGCAAATTGGTCATAAACATTACCTACTACCTAAATGCTAACGTTGCATCAGTCCACCTCCCCATGGAAAACGAGTCCCGTCCAAACAGTACCAAGTAGACAAACTGAGAAATCGCAAAATACAGTTCTTAAATGATCACTCCATTTCCTGAACCAAAAAAGTTCTTTCCAACACGGATCTGCACGATTATTTGCCTTCTTTATTACATAGTCAATCATATACAGTTAATTACTGAGATCTGTTAAAACAGACACACCCAGGCTTGATTGCAGTCAGCCCCTTTAAATCTAAACATCACTTAAATAGAAATTTTCCAGCAATGTAAGGAAGACTAGAAGGGTTTAATGAGCTGCACACTGTGCTGCGCTCAAAACAAAACTCCAGAAGTGATAAGAAAGAGAGTGATTGCAATTTGGAGGGAGTTACAAAGCCATTTCTAAGGCTCCGAGACCCCAGTGAACCACAGTGGCAGCAATTTTCTTCAGAATAAGAAAGAATCATGGAACAGTGGTGAATTTTGGCATCCTGACAAGTTTAAATCATTTCATTACATAGAACCATATAACTAGTAACGGGAGTTTCTTTAGTCCGTCTTTAGTGATGAAATGCAGTCTTGTTGACTTCAAAGAGGAAATGAGGGGCATTCCTGGTGATCATGGGAAGGATGATTGATGAACAATGTTGGCATTTCAATAATACATAATGTGGTTCCACAATGTATTCTCTAATCATTATACACTGCTTGGTTTTCCAGCCAATGAATTTAGAAAATGCCCATATAAAGGACTGGATGGGAAAACCCTAAATATTGCAAAGCTTAAGTGCAAATGAGGTGGAAAAGTTGGTTTATTCATAAAGGAAAACTGTGAAACATGGCAATAAATGCAAGCCTCACACTCACGATTAGTTATCCTGATTGCCTAAGTTAGACTCAAGGCACAGCTGGATTAGTCCATTTTTTCCATTGTAAGGGGATTTTCCATAGAAAAGCAAAAAAAAAACCAATACCACATTCGCATGTTCATTGAATGGACTGTCCCCTGAAAAAGTCAAAAGGCCAGCATGTCATTTCCAACTTTCCTGAATTAGCTTTTAACTTGCTGCTTTAGTTCCAATCCAATTGTACAAATGAAATTAAATCGCTCTCATTAAATGAATGGCTAAAACTTTGTTTGCCTATATGCTACTGTTACTGTAGCCTACAACTGTACTTGTTATCAGACTGTTGGGCTGTGTTACATTTTCTTGTCGCAGCACAATGCCGCAGCACAGCTACATCAAGAGACTAAAGTTGGGGTTTTACACGCATCATCAAAAAAAATATAGACCGGCTGCACCCAGAAGGAAGTGTTGTTTTGCAGTGCTATTGGGAAGGAAGATAAAGGTTACCAGGAACAATGAATGATGATATATTTAGACGGCTATGGACAATATTTATTGAGCTACACATACAGAAGTAGTGTCTCTCAGTATGGAGGCCACCATGTAACGCAACATGCCAGTCTCGGCATGGAGTTGTAGAGGTTCCTAATGGTGTCCTGTGATAATCCATCCCATGCAGCTTGAATATTCTCACACAGTTCCTGCAGATGTTGTGGTAGGGGTGGAGCTGGACTGACACCAGGCCTTCTACGTGAGACTTGCGAGAGCTTGTCACTGAAGATGACCTGCTGTCATTCGGAGTCACTCCATGATAGTCTGGCACGACCCCAATGCAGTCTTTGGCAATGATGACGTGGTGTTCTACATTGTGTAGCCTGTGGTGCTGGCACTAACAGGATGACTCACAGAGGGCATCACTCTTGCTGAAAGTCTGCAACTGTGGGTGTTGGATCAGTCAGGTACAGCGATAAGGCCCATCCTTGCTTGCGCCACATGTGCAGCCAAGTGTAAAACTTGAATCATTTGCATGTCTCACAATGTCAAGCCTACGCACCCAGTTTCATTCCTGTTGGTTTATTCCTTCTGGGTGCAACTATTTGTGCAACTATTCTTTTGATGATGAGTGTATTTCACTAGCTTTCTTGCCCTCGGTTTCATGTTTTATCTGTTTAACAAGCACAGCTGGAGCAAACAAAGTGCTACCTCATCCTGTTTTACAATGTTCTGAAGCAAGCCATCAAATCAGGACTGATATAAGACGTAGACCACACGTAGGAAAAAAACATCTTAAAGCAGCAGACGGTGTGTCTTCTGACATCTCGCCTACAAAGCCAAGAATGGACCAGCCCCTCCCTACCTTATGGCTATGGTTAAGAGTCGATCTGTAGCCCTTCGAGCTTCAAGTACAACTCGGCTCGATCCACCACCCCTGAAAACGCATGGAAGACAAGCGCCCAGACTCTTGGAATGAACTCCCACTGGCTGTCCGAACAGCTGAGTCTTTCGCAGTCTTCAAGCGCAGACTGAAGACCCATCTCTCTGTAAAGCACTTAAGTGAGTGAGCACTAGTAGATGTGTATGTTGAAATACTTTGTTTTTGCACTTATACTCACCATAACCTTTCTTCTCTCTAGGTTTGAGCACTGTCAAGTCAAGTCAAGTCAAGTCAAGTAGTTTTTTATTGTCATTTCAACCATATACAGTGGTGTACAGTACACAGTGAAACGAAACAGCGTTCCTCCAGGACCAAGGTGCTACACAGAACAATAAATACAATAGATTTACAAGACAATTTACAATATACAAAACAGCAAACAATAAATACAGGGGCGGAGTAGTAAAGTGCAGTTATGTCGATTTTTTTAAGATGAACATTGAACATTGTTTTTAGCAGCAGTTATGTCAATATTTGGTATAAGTGTAAACATTTTACTCCTTAAGTTTATGTGTAGACAGATTTAAAGGATGAGATTGTGTGTGTGCGTTCAGTCCAGTCACTGAAACGTGTGCAATTATTCAGACCAGATTCAACAACTCTGGTTGTTAAGGAGTCTGATGGCTTGGGGAAAGAAGCTGTTGCACAGTCTGGATGTGAGGGTCCTTATGCTTCTGTACCTCTTTCCAGACGGTAGGAGGGTGAAGAGTGTGTGTGAGGGGTGTGTGTGGTCATCCACAATGCTGTTTGCTTTGCGGATGCAGCGTGTAGTGTAAATGTCTGTGATGGTGGGGAGAGAGATACCGATGATCTTCTCAGCCGTCCTCACTACTCGCTGCAGGGACTTGCGATCTGATACAGTGCAGTTCCCAAACCAGGCAGTGATGCAGCTGCTCAGGATGCTCTCGATGGTTCCTCTGTAAAATGTGGTGAGGATGGGAGGTGGGAGATTTGCCTGGGTCGGGTTGCCAGGTAGTGCACTTATGCTTATATATGTCTGTGTATTCTTCTCTATAGGTATCAGCACTGGCCCTTGTTCGGGCAGTATCTGAGCTCATGGCGAGTTTTAGACTCTAACCTTCTTATACTAGCTGGGAAACATTATCCGACGGAACACTAAGCATGGTTGTAAGTCGCTCTGGATAATTGCCATAAATTTAAATGTAAATGTAAAGGTGTAGCGCTCCCTCTCATGGCACCCCTGGTGATATGTATCATGTACTATAAAATGTCTTCAAGTATCATATAATATTTTGTCCACACTGAACATCAAGGGCCCTTTAAGAAAAATATGGAAATTGCAGCAAATCTTTGGTGTGGTTTGAATTCCATGAATACGAAAGCAGAAGAAGCAATTACATTTCCATTTCTGCAGATGAAGATGCTGAAGATGTATCTGTAATTCCATCTGTCACCTACAGTCTTGCAATCTGTTATCATCTAACTTGTTCTCCCCTCATTAATGCCCTACACTGATGGAATGTAACCACAGACAAAGACGGGTTCATTTTAAGGTGCGTCTGGCAAGCAGCATATTCAAATATCAAAGTGCATGGCTTATGCAGATGGAATGCTTGATTGCTGATGTTGCTGAGGGTGCTTTCACAAACAAAATGCTCTAGTTCTCTACAGCAGAGATGTTAATTCTACAAAGTACAAAAAATGTGCCTTCCATGCTAGCTTCGCAGTTTACAGTTAGCCAGCTCTACACACTCCAAGCTCTTATGTTCTGCATCGCGTGTTGGTACTGTGGGTTCAGTGGGCATCAGGATTCTTTTTTCTGTGCCTGGATTTGGTTTCATTCCAAAGGAATGAAAAAAAAAGACCACAGTGGCCTTACGCAAAGCAGCTCTTGGGCAGCCCATTCTCCACTGTTGTGTTGCATAGACTGAAACTGACAAGAGCCAGATTTCCCATATTTGCCTTGCCTCGCTTTTGCCTTATGGCAACAGCAAAGAGCTGTGGACATGGTCTGAGTGCTGTAAAATTGCTTGTGGTTTGAATTTGCTCCATTAAGAACAGAGCAGTCTTTTTTAAGATCAAACATTGGTATTGTCATTGGGCTCCAGATCAATATTTCCCAGCTCCTTTATACTTGCACATAATATTTCTTGCTGCATTAATTCACTGTATGGCACATTGATGTAGGGGCTTGAGCTATAGCATAAGAATGAAGTATTCAAGTGGTGGAACTATCGATTTCTGCTTGTTATGGGAGATTTCCCAAGTAAATTATTTTGGCAATGAACCAAGTCTCTACTGACATTACTGAAAAAAAACCCCTGTGCTTTCCGTATAATAGATAAAGGAAAGTCCAATTGAGTGTCACAACTCTTATATTGGTTAGTTTTAAGATAATACACTCATTGTCACAAATAGTTGCACCCAGAAGGAATCAACTGACAGAAATGAAACTTGATGGGTAGGTCTGACATGCGAATGATTCAAGTTTTACGTTCGGCCATGACATAAGCAAGGATGGGCCTTACCGCTGTACCTGACTGGCATCGTGGTCAGCGCCATAATGAATGGTTTGCAGTCATGCGTCACAAGTCCAGAAGATCTGGTGTCACTCCACCTCCACCCGCACTGCACAGTCTCCAGGAACTGCAAGAGAATATTCCAGCTGCATGGGATGGATTATCACAGGACACCATTAGGAACCTCTACAACATGTTGCGTTAGCAAACATGGTGGCCCAATGCCAGTGCTATCCTTTACAATAGCATCTTCAATAGTCAGGCCCCCCATTATGTGGGTGGTGGAGCACTGCACTTCTCAGCACTGCAGTGACACTGACACTGTGGTGGTGGTGTGTTAGTGTTTGTGCTGGTGTGAGTGGATCAAACAAAGCAGTGCTCACTGCTGGACTGAGAATAGTCCACCAACCAAAACTATCCAGCCGACAGCATCCTGTGGACAGCATCCTGTGAGCAGTGTCCTATGGGCAGCATCCTGTGACCACTGATGAAGGACTAGAGAATGACCAACACAAACTGTGCAGCAGCAGATGAGCTATCGTCTCTGACTGTACGTCTACAAAGTGGACCAGCAAGGTAGTAGTGTCTAATAGAGTGGACAGTGAGTTGACATAGTGTTGTGTCTGATCTGCACGTCTCAGCACAACACACACTAACCTAAGTCATTGTCACTGCAGTGCTGAGAACGGTCCATCACCCAAATAATTCCTGCTCTGTGAGGGTCCAGACCGCTGGAGAACAGCATATCGTCGCTGTCCAATGAAAAACATGTATCTCCATTTTTGTTGATTTTTACTTTTATGCATCATTTGACCACAGAAACTGCTGTTGACACTGTGTGAAAATCTCATGATGAATGGACCAACAGAAATGGCCCCAAATTGCATGGAAATATGTTTGGTTCCATTGACCTACATTATTATTCAGTATGGATTTTGGCCTCTCCTCTAAAGTTGCCGTTTTGGAGATACTTGTTTTTCTTTGGACAGCGACGATATGCAGAGAAACACATGGATTACAGTCTATAAGTCTAGAACTACAAGGTGCTCCCATACGGTAAGTGGAGCTGATAAAATGGACAATGAGTGTAGATACAAAGGGGTGTGACTAATGAAGTGGTGGGTTAGTGTAATCATAATGTGATATTTTATACATGTCATGCAGGCGCAGTAAGCATTAATGGAATACAGATGTTATATCAAGTTAACAACGGTATTGAACTACTGCCTTAAAGGATTAGCATGTTGAGTCAAGCTATTCTTTTAAGGCAGTAGTTCACCATTATGGTGAACTTGATACAGTAATTACATTCCATTAACGCTCAATGCAGCTGCATGATATGGATAAAATTTCATGTTGTGATAATATTACCACATATTGCTAATGTGAGACTGGTGACTGTTAGCTTCCGTTTGCTGTTAGAAAATAGCCACCAGTTACCATAGCCATAATCTCACAAGCCAGACGTCTTAAAGGAACAGTCATGTTGTAGTATACTGCCAGAAGTATTTGCTCGTCTGCCTTCACACGCATATGAAATTGAGTGGCATCCCATTCTTAATCCATGGGGTTTAATATGATGTCGGCCCACTCCTGCAGTTATAACAGCTTCAACTCTTCTGAGAAGGAATGTGTTTATGGGAATTTTTGACCATTTTTTGACCATTTTTTCAAAAGTGCATTTGATAGGTCAGACACTGATGTTGGACGAGAAGACCCGACTCGCAGTCTCCACTCTAATGCATCCCAAAGGTGTTCTATCGGGTTGAGGTCAGGACTCTGTGCAGGCCTGTCAAGTTCTTCCACACCAAACTGGCTCATCCATGTCTTTATGGGGGCCATCCCCAAACTGCTCCCACAAAGGGGAGCATGAAATTGTCCAGAATCTCTTGGTCTGCTGAAGCATTAGGAGTTCCTTTCACTGGAACTAAGGGGCCGAGCCCAACTCCTGAAAAACGACCCCACACTATAATCCCACCTCCACCAAACTTTACACTTGGCACAATGCAGTCAGACAAGTATCATTCTCCTGGCAACCGCCAAACCCAGACTCGGCCATCTGATTTGCCAGACGGAGAAGCATGATTTGTCACTCCAGAGGGGAAGCCCCTTTCCATGAAGCTCTCTCCGCAATGTTCTTGAGCTAATCTGAAGGTCACATGAAGTTTGGAGGTCTGTAGCAATTGACTCTGCTGAAAGTTCACGACTGGACCATGCTGGAATTCACTGAGCTCCTGAGAGCGACCCATTCTTTCACTAATGTGCAGAGGCAGATACAATCGGATGCATGTTCAGAGACAATCAAAATGCAGACAAAACACTGTGCCCCAGATGAGCCACGCTAGACACTTGCAGGTCTAAAGGTTTGGTTGTTTTATGAATGGGGACAGAGTAAACCGTTAACAACAACACCACAATTGAGGCAATCATAACAGACAAGGGAGAGGCTAGGCCAATAACCATAAGAGCAAGCTAGGGTCAGACCCAGAGTAGACTAACAACCAGGCAACCAAAACACAGGGATAAAACAAAAACCAGATAACCAAGAAACAAAGCAGAGACCATAAACACAAACCAGATAGAGGGCAAGAAAGAACAGATCTGCATGCAACATGGGATAGTTGAAAAAAGAGAGGAGAATGTATACAAATGGATAGACTGAAAACATGGTTAGGTTAATCAGTATTCCGGTGATGATGAAGTTTCTCCATCTAGGAGTGGGTGGAGCATCTGAGGATGAGACCCCCTGTGATCATGACTCACTAAATGTGTCAAATGGTGGCTGTCTTTTTGTTCGTTGTATGTAACTAAACTCATCAGACAAAAATGAGTCAGCTTGCATGTTTACGGTGATAGTAACTTCAGGCTCCTTCAGATGGCACTGCACGAGGATGATGGGGCTATAAATACCTGCAGGGTGTGAGTAACGGGATCCATAGATTGAGAAGAGGTGCTACAGTGCAATGAATGTCTCGTTCCATGTGTGGAAAATGGCCCCAAAGCACATTAGCACAGGATAGGCTAAAAGGAGTGACTGCATTTGGGCATGCTGAAGACATAGTGTGAAGGAAGTAGCTGAATTTGCGTTTATGGAAGCGTACGGTCATACGGGTCTACCAGCAGTGGCACAAATCTCAGATTGAATTGCAGCTGTTATTCATGCTCATGTAGGTATTGGGTACACTTCAATCACAGGTCAGTAATTATTGGTCTGGTGAGCTTATTAAAGTACCAGCCTAAATTGGCCAGATTGGCTGATCTTAGCTGGCAATACTTAGTAGCTTCCAGCTCAAATAAACAAACATTACGTACTGCTGCCCTCTAAAGGTGCTGTAAACAAACCCCAAAAAAACTAACATTATTCACTTTAAAGGTGCATCAGCAGCAGTCAGAAAAGTTCACATTGTATGTTGTGATGTAAACATATGATCACAAAAGCTAGCAACTGTGGAAACTAATTGCCGTCAGCTTAAATAATTACAATCAGGTGATTATATGATAATTGTGACAGACCTATTCGGGATATGTTTATCTGGGTAAATGTTTTTTACCTGTTTACATTTACCTCAGTAGCATTACTAGCAAATAGCAACATGTGACAACTTTCCCAGTACTACCTCAGCTTTAATAAAATGTTTGGCAGCTGTGGATGACTACAACATTCTCCAACTGGCATATGGTTCTGGTCTGTGTTTGCTTATGCAGAAGCAGATATGCAGTTCAGCTTGAAGCAGATCAAAGCCGCTGCTGGGTTTCATCCCCAGGCAGTCCCATTTACTAGGCGGGTAGTTTGCAAGTGTTGCTGATTGTAATCTACAAACTCTTGAATTTGAAATTTTTCATTTAGCATAAAATACAGGCCGTGCAGACAGCTGGGTATGTTATGAGACAGCAAGGAACCTTATTAATAAAGATTTTGGGACAGGCTTCATAGTGTTCATAGAGTTCAACCCAGCAAAACAATAGTGAACATGCAGGTCACTAATAATATTGTATTATATTTGTTATATCACTTGTAGTATGACTTTTTGTACTGCAATTCTGGACATTCACTCATCTTTGTCCTTGAAAAATGCAATAAAATGCATTTATTCACACTGCAGAAAAATGAGATCCTAAGTAAAATTATATTATATCTGGTTATCGTTTTGAGAGTTTTGCAAATTCATTTGAAGATTGTTGTACTTATTTCCAACCATTTGTTTTAAGTGAATTTTGTAAGCCCCATGTTCTCACCATATTGGCAAACAACTGTGTCTGTTTCAATCAAATTTCTTAAAATAAGCAAAATTATCTGCTAATATGAGTGAGTATTTTTGGCTTACAAAAGTTTCAAAATAAGAATTTGAAGATATATCAACTAGATATGATCTAATTTTACTTGCCAAGAGATACACTCAAAAATAGCTGCACCCAGAAGGAATCAACCAACAGGAATGAAAATTGGTGGGTAGGTTTGACATTGTGAGACATGCGAATGATTCAAAAGTGATACTAAAAAGGTAAATGAAAGAAACAAAATATGACAAATAAACAACATATATAGTTTGCAGTGCAGCATTTTAACCGTTCTCTGATGTCTACATAGAAGATATTTGTGGGTGTGAAAAATGCCCAGATGTGGTTTTACATGCCCATTTACAACACTATGATTTGGCTCTAAAATGAAAGGAGCTGTTTTCCCTTTTTTGCTGAGCTCAGGAATAATTTAATGAGCACTGATCTGATTGGCTGGTTCACAGTGAGACAACGTGATCACACAGAAGCAACATATAGAAATGGACACAAGGTCGTCATACTGTACTATTTGGTTAGCTATGTTGTTTGGAGCTTGCTAGTAGCTAACGTTACCTATACTAGCTACTTGCTTTCGATCTCAACATCAACATAAAGTAATTTCACTACGAACCTTTCGGTTTAAGATGCTCTGACTTCATCCCAATAAAGTGGATACAATCACACAGCATGGCTGTTACTTCTAGGTTGCTGTTGGGGTTGAGATGCTAATAAAGGTAGAACTGTCCCTCTCTTTGGTGTTAAACACTGAGTGAAGCCTGCTTTCTATTGGTTTGACAAACTGCCTAGAGTGAAATGTTATCTAGGCCAATATAAATACAGTTTTCCATCCTAAGGCACTCCTGAAATACGTTTACTTTGTTCCAAAACTTACAGTTGATACCAGGCCATTGTTTTTCTTTTTTATCCCGCCCCCCTCTCTATCTGTCATGCAGATAAACTGGGCGAGTCCATCAGATAGCCTCCTGGGAATATGCTGGCGTTCAAAACCTCTCATTTCTCCCGGTTGCCAAAAACAGCCTGTCCGCCAGTGAGACAAGCCTGGCTTTAGCAACAGAATAACTGGTGGCTCTGTTTTGCACTGTCAGTTGCGAAGCCATTACTGTTCAACTATTTCAAAACGACTCTACCTCCAGTCGCTAAGACGCTCAAGCACCGGTACAAACTGATTTGTACTGCAATTAGCAGAGCTTTAAGGCCTGAGTAATTGACTGTTAACGTGAGCACTTGTCAGGGGAGACTATCTACTGGGCTACAGGAGGCTACAGGATAACAGCGAGAGAGAGAGAGAGAGAGAGAGAGGGAGAGAGAAGTGAAGTGAAGCGCAGCTGCTGGAACATTTACAGACTGCACAACACCTCATGTGTTCATTCGGACTGCATGAAATAGGGGGAGAGAGGCAGAGACGTGAATAAAAGAGAGAGAGAGAGAGAGAGAGAGAATGAGAGAGAGAGAGAGATGTACAACATGTACATTTGTGGAACAGATTAAATGCAGCCGCAAAACTGTAGAGCCACATCAGAATAGGCTATGAAATAGAACAGCATTTATTAATTCAACAGCATGCAAAAATAAACTATTTAAGAAGAAAAATTAATAAGCAGTTGGTAATCATAAATGAATATATATATATATATATATATATATATATATATATATATATATATATATACACACACAAATATGTCATATATATACAGTATGTATGTGTATTGATGTGTCAATGAGTGTATATATATATATATATATATATATATATATATGTACTCATTGACACAGGAAACTGTTTGCTGTGTGTGCATGTCCTCAAGTAACTACACCAAACCATTTGACTTCTCTTTCACTATGAAGGCCATTTATTGCACAGTGAAAGTAATTTTTCAGTTAACGACATATAGTACACAGGTAGTAATCAGTCAGTCAGTGAGGTGTTGTGGAGGTCAGAGCTCTTGGGAAGAAGCTGTTTCTCAGTCTGCTTGTTTTTGTACCGATGGCCCTGTACCGCTTGTCAGACGGTAACAACTCAAACATGCGGTGTCCCGGGTGTGTTGTGTCTCTGCTGATATTGTGGGCCTTCTTCTTTAGTTGACTTTTATTCATTTTGTGTGATACACATGAGATAAACACACCATGCAGGAGAGTTAATGAAATATATTGTTTTCATGAATAACAGGTGTGATTGAATTGGGCATGGACTGGGCAAGTTTCTGGACGTAGGCCACATCAATCTTCAGCCACTCTTGCATCAAAGAATTGTGCAGTTGGGTCAGATTTGGTAGATGCCTTCCACTCCCCATAGTTCAGTGTTGCTGGCCGTTAGTTTCTGCTCAGTGAGTGCGCATGCCAGAGGACCAGAACTGCATTTCCCAAGAGCGTGATTGTGCAAGCACCGTGTTAACCGTGGAAAGAGAGTCTCTCTATTATTTAACTATGGTAGCTGTGGAACAACGCTTTTGGGAAATGCACCGCTGAAGGGATCGTGAATTTGAACGAGTGCTAAATCAGATACGACCCCGGCAGCTTGTGAGAAGTGCCGGTATGCAAGAAATAGTATGCCAAAGAGCAAAATGTAGAAGTTCCAGGACTGCTTATCGGTGAGAACTAGCCCACTTCATGCACTGACTGGAATCAGTCAACATGATTTGTAATGAAGAGACGGAGAGATACTGCTGTTTCAGCTGTCAGGTGGAACAATAAAACAGAGAAAAGGTTCCTTGAGCTGTGGCAACATTACCCCTGCCGTTTCCTTGGGAGGAGTACCATGACAGAGTAAAACGCTCTTAACGTGTCAACACATTTGTTACCTCAAGTTCTCTTTGAAGGATAGACAGCCCGTGTTGTCCAGTCATTTTTCCTTTATTTTCTTTTTCTTTTTGGAACACCTAACCACCAGCATCGCACATTGCGCCTGTACTGCTCCATCCTAATGTTAACTCTCTGTTGTGTATTAGACCTTTGCAGCCAGCTAAACTCTTCACTTATATCATTCCTCCAAGGAACAGGCCACCATGTGTAGTTTGGACTAATTTAATATAAGGAAGTGTGAAACTATAAAACAGCGAAAAGACTGACATTAATTTTCCTTACACAAGAAACTTCAAAACA
Organism: Semaprochilodus insignis; assembly: GCA_034552555.1. Lineage (NCBI taxonomy): Eukaryota > Metazoa > Chordata > Actinopteri > Characiformes > Prochilodontidae > Semaprochilodus > Semaprochilodus insignis. Next base: position 27,135,249 of record CM067488.1, read on the forward strand.
TAGACAATGAGAGGTACAAATATACAGCAAAGTCTGTGTTCAAACTACCCACAAATCCGAAGGAAGAACATATAATAGCCTACAATAGACCATAATGGTTCCCTAACATACACCTTAAGTATAACTGCTTAAAATATAAAATATACACACAAAGCTTTTCCTAATTGTCTAAATGTCCTTGTACTCACTGGCATTGCCACTCAGAGGTGTAGAAAAAGAAGGATGGACATTGATATGTAGCAGCAGAGAACCACCTTCATGCAGTAAGCAAGCAAAAGACATACGTTTCCTGTACAGCTTCCTGCGTCCTGTTTTGTCGCAGCACAAAACAAACCACCAGGTGGCGCTTAAGCCAAAGCTTCAATTATTAGTCCTTTACAGCGCCTTTGTAGCCATAGCTTTCTTGGCCCTTAACAACCTCACCCAAGGATGTAAACAGATTTCCATTCCTAACAACATTTGTGGTGCTAATCTGACATAGAGACCCTGGTGAAAGACAAAAATATCAGGTAGTCTGATCCCAGCATAATGCTAGGCTTAAAAGTACGTTAAGGTCAGCACTTCTAACTAGCCACCTGCTCGGACCTGTACTACAGGATGCATTTGCTGAGGTTAACTGGACGACTGCACGTCTTTCTCCACTTATATATAGGTGCACTTTGTAGGTCACTGAGGTGCTGCACCCTTGTCACCTTGTTCAACTTCAATGGTAAGGACCCACACAGGACCACCACAGAGTAGGTATTATGTGGGTGGTGGATCATTCTCAGCACTGCAGTGACACTGACGTGGTGGTGGTGCTTTAGTGTCCATTGTGCTGGTGTGAGTGGATCAGCAGGGTTGCTGGTGTGTGACACTGAGGTGTCTAAGAAGTCCATCAACACTGCTGCGTGTGATACATTCACACCAGCACAGCTGGTCCCATAAATGCTGAATTGGCGACCGGGCCGGCCATGGAAGTGTTGCAATCTGCCGGAAACATTCCCGGGAAATCCAGGAATTCTGCTGAAAAATGGCAGCTGGAAGCCCTGCCATGAGAGGCAACACATGTGGCTGGAGAATGTGCTGCACATATAATTGAGCTGTTAGTGCCCCTCCTGTCACTACAAGGGGGCGGTGCCAACTGTCGTATGCAATGGCTCCCCAGATCATCACACCAGCAGTTGGGGCAGGATGGAAGCGCTCACCATGAGGCTTCCATACCAGAACCCGGCTGTCATGAGATCCCAAACACAACCTGTATTCATTGCTAAAGACGATACAGGTCTAATCCATTGCAGTCCAGGTTTCTCGTTCACGACACCACTGCAAACCAAGGCGATGGTGACTGGCTGTCAATGGCAGGACACTGGTGCTTTCCTTCTGCTAAGCACCTGGAAATGGTCCAGGCAGAGACCCACAGCGGGGTGTAGTGACAGTGTCTGGATGGTGGACAAGGAAACTGTGGGAGCTGCTTGTGCTTGGCTCAAACAGTCATCTCTACTGGTGGTCTGCCTGGGCCATCTGGAGTCTATGTGCCATGTGTGCATACCCTCATGTAACCAGACCACACCTGTAATCATTTGCATATCTGCCTGAGACATAACTGCATGCAGAGTTTTGCAGCAATGCAACACTTTAATCTGGAAGTGCTAGTTTTTTGGCAATGAGTCTATTTTGTATAGCCTTTGTCCACTTGCAGGGTTGTATCTGCAGCAACGGTGAGAAGACTAGCACTATCAGAGCACAGTCAAAGGTATAGCTTGCCTACCAAAACAGCGATGCGGCATCTAAATATGAACTCAGTTCTATTGAGCTCTATTCTGTTCTAGACTCTTTGCTGGTGAAAAAGACTTGACAGGTTTATTCTCCCCCATTTCCCTGTGCCCCCCCCCAGTTAATCCATTTGTCCTGCTATTGCTCGGTGACTGCAGGGAAATGTGTGCGCATGTGTGTTTATTTTAATTTGGGTTTTGTGACACAGGTTATACACGATATTTACAGACTTATGCAGTTTGATATTCAAATGAGCCTGTCAAATTTGAATGTGTATGAGTGAAGCTATTTGTGTAGCCGCCCTCCAGAAGATGAAAGGCTGCATTTTTAACAGTCTTATCCATATTTGCAAAAGATAAACAAGTGGCATTTTCAGCATTCCCACCAACTCCTCAACTTTATCTGCCTTGTTGTGGATTTATTTCTGACATAATCTCCTTTCTAAGAGAAGTAAGAGCTAATTCATGCTGTTCGGCTCATATTCTTGGTGGATGAAAGGTAAAAATGAATACGTAAGTACCTAAATAAATGGAGGAATAAAAGAAAGGAAAAAGTTCTGACAGTAATACCGAGCTGGGCTGTACTGCAGTATAATCCATAGGAGGAGCTGAAATCAAGGGTAAGCAAAAAAGAAAGAAACAAAAAAAAAACCCAGAAAGAAAGAAAGACAGAGACAGAAAAAGTAAGCATCACTCCACGGGGGATTCCCTCAGCGGATATCAGAGGAGAACCTGGCCGAGGCTGGTTCTGACATTCTTATACCAACCGCAGCAAAGACATAGCCCTGAATTAGCATTCCGTTTTTGGTCCATGATGCTCTGTGATGCTGATGCTTTGTATACCAAAAGACTCATTCAGATCTGAATTATTACCTTTATGTATGATGCAGACTGCTGTCATCTCTAGAGGACCCATTAAATCTGCACTTCCTGAAACCCTGGCCTTGTTTTTTTTAATTGGTCCACAGCTGACTTCCAGAAATATGTCAAAAAAAGGGTCAAATATTTATGTTTGAGATACCACTCTGTTATAGCTCCTGATTTCCTGTAACACCATTTTGGTAAATGCCTTCTCAGTGCTATTATTACTGGATATTATTATTACTATTATTGGTAATTATTATTATTATTATTATTATTATTAGTAGTAGTAGTAGTAGTAGTAGTAGTAGCAGTAGTTGCAATTATAGTAGTAGTAGTAGTTGCAGTAATAGTAGTAGCAGTAGTTGCAATTATAGTAGTAGTAGTAGTTGCAGTAATAGTAGTAGCAGTAGTTGCAAATATAGTAGTAGTAGTAATAGTAGTAGCAGTAGTTGCAATTATATTAGTAGTAGTAGTTGCAGTAATAGTAGTAGCAGTAGTTGCAATTATAGTAGTAGTAGTAGTTGCAGTAATAGTAGTAGCAGTAGTTGCAAATATAGTAGTAGTAGTAATAGTAGTAGCAGTAGTTGCAATTATATTAGTAGTAGTAGTTGCAGTAATAGTAGTAGCAGTAGTTGCAATTATAGTAGTAGTAGTAGTTGCAGTAATAGTAGTAGCAGTAGTTGCAAATATAGTAGTAGTAGTAATAGTAGTAGCAGTAGTTGCAATTATATTAGTAGTAGTAGTTGCAGTAATAGTAGTAGCAGTAGTTGCAATTATAGTAGTAGTAGTAGTTGCAGTAATAGTAGTAGCAGTAGTTGCAAATATAGTAGTAGTAGTAATAGTAGTAGCAGTAGTTGCAATTATATTAGTAGTAGTAGTTGCAGTAATAGTAGTAGCAGTAGTTGCAATTATAGTAGTAGTAGTAGTTGCAGTAATAGTAGTAGCAGTAGTTGCAAATATAGTAGTAGTAGTAATAGTAGTAGCAGTAGTTGCAATTATATTAGTAGTAGTAGTTGCAGTAATAGTAGTAGCAGTAGTTGCAATTATAGTAGTAGTAGTAGTTGCAGTAATAGTAGTAGCAGTAGTTGCAAATATAGTAGTAGTAGTAATAGTAGTAGCAGTAGTTGCAATTATATTAGTAGTAGTAGTTGCAGTAATAGTAGTAGCAGTAGTTGCAATTATAGTAGTAGTAGTAGTTGCAGTAATAGTAGTAGCAGTAGTTGCAAATATAGTAGTAGTAGTAATAGTAGTAGCAGTAGTTGCAATTATATTAGTAGTAGTAGTTGCAGTAATAGTAGTAGCAGTAGTTGCAATTATAGTAGTAGTAGTAGTTGCAGTAATAGTAGTAGCAGTAGTTGCAAATATAGTAGTAGTAGTAATAGTAGTAGCAGTAGTTGCAATTATATTAGTAGTAGTAGTTGCAGTAATAGTAGTAGCAGTAGTTGCAATTATAGTAGTAGTAGTAGTTGCAGTAATAGTAGTAGCAGTAGTTGCAAATATAGTAGTAGTAGTAATAGTAGTAGCAGTAGTTGCAATTATATTAGTAGTAGTAGTTGCAGTAATAGTAGTAGCAGTAGTTGCAATTATAGTAGTAGTAGTAGTTGCAGTAATAGTAGTAGCAGTAGTTGCAAATATAGTAGTAGTAGTAATAGTAGTAGCAGTAGTTGCAATTATATTAGTAGTAGTAGTTGCAGTAATAGTAGTAGCAGTAGTTGCAATTATAGTAGTAGTAGTAGTTGCAGTAATAGTAGTAGCAGTAGTTGCAAATATAGTAGTAGTAGTAATAGTAGTAGCAGTAGTTGCAATTATATTAGTAGTAGTAGTTGCAGTAATAGTAGTAGCAGTAGTTGCAATTATAGTAGTAGTAGTAGTTGCAGTAATAGTAGTAGCAGTAGTTGCAAATATAGTAGTAGTAGTAATAGTAGTAGCAGTAGTTGCAATTATATTAGTAGTAGTAGTTGCAGTAATAGTAGTAGCAGTAGTTGCAATTATAGTAGTAGTAGTAGTTGCAGTAATAGTAGTAGCAGTAGTTGCAAATATAGTAGTAGTAGTAATAGTAGTAGCAGTAGTTGCAATTATATTAGTAGTAGTAGTTGCAGTAATAGTAGTAGCAGTAGTTGCAATTATAGTAGTAGTAGTAGTTGCAGTAATAGTAGTAGCAGTAGTTGCAAATATAGTAGTAGTAGTAATAGTAGTAGCAGTAGTTGCAATTATATTAGTAGTAGTAGTTGCAGTAATAGTAGTAGCAGTAGTTGCAATTATAGTAGTAGTAGTAGTTGCAGTAATAGTAGTAGCAGTAGTTGCAAATATAGTAGTAGTAGTAATAGTAGTAGCAGTAGTTGCAATTATATTAGTAGTAGTAGTTGCAGTAATAGTAGTAGCAGTAGTTGCAATTATAGTAGTAGTAGTAGTTGCAGTAATAGTAGTAGCAGTAGTTGCAAATATAGTAGTAGTAGTAATAGTAGTAGCAGTAGTTGCAATTATATTAGTAGTAGTAGTTGCAGTAATAGTAGTAGCAGTAGTTGCAATTATAGTAGTAGTAGTAGTTGCAGTAATAGTAGTAGCAGTAGTTGCAAATATAGTAGTAGTAGTAATAGTAGTAGCAGTAGTTGCAATTATATTAGTAGTAGTAGTTGCAGTAATAGTAGTAGCAGTAGTTGCAATTATAGTAGTAGTAGTAGTTGCAGTAATAGTAGTAGCAGTAGTTGCAAATATAGTAGTAGTAGTAATAGTAGTAGCAGTAGTTGCAATTATATTAGTAGTAGTAGTTGCAGTAATAGTAGTAGCAGTAGTTGCAATTATAGTAGTAGTAGTAGTTGCAGTAATAGTAGTAGCAGTAGTTGCAAATATAGTAGTAGTAGTAATAGTAGTAGCAGTAGTTGCAATTATATTAGTAGTAGTAGTTGCAGTAATAGTAGTAGCAGTAGTTGCAATTATAGTAGTAGTAGTAGTTGCAGTAATAGTAGTAGCAGTAGTTGCAAATATAGTAGTAGTAGTAATAGTAGTAGCAGTAGTTGCAATTATATTAGTAGTAGTAGTTGCAGTAATAGTAGTAGCAGTAGTTGCAATTATAGTAGTAGTAGTAGTTGCAGTAATAGTAGTAGCAGTAGTTGCAATTATAGTAGTAGTAGTAGTAGTTGCAATTATAGTAGTAATAGTAGTAGTAGTAGTAGCAGTAGTTGCAATTATAGTAGTAGTAGTAGTTGCAGTAATAGTAGTAGCAGTAGTTGCAATTATAGTAGTACCAGTAGTTGCAATTATAGTAGTAGTAGTTGCAGTAATAGTAGTAGTAGTAGTAGTAGTTGCAATTATAGTAGTAGTAGTAGTTGCAATAGTAGTAGTAACATCAGTAGTAATAACATCAATAGTAGTAGCAGTAGTAATAGTAGTAGTAGTAGTAACGGTTGTAGGGGTAGTAGTAGTAATAGTAGTAGCAGTAGTAGTAGAAATAGTAGTAGCAGTAGTAATAGTAGTAGTAGTAGAAGTAATAGCAGTAGTATTGAGTGAAAGAAGGGAGTCCAAACAAGAATCTAGGACCCTTGAGGATCTGCAAAGGCTCTGTATTAAAGTGTGGTCCCATATTTCTTGCTCTGTATTCTACACCCATTGCTGTTATGTTGGAATGCTGTACTAAATACAGGGATGGCAATAACTGTGACAACCTGGTTTTGTTTTAAAAAGGCTCTGTGTTTTCTTAGACTATATTTACTTTAATTACAGGCCGGTCTTTCCTCACTATCTCATTGTGAAGTAATGAACTAAAACCTTTTTTCCCCATTACCCTTTTTACACATCAGCCAATAATTACAGACTTGACTGTATTTTGCTAAGAATTGTCAGAGAGGCAGGTAAATTAACTCCTCCTTTGACCACCTATTGTTGGATGTGATGTGCTCCTGCATGTGGCATTACCCTCCTTCATGTTGGTTAAATAGCACTGGCGTTTATCAAGCTATCAAGCTGCACTCACACCCTGGAGCTCGCTAAAGCTACAATTAAAATGGCACCATGTTTTTATGTTTAAACCTAATTTATTCTTTATTGGAACACCTCTATTGATTCTCTGTCCCATTTTCTCCCAATTTAGATGTAGCCAATTTACAATATAACAGTAAACCTCTTTCCTGGCGCTTGACCGCACTGAGACTTTGGAAGGACGGCAGCAAGCACACGTTTCTGTTCTAAACTATTGGTTACATGTTATTGTGGCACCGCTTGCAAGCACCACTCTACATTACTGACGCTGTGCATGTCTACTGTATTTTCTACTAACACTTTACCTTAAGTAATACGCTCACAGGCTCAAAAATGAGTCCCCTTAGGTGCTTCAGGCTCCTGCATATGCATTACATGAGGATGATGGGGCTATAAATACCTGCATGGTGTGAGTGACGGGATAGACTGAGAAGAGGTGGTACAGAGCAGTGAATGTCTCGTTCCATACGTGGAAAATGTGTCCAAAGCAGATGTTAATGATAAAAGAATAAAAGGAGTGACTGCATTTGGGCGTGCCAAAGGCCATAGTGTGAAGGAAGTAGCTGAATTTGCAGATGTATGTAAGCGTACCAGAGATAAGGACCCTGAAATCACCAGGCATCAGGCCCCCTCATCTGAATATCTCCACCCACAGTTGCTGGGTGCAAAGCATGCTTTTTTTTAACTCACTGCTAACATTATGTGGAAGCTAAGAGCTAAGCTCAAGAGCTGATTTGTTGCCAGCTGCACCTGACTGGCTACAGTGTGCAAAAACCCGTAAGCGTGAGCTAATCACGTTGTGTCTGACATGAAGCTGAACTTCTTGTCTGAATTTTCCCGTTCCACCTTAAATGGTGCTGCAGGTTGCCAGTCAAGCTTCTTGTTCCAGTAGTTCCATTTCACCTTAAAAGTCACAGCAGCTATGCTGGCAGCTCAGTTGAGCCTCTTGTTCCAATTTTCCCTTTCTGTTGTAAATGGTGCAGCGCTTTACATGCTGAAACATCAGGCGTTATAATAATAACTACTGCACTATTTAAGGTGGAGAATTTGGGCAAGAAGCTGGTGAATAGGACTTTAGCTTTGTGTCTGACTTCTGCTTTTCCAGCCTGGGTTGGTGCAACGCAAAGAGGGGTCGGTCCTAACTGTCCATTGCAAAACTGTAGATGAGGATGTGAGAAATGCAAATGATTCAAGTTTCACACTCAGCTGCACATGTGACGTAAGCAAGGACCGTATCACTGTACCTGACTGACCCAACAGCCACTTTTTTTTTTTTTTGCCAGACTGTCATGGAGAGAGTCAGAATGGCGCTGGGTCATTTTCAGTGGCGACCAATGAATCCACGTGTGGGGGGCACCATAATCAGCAGCAAGATGAACAGCAGGAATTGTGTGAGAATATCGAAGCAGCATGGGATGGATTATCACAGGACACCAATAAGAATCTCTCCATGCTGAGACGTCTGGCATGTTGCATTAGCAAACTTGGCTGCCCAACGAAATACTGAGATACACTACTTCTGTATGATTTATATATTATATCTTATATATTGCCCATATCAGTCTAAATGTATCATCTTTTACTGAACCTTTATCTTCCTTACAAGTAGCACCGCAAGCTGACACTTCCTTCTGGGTGCACCTATTCTTTTGATGATGAGTGTATTGATGGAGAGGTAATGTTGTAGAAAGTTCTTGGAGCTACTCGCTGCAGGATCCATAATAGTGTTATTGCTATTTGTCTGTTAGTTAATTGTCTCTAAGATGAACTTCATAGTGAGAGTAGCAATTCTTGTCTCGGCACACAGCGCCCATGGAAGAGGCAGGCAGGGTAAGCAGTGGCTCATTATCATTTTAGGGAACAAGAACTCAAGCCAGCCATTTAGACAGGGGGAGAAGGGTGCTGTGGTGCCTTATGCTTGTAGTATTTTAGCCAAAGAGTGTCACAGAAAAATTCCATTAACACCACTTTAAAGTACATTCACAGCAGCCCATTGCAAAGAACTCTGAAAGCTTGATCGAAACAATGGAGGACGATTGAAGAAGCATTTGCCGAGCAGTAATTAGAGGTGAAAGTGAAGTGGTCATCCAGGAAAACGTCCAGGAGAGCGTCTGGATTTTGACTGGCTGTTACACAAAGACACATATAAAATCCACCTCAAAACAGCCATCTCATAATTGCTCATGGGGGCCACATACAGTATTAGACCCCTAGGCATGCGCCATTAAAAACCAATGGGATGATCCGGGCCTGGGGCCGGTTTCCTTTTCTAGCACTTTCTCATGATATCAGCCTGATATCAGTACCTAGTGTCAGAGTGGAGCCATCTCTAATAGCAGCAGTTCACCCTGCAGCTGAAATATGTTGCTCACTGCGAATGCATTCTCTTTCTCTCCACCTCCTTTGTCCTGCAGGTAGCATCTTCCAGCAAAGGGACCCCAGAGCATAGCTGTCAACGTAGTGATGGATCACTATGGCACCATGCTTCCCAGCACCAAACACATGGACCAGGGTGAGTGTGCTGATGCTAGTGCCTGTAGCGAGCCATCTGTGGATGTGCCATGCTAAAGTGGAGTCCTTGGTTTTGGCAGTGTTACCACAGAGGCCCATACAAAGGGCTCTTCCCTGGCAGATGGATCTGAGCAGGGCTGTAACTCCGCCTTGGGAAGTTTTTGTACCTCCTACTTTCTCCTCAGCGGAGAAGCCGGCGTGAAACAGCAGGGTGCTATTAATTTGCACTTCAGACTAATCCTCGGGTCGGCGAGCATGTCAGGGAAACACTTTGTGCTGCCAGGGAAGGACCTGGTACAAATCCTAAATAATCACACTGATTTGGATTGTGATCTGTTTCACTGCCACTGCCTAGTGACATTAGATGCATTAATTAAGATGGCATGTAATATTAGTAGGTTATGGGGATCCAGTAAGCAGGGACAAATATGGAGGATGTCAACTGGTACAATTACACTACAAACAAACATGGACGTGAGATGCTGATGATCTGGGTGATGATAACCGAGTTTATTATTTTCTCATATTCATTATTGAGAAATCAAGACATTTAGGGATGTTTAATGACCAAGCCCTCTAAAAGCAAAGACATAAAGGTTAGGGTTGGTTAAGCTACTGTCAGAAACAAAGAACTCGGACCGACGTGAGCTAAACAGCAAGTTGGTTTTATTAAATAATAGGAGGCAAGCAGCAAAATACGAAACAACATGAAAAGGGAGAGGCAATAAACAAAGTCAGGCAGGCAGAGGTCAGAAACCGGAAATGGCAGTCAGCGAGGCGAACGGATCAGAAGGGCTAGGCGAGAGACAGAGTATAGGGGACGAAAGAGATGATCAGAGCCAGAGAAACACAGCGAACAAAGCCAGAAGGGGAGAAAGCCAAAAAGGGGTAGTCGAGGACGAAAACAGATCGTAACCAGGAAGTAATAACAAGAGGAAGAACGCTCAGAAATGCAAAACTAGGTTTGGCAAAACTTCACAATGGTGTTGTGACAGAGAGGGGTTTATATACTGAACTAAAGTGGGTGTTGAGAGATAGCTGGGGCTAGAACTCAGGTGACCTAGAGTGGATCTGGTTGGAGGGCTGGGGACATGTGGGTGTGACGTCATCGAACGAAGCCCTCTGGGAAGTGGAGTCCGGAGGAGCGAAGGAGCCGGGAATACCCGGAAGTGTGACAGCTACATTGAGCTACCAAGTAAGCAAGTAACATATGGGCATTTTTTTGAGCTACCAGTTAGCTAAACAAGGCTAAGGTTTCTTCAGCTACCAAGTACCTAAAGGCATGAGCTACTAAATACACTCGCGAAGCACTTTATTGGAAATACCTTCTTATATGTACACTCATTGTCCATTTTATAAGCTCCACTTACCACATACACTATATTGCATAAAGTATTCACTCACCCATTCAAATCATGGAATTCAGGTGTTCCAATCACTCATTTTAACTCAAAGCTCAGTGAATTCCAGCGTGGTACTGAAGTAGGATGCCACCTGGGCAATAAGTTCAGTCATGAAATTTCCTCCCTACTAAATATTCCACAGTCAACGGTCAGTGGGATTATAACAAAGTGGAAGCGATTGGGAACGACAGCAACTCAGCCACGAAGTGGTGGGCCAAGTAAAGTAACAGAGCGGAGTCAGCAGGTGCTGAGGTACATAGTGCGCAGCGGTCGCCAACTTTCTGCAGAGTCAATCACTACAGACCTCCAAACCTCATGTGGCCTTCAGATTAGCTCAAGAACAGTGTGTGGAGAGCTTCAAGGAATAGCAATTGCATCCAACGCAATGCAAAGAGTCAAATGCAATGGTATAAAGCATGCCGCCACTGGACTCTAGAGCAGTGGAGACATGTTCTCTAGAGTGAGGAATCATGCTGCTCCGTCTGGCAATCCGATGGACAAGTCTGGATTTGGCAGTTCCGAGGAGAACAGTACTTGTCTGCATTGTGCCAAGTGTAAAGTTTGGTGGAGGGGGGATTATGGCGTGGGGTTGTTTATCAGGAGTTGACCTCACAAATGCGATTCTGGAAGAATGGTCAAACATTCCCATGAACACATTCCTAAACCTTGTGGAAAGCCTTCCCAGAAGAGCTGAAGCTGTTATAGCTGCAAAGGGTGGGCCAACATCATATTACACCCTTTGGATTAAGAATGGGATGTCACTCAAGTCTGAAGGTACAGACTGTAGTCCATCCGTTTCTTTGGATGCTTTGTCAGGTCCATTTACCCTGTTCTTCAATGGTCAGGACCCTTGCCGAGCCACCACAGAGTAGGTATTATATATGTGTGTGTGTGTGTGTGTGTGTGTGTGTTGTGCTGGTACAAGTGGATCAGACGAGTTGAAACACTTCAGTGTCACTACTGGACTGAGAATAGTCCCCTGACCGGAAATATCCAGCCAACAGTGTGCAGCGCAATACTGACACGCTAACACACCACCACCACCTCTGTGTCACTGCGGTGCTGAGAATGATCCACCACCCATATAAAACCTGTTCTGTGGTGGTCCTGTGGGGGTCCTGACCACTGAAGGACATGGTGAAAGGGGGCTAACACAAAGTATGTAAAGTAAGAGGAGTTGATAAGTGGACAATGAGTGTAGATACAATAAGGGGTTCCGAATAGAATGCATGGGATGTGATGTGATCCTGTGATGTCACAAAACCAACATACTGTATTCAGCCTACAACAGTTTAGCCTGACCCATCCATGTTCATGATGTAATAAGTGTTATAGATCGGATTGCTTTTTTTCAGTCAGGTCATTTAAAGGCACAGTAACACATACAGCCTGTTTAATTTGGTTTATTGTCGGTACACTGCACAAGCGCGGTGCATCTTTTCCATTCTAATGCAGTATAACACCGAGTACAGGGTACAGAACAGAGTCCTCTTTTCTATTGTATTGTAGGTGTATTTTCTCATTCCTCTTTAAATATGAATGCTTATAAGAAATGCAGCGGAGCAGAGAAAAAGGAGAAATGGAGAGTGGGAGGAAGAGGGGCAGAAACGGTAGCAGCAGAAGCTGCAGCTTTTACTAGTTCATGTAAATAAAGGAAAGAAAGAAAGAACATGCGCCCAGATTTAGTGTGTTAGTCATTAGGATGACACACCGCTGCAGAGACTGCATTAGCAATCCTCAGATCGATGGTAAGCAGGTTTTGGGCAGAGAACAAACAGGAAATATTGTATTACAGAAAAGTGGAGAGAGGAAGAAAGAAAGAGAGAGAGAGAGAGAGAGAGAGAGAGAGAGAGAGAGAGTGAGTGAGTGAGTGAGTGAGAGAGAGAGGTTTATTAATGTGGTTGGCCCCAACATCACATCATATCTGTTCACAATGTCCCCAGGTCCATTTCCAAGAACAAGAGCTGTGACTGAGCTGAAAAAGGGGGGAGGGCTGGAGGGGGGGACGTGATCATAAAAAAAGCATGTGTTGTGATACATCTGCTATCATGACCTTGTTAGCTCTGACAAAGGTGTTTTTATCTTATTCACAAGACTGTCATGAATATGGAGAGAGCACTCCTTGGCGGTTATAAATATATCCTGTTAGAAATGTATGACGCTTCCTTAGGAATATAAAAAGTTGCTTGAGAATGTGTTGAAGTCCTGTGGACAGCTCCCTTTATTGGTGAGAATAGACATCTGTCAGTTTCCGCGTGATTCGGGATCTGGCTGGCGTTATTTCTGTGACCTTAATCTGAAGAGAGAGGCGATTTCCTTCTGTAAGGATGAGAGCGGGGGGTCTCAAACTCAACTTTGCCTTCTTCAAGGGTGGCAAGTACAAAAAACATACGGAACTGTATCATCTTAGTAGGTGCTTATTACGTATCGTCACTGTCCAAAGAAAAACATGCGTCTCTATTTTTGTTGATTACTTTTATCCACCATTTAAACGCAGCAGGTGCTGTCTACACTGTGTGAGAATTTCATGACGAACGGACCAACAGAAATGGCCCAAAATCACTTAGAAAAAAAGTCAGGTTCCATAGACATACATTAAAATTAAATCAGGTTTTCGGCCTCTCCTGTAAAGTTGCCATTTTGGAGATACTTGTTTTTCTTTGGACAGCGACGATATTCATCTATCTCCACATACCACTAGTACAATAACGACTACTGGCACTTTCTATGAATAGTTCAATTTGTGCCCCATTGTTACCCTTATTAATGCATAACCATAATGTGACTGTTGCTGTTGCTTTATGTCTGTAAGATGTGAGTGGTGCTTTAAATTTGACAAACTGATTAAAATGAGCTTTTAAAAGATCACAGAAACACATAAAATGTCTGTATTCACGTTTGATATGGTGATTGGAGGATTTTGGGCTGTCCCACCTCTGTAACACTACAATTACAATTCATTTCCAAGCAATTTAATGTTCAAATAATTATTTTTATATTATTCATTTATGTAATTAAAATATATTTTTTTATAAAAATAGAGTTAGAAGAAAGAATATACAGTAAGTACACTGGCACACCAAAGGTCATGGGATAGCAGTATGTAAATTGATTATTTGGTGGCGTTATCTCAGGGGACAGCCGGGGAACGCCCACACCTGTATAAGATGCTACTGGAGTCCGGGAGATCAGGGGTGAGAAGAGAGCCAGCAGGCGTGACACAACAGCTGTGTTCAAATGATGCATAGAAGTCAAAATCGACAAAAACGGATACACACGTTTTTCTTTGGACTGCGACAAAATGTGTTCAATCTGCTTTCAGAAACTTGCATGCATTTTTCCTAAAATTAATATGCATTTCCACAGGGTGTCTATCCATGCCAAACTGACATGCCAAACGTGACAACTCTGATTTCCATCCAGCAGAATAATGAAAATGTTAACGAAAGCTAAGAACTGTCGACCAAAGGCTTTGCTGCCATTGAAGGTAGCAGCAGCACCTCAACGGCAAATGAGTTGGCAGTCAGCCAGCACAGAAGCACTAACGGGACCCCCTGATTACTGCAGGGTCTTTTGCAGACTGTGTACAATACAGATGCAGCAGACAGAGATTAGGTGGAGAAACACTAGAGAATTCCTGTAATCTGATTTTTAAAATATGCCACTCTATAAAATCTCTATTAACGCTCAAGATAGATTCAACTACAGACTCTACAACAGGCGAATCTTCAGGACTTCAGGAGGGCACTCCACGGGGGATATGAGGCACTGGTAATATTTTCCACAAGCAAATTCATCACTACTACATCATCTCGGTTTAAATAAACCGTTGTCTGTACCCCTCCTGTTCTCTGGCAACATGTCATCAGTCACAGATAGTAATGACGCCAATTTAACATAAAGCCCTTCACTTCAAATTGCTAACATGCAGGTCCCAACCACGGTAATCATGAAAGCAGTAAATAAATACATACATCAAAGCACAAAGCCGTCACATGCCATATATAATTCTCAGAATCACCCATCAGAAAATGGCACCAGGTAATAATAAATGATTGCTTATTCGTTTACTAATCCTGAACTTACGAGCGAACATTCATTAGGTCAGTGTAATTAAGAAATGTGAGATAGGGCTTATCCTACACCCCACCATGACATAGCCTGATTTGCCAGTGTGTGGGCTGTATACATATAATACACTCATATTTGCATACACGCATACAACGTACATCACCAAAAAAATAGTTGCAGAAGACAGAGTGGGATAGCAATGCTCTTTAGTAGGAGGATAAAGGTCACTAGAAACAATAAATGGTGATAAATTTAGACTGATATGGTGCAGATGGTGCGGTAGGGGTGGAGGTGGAGTGACATCAGGCCTTCTGGACGTGTGACGCGTGACGACAAACCGTTCACCTTGGTGCTGACCACGGTGCCTCCATACACGGATTCATTGGAATCTCCACCAAGACAAATTTGCCGCCATTCTGAGTCACTCCATGAGAGTCTGGCATGACACCACTGCAGTCTTTAGCGATGTTGACGTGGTGTTAAGGCCAGTCGTCATAACAGCCTGCATGCATGCAGTCCTGGTACTAACAGGATGACTCCTGGAGGGCATCACTGCTCCCTGAATGTCCACAAAAGTGGCTGTTGGGTCACTCTGTACATGTCGGACAATCTGCGCACGCATTACGTTGATAAGACCAATCTGTTTAACAAAGCCCTACAATGTGGCCCCTTTTCCAACTGCTCGAATTGCTTTCAAACTCTTTGCTGAGGCATACTTTGCTTGGAAAGGATGGTACCAACACAACAGAATGTAAAGCACGCGCAACAAGATGATCTTATATAGTCAGTCAAGTAAAGCGATAAGATCCGTCCTTGCTCACATCACATGCATTGCTGAGTGTGAAACTTGAATCATCCGCATGTTTCATGATGTCAAACCAACCCACCAATGGGATGTAGGATATTAGATGGGATAAAGGATAATTTATATAGATATATATATATATTGTGTTGTTGGACAAACAGTACGCACAGAGTGGCAATACTTCGCAATGAGCAGTGTGAGAGAGGAGTGTATATACAAACAGACTAAATTAACAACAGGTGTGCTCAATACTCGGGAGACTCAGATCTAGGAAACGGAACAGGATTGGGAGATGGTGGACATGTGAAAGTGACGTCATCGGGTGGTGGGTTATGGGAAATGGAGCACGGGAGATCAGGGGTGAGAAGAGTGCCAGCAGGCATGACATATACATATATATAAGCTCACTGGACTAAAAATAGTCACCTGTGACTGAAACGTACCAAATAGCATGTAATACTTTCAAGAGCACGATAACAGTTGCCATTCGATTTGGCATGGACTGGACAAGTTTTTTGATGTAGGCGACATCTACGGTGGCTGAGAAGTGCAAAACAAATGAACATTTCAGAAAACAAAACGACAAAAATAGAAACAAATTTACAAATGAAAACAAAATTACAATAGCAAAAACAATTTTATACGGGCAAAAACAAAAAACTATTACATTTCAGAAAACAACATTACAAAAGTAATAACAAATGTACAAGACGTGAAACACTTTTACCAATACCGAAACACTTTTACAAACTGTGAATTCTGACGGAAATGGTGGGTCTAACACACAGGAAGTGCTTGTTGCGGACCCTTGTCAATCAAACTGTTTGGCGGTGGTAGAGTGGGTGGAGTTTGGGATGGTGACAACGCTAAAGCATGTTTTGTCCATTTTGTGGCACGTATTTTAGCCAGCTGGCACGCTTTTGTTCTTCCATTACCTTTTCTTCCGTCTGCTCTTTTAAAAACACCAAAAACCTTCCACAGGAAAAACAAAAGCGTGCCCGCTGGATAAAATGCAACAAGCACTTCCTGTGTGTTAGACCCACCCTTTCTGTCAGAATTTGCAGTTTGTAAAAGTGTTTCGGTACTGGTAAAAGTGTTTCATGTCTTGTAAATCAATTTCTACTTTTGTAATGTTGTTTTCTGCAATATAATATTTTTGTTGCCCTTGTAAAAATTGTTTTTGCTTTTGTAATGTTGTTCTCTTGAATGTACGTTTTTTGTTTTTATTTGTAAATTTGTTTTTATTTTGGTAATTTTGTTTTCTGAAATGTTCATTTGTTTTGCACTTCTCGGCCACTGTAGACATCAGTGTCAAGACACCTTTGCATCAACGATTTGTACAGTTGGCCAGATTTGGTGAATTCCTTCCCTGGCTCAATTCTGAGGAGAATTCCCTGTAGACTTGGATTTTAGCCACTGCTGGTGGACCCGTATGACCGTACACTTCCATACACCTGCAGATTCAGCTACTTCCTTCACACTATGGCCTTTGGCACGCCCAAATGCAGTCAGTCCTTTTAGCCAAACATTAACATCTGCTTTGGAGCCACTTTCCACACATGGAACAAGACATTCACTGCACTGTACCACCTCTTCTCAATCTATGGATCCCATTCACTCACACCCCGCAGGTAGTTATAGCCCGATCATTCTCAGGCAACGCCATCTGCAGGAGCCTGAAGTTACTACTACCGTAAACACGCGAGGGCTAGAACGCTTAAATAAATGCATTTGGATGGAGATCTGGCAACTTTATCCAGAAGGAATGCTGAAAAGCACCGATTGATTCTTTTTCTTGCAATACTCCTGTGCATCCCGAAACATCAAAGGCTGCTACATATATAGGAAAAGATTAGAAAGGATTGTTTTTACTGTTAGCTAATTCAGTTGTAGACGGACTTATATGTACCCGCACAAAGTCACTGGTCAGCTCAATCTGCTTGAAACTCTGTTTGAAACTGCCAGTTCTGTTATGTCTGCTAACAGACAGTCATCGTGGCTAATAATGCATTAAGCAAGGGGGATGGCCGTCCTTCCCATTCAGACAGAGTGGAGGGAATTAAGCTCTTGTGGACGAGGAAATCAAATTTACCATGTTGGAATAATACAGCCAATGCTTAGACGGGTGAGCGACTCAAGATGCTACATCAAATATGAACCCAGATGAAAACCATTCATACATGAGTATGCAGGCTCTTGTACGTAGCAGAAGGGGTAAGAAATTCTTAATGAGAATAATGTGTTTGTATTTCAGTAACTGTATTTGTGTGTGACATTATTTCTGTTAGACATTTTACGCTTTATGCAGCTAGGAATATCAAAATGTTATAGGCACACAGGCATGTTATGTTATGTCATGTTTCAGCTGTGTTATAACTTTAGTTTGCTGTCATATGCTGTTAACATCAGTGATTCAATGCTGTGAAGTATTATATGGTAATTTGTCATTTCTGTTTAGTGTACAACTTTAAATGTTTAATTTGAGATAATACTACACTAATAAAAATCCAGACTCTAGAGAGTAGTGTAAAAATATATAGTGCATAGCAGTGATAGGGGCTCGAGTTAGCGACTCAGACTCTAATTATACTCCATATGCATATTAATGTGATGCGCAACTCAATTCAGACACTCACTTGACTTGGATTCACACTTTACTGACTCGTGACACTGACTCAGTTCGGACTGCCAGTCATAATGCGGGAAACAAATAAAACCTTTTATTTCCAGCCTTGATCTTGTGATTTTGGCTTTCATTTTTACTGCCGGAGACATTGTAGTGGACCAAAAAATGAGTCACCTTGCATGTTTAAGGTGGTAGTAACTTCAGGCTCCTGCAGATGGCGCTGCACGAGGATGATAGGGCTATTAATACCTGTGGAATGTGAGTGACGGGATTTATAGATTGAGAAGAGGTGCTACAGTGCAGTGAATGTCTCGTTTCACGTGTGGGTCCATAGTGTGAAGGAAGTAGCTAAATCTGCAGCTGTATGGAAGCATACGGTCATAAGGGTCTACCAGCAGAGGGAAAAATCCCAGTCTACAGGAAATTCTCCTCAGAATTGTGCCAGGGAAGAGGACGGCGGACCACTGTTGGCCCACTAACGGCAAAACTGGCGGTCCAGTTTTTGGGTGCCCCGCCAGTGATTAAGCAGGGTATTAGACAAAATGCTCTGTCATGAGGCAGAGAACTGGACGCGACGTGCGCTGAGCCACAGTAACAATAGGGTTTAATACACAAAACCGGGATTAGGCGAGACAACAAGGCACAACAACACACAGGGGCTAAACTAGATCGTGCACTGAGGGACAGAGCAAGGGTCGAAAAGCCAGAGATCAGAAGATGAACACCAAAAGCCGATATGGGACGAGCCAGAAGAGTAAGCCGAGGGGAAAAGAGGTCGATCACTACAAGAGAAGAACAACAGGTTAGTAGCGCTCAGATTTGCTAATGAAATTGTCAAAGCTTCGCAGTGAATGCAGGTGCATGAGTGGCTTATATACTCCTGTGACAGCTGGCCGCAATCAATAAACCGGCGAGTCAGAACGAGTGGGATAGGAGGAGCACGAGACTGTGGGTGTGACGTCATCGGACTGTGCCCCCTGGGAACTGGAGTTCGGAGGAGCGGAGACAGGCAGACCCACAGGCGTGACATGCTCATTATTCTATATGAATTTGTTTAGTAAATAATTTTTATTGTCAACAACACTTTCTCCTAAATCATTTTATATAGCCTTGTCCTTATTTTTTTCCCTCAAAGGTGTTTGTAATATTTCTCTTAAAATAAAAGTCTGTGTGCATTTTGAATCAGTTTGAGTAGATTAAAAAGCTAGTCAGACATTGTCCATTGGACACTTATCTGGGGGGTCCGAGGGTGGACCAACAGTGGCAAACAGTCCTGACCGACCTGATCAAGCCAGTGGACTATAGATAGCTATATGCTTGATATCTGGGTTATTGCAAGAGTGGCTGAACATTAATGTGTCCTACATCTAGCTGAATCTGCAGGTGTATGGAAGCATGCAGTCATACAGGTCTACCAGCAGTGGCTAAAATCCCAGTCTACAGGAAATTCTCCTCAGAATTGTACCAGTGAAGGCATCCACCAAATCTGGCCCAACTGTGCAATTCATTGATGCAAGAGTGTGTGAACATTGATTGTGGCCTACATCCAGAAGATGCTATTAGGTACATTTCAGTCACAGGTGACTCATTTCTTGTCCAGTGAGCTCATTATGGTTATTGTGATGAATTCATGTTATTATTTTCATTTTAGTCTCTGTTCCGATGCAAAATGCTTTCTTTTCCCTCTTTTTCTCCTTGGTACTCTCCTTTGTTTTTGTCTAAGAAGTCAACTATTTATTTAAAGAGCTAGTTATGGAAAAAGCTTCTCTGAGTCACCATGACCACAGCCTTCCAGGCAGAAATCAGGAAAGTAAATAGTAGTTATTACTGTAATACTGTACTTCTCACGGCTCAAAGAAGCGACAGGTTAGGTAGAGCTTCAAATAACGAGCCTTTCATTATAGAGAAACCTTCAGCCTGGAGGACAGAATGAAGCGCTACATGCAGTAATTGCTGTTTTTAAAGGAAGGAGGCAAAACAGCACTACTTCATTTCGCTTCAGTTGGTAGTTACAGTTTTTATAAGTTACAGATCACGTCATTTTAAAGCTTACTCAAACCTCTAGCTATTACAGCTCTAGCTATTAAGCACACTTTCAACCTACAAATTACTCAGACATTTCAAGTTGTTTTCCTTCTTATTTTAATCACTGTAGTTGGAGCCTGTAGTGCAGGGTTATTTTTCCATCCAGGAAAGTCATTTAACACCACCAAACTGGTACAGCTAATAATAAGACTGAAAATCTCAGCGGAAGGCTCCACACTTCACTCAGACTTGCATGAAGTGACTTGTGGACATCTCTGCCCAAACTGAGCTACAGTGTACTGAGCTGATAGTGTACACCCTTGCCCTTAAACTGTTGTTGGGATACAATATGTTGTTTTCAGTCACATGATTCTGGCAACGCGCGGAATCCAGATGGAGGCCAGTAAGTGAAAAGTGGAATGGAGGAGATGAAAGTGAGGAGCCTGTACTGTACTAGCTTAGACAATATTATGACTGGAAAGCCTAAAGAGCATCATGTGTTGGAGGTGATGTTTATGGTATGAAGAGCCATAAAGAGGCATTTTTAACTAAACTGAATGATAAACTGCTATTGAGGCAGCAGATGTAAGAACTAATGTTACCTTCTCCTTCGGAAACAAATGAAAGCATACACTGTCGAGTCACATTATTATGACCAGAGTTAAAATTTCCAGAGTAACTGCCATGTGCAGCACAGACAGGAGCTAGAGGGGCTGGGAGTGACTCAATAAGGTCCTGGCAGGTTGTCACAGGCATCTGGAGCCATGCCGACTGCAGTGCATCCCACAGCTGCTGGAGGGTGCATGGGGGAGGATCCATAGAGCATGCATGACAATCAAGGTGGTCCCATAATGTCCTCAACTGGGTTCAAGTCTGGGGAATTAGGGGGCCAGGGAGTACCTAGAAGTCATGCTCTTCCAGCCAGTGTCAGACATTTCTAGCCATGTGACATGTTGCATTGTCTTGCTGGAAGATCAAGGTAAAATATTCCTCCAATAAAAGTAGAAATTTCTCCCTTATCTACATTTGGCCATATTGTAGTGGAGTAAACAGTAAGATATTGGACTAAAGATACACCAACACACCACTTACAGTACACTAACACATTACACTTACTGAGTTACTGTACACCAACACACCACTTACAGTACACTAACACATTACACTTACTGAGTTACTGTACACCAACACACTACTTACAGTACACTAACGCATTACACTTACTGAGTTACTGTACACCAACACACTACTTACAGTACACTAACACATTACACTTACTGAGTTACTGTACACCAACTCACTACTTACAGTACACTAACACATTACACTTACTGAGTTACTGTACACCAACACACTACTTAGAGTACACTAACACATTACACTTACAGAGTTACTGTACACCGACTCACTACTTACAGTACACTAACACATTACACTTACTGAGTTACTGT
>CM067488.1:27171715-27185512 GCA_034552555.1 Semaprochilodus insignis
GATATGTATATATATATATATATATATATATATATATATATATATATATATATATCCTTATTTTGAGAATCACATACAATAGAACATTATAAACATGACCAGGGGATGGGGCTTCACTAAAATGGCTGAAAATATTTGCTGCAATTTCAAATAACAGCTATATTTAAAATGCATGTATATTTTGGAATAGACTATTTAACATCGTTATTTATTTCTAGCTCACATATTGATGGGGCTTTTGGCTCATGAGGGTATTTTAGGTGACTGCCTACCCTTGTCTAGTGCTTGGAGAGTATTTTACTCTGCTAAAATGGATGCTAGTTAACTATTAGGAATTACTAACTAGCTAAAATGAACAATTGAGCTGAGAAAGGCAGAATCCAGAAAATCCCAAAAATCCGAAAAGACATAAATATTCTTAGTGGTATGCTTTTCGTGCAACAACGGGTCGACCCCTTGCTTTCATTTTTCAGAGCCCCTAAGAAGAAAAGAAATCTCATTTGGTTTTTATGCATTACTGATATTCTTTTTAAAGCACTTTTTGATACTTGCCAACATTAGACTGTGAAAACGAGGCAGATTTTCCAGGTTATCTTCATAAGGCTTTGAAAATGAG
The DNA here is from genome assembly GCA_034552555.1 of Semaprochilodus insignis. NCBI lineage: Eukaryota > Metazoa > Chordata > Actinopteri > Characiformes > Prochilodontidae > Semaprochilodus > Semaprochilodus insignis. The sequence goes on from CM067488.1 coordinate 27,172,332, forward strand.
AGATTAAAGGGAGACACTGCCAATCAGGAACACAGCAGGGTTAAAAATAGAGAGACTCCCATGAATCGGGAGTGTTGGCAGGTGAAACTAATCCAGCTCGAATAAAGACTTAAAACAGCAATATACCTAATAAGGAATATCTTACCTGAACATCTGTTAGAAGCTGTCACAGGCTCCAAACATGCTATAGCATCACTGTTAGCAAGGTGCTAGCCTAATACCGCAAATCCTATTAGGGTGCTAATTGAAATTAGCATTATTGCGGTGCTAGGAAACAGCTAAAAGCAGCCAACATATGAAGAAATTTCTGCACATTTTACATCAGGAAAACTTCATATTCATGTCTGTATATGGAATATATTATAATGACTCGACCCACCGGCCAGTCGCCCTACTGGTACTGACTGCAGACCATGGGAAGGCGAAGCTGTGTATCACAAGCTTAAAAAGTTAGCCCTAATGGATGAGAAATCTAGGGGGAGTTTCACTACACGTAAGATGCCTCAAACCATTTCAAATAATGTTATAGACTTTGAGAATCAGCCCCATCTTAGATAATTATTACTTTTTGTATCAGGTCGGGACTTTGAGTTAGCCATTCCTAAATATTAAGTTTGTTCTTCTTTAACCATTCTTTGGTACAACAACTTGTGTGCTTAGGGTTGCTGCATAATCCACATTCTCGTCAGATTCAGCTCACGGACAGATGTCCTGACACTGTAGAATTTACTGGTATAATTCAGAATTAATTGTTCAATTAATGATGGCAAGCTGTCCTGGCCTAGATGCAGCAAAACAGGCCCCAACTATGATACTACCACCACCATGTTTCACAGATGGGATAAGTATTTATGCTGGAATGCAGAGTTTTTCTCCAGACTTAAGGCTTCTCATTTAAACCAAAAAGATCTATTTTGGTCTCATCTGTCCACAAAAAATTGTTCTAATAGCCTTCTGGGCTTGTCCATGTTATCTTTAGTAAACTCTTTTTGTACAGCAGCAGCTTTCTTCTTGTAACCCTGCCATGCACACCATTGTTGTTCAGTGTTTTCCTGATGGTGGACTCATAACCTTTAATATTAGCCAATGGGAGAACGGTCTTTAGTTGCTTAGAAGTTACCTGGGTTCCTATGTGACTTTGTTGACTATTACATGCCTTGGCGTGATCTTTCTTGGCCGACTACTCCTGGCAAGGGTAATAATGGTCTTGAATGATCTGTCTGACTGTAGATTGGTGATTGAGTCCAAACTTTTTAGAGATGGTTTTGTAGCCTTTTCCAACCTGATGAGCATCAACAACACTTCATCTGATGTCTTCAGAGATCTCCTTTGTTCGTGCCTTGATACAGTTCCCCAAACATGTGTTGTAAAGATCAGACTTTGATAGATCCCTGTTCTTTAAGTAAAACAGTGTGCTCACTCACACCTGATTGTCTAAGTATTATAAGTATTATAAACCATTATGAATGCTTTATAGATCTTTATGAATGCACTTATAATGCATTATGGATAACTGATTCATAGAAAGTGGTTCACAAACTTTCAAGCACCACTGTCTGCAGACAAAATAATCAGCTTCTGTTTGTCAACAGCAAGCAAAACAATGTGAATGCCTAAACTCAAATCTCTTTGCCACTCTTGCCACTCACAGACATGTAACATTGGATCATTTTCCTCAATAAATAAATAAGCAAGTCTAATGACTTTGTCTCATTTGCTTTATTTGGTTCTCGTGATCTACTTTTAGGATTTGTGTGAAAATGACATTTTATGTCAAATAGAAAATTCGTTAACACTCTATGAATCAGGTATACATAATGCATTCCTGAAGATCTATAAACCATTCATAATGCTTTGTAATGTTTGATATAACCCTGTCCATAAAATTGTAAATAAATGTTGCCCACATAAAATGTTGCAACACCATAGTATAAAGCAAAAGTGACATAATGCATTACGATGTAAGCTCACTGGACAAAAAATGAGTCACCTTGCATGTTTAAGGTGGTAGCAACTTCAGACTCCTGCAGATGGCATCGCACGAGGATGATCAGTCTATAAATGCTTGACGGGAGGCCAAAAGCCATAGTGTGAAGGAAGTAGTGCAGTGTGTGCAGGTGTAGATACAGTCATACAGGTCTACCAGCAGTGGCTAAAATCCCAGTCTACAGGAGACTCTCCTCAGAATTGTGCCAGGGAAGGCATCCATCAAATCTGGCCCAACTGCGCAATTCTTTGCTGCAAGAGTGACTGAACATTGATGTGGCCTACATCCAGAAACTTATCCAGTCCATGCCAAATCCAGTTTCAGTCACAGGTGGCTAGTTTTTTCTTTTGTCCAGTGAGCTTATATATAATGCGTTATGTCACTTTTTGCGCTATGAAGCTTTATACTGTGTTATTGTAGCAGTTTATGTGAATGATTATGATGAATTGTGCACAAGACTTACGTCAACTATTATAAGCCATTATGAACGCTTTATAGATCTTTAAGAATGCACATATAATGCATTATGGATACCTGATTCATAGAAAGTGTTATGAAATATTCGAAAGGGGTTCACAAAGTTTCAAGCACCACTGCTTGTAAAAGTCCAAAATAATCAGCTTCTATTTGTCAGCTTCTATTTGTCAGCTTCTATTTGTCAGCAGTGGATGCAGTAATGTGGATGCCTAAAATCAAAGCTTATTTTCATGCTGTTTTTTCTTTGAAAGAGAGAGAGGGAGGGTAACCTTTCTAGCCCACTTATACCAGCCACCCCTGCAGTTAGGGTGCACGGGAAATTATCAGGTAGGCTACAGAGGGTAAGTAGCAATTAACATCCCAGCATGCACTAATATAAAGTCTGAAAGATACTCAAGAGACATACTGCAGTGTCACATAAGATACCCCGTGACATCTGATTTGAAAATCAATAACAGATAACATTCACAAACAAACGAAACTGGCCTAACCCAGCATCTCCGTTTTAGCTTTCTACATGAATAGCGGATAGACAGACAAATAATGGTCTGCTTACACATATCCCTTTTCCACCAACATGGTTCCGGTGCCAAAATCTCGAACCGTTCCGCGCTTTTCCACAGGTACGCGTCCAGAATAATCGGTGCAGTTCCAGCACCATTAACTCTCTGGTCTGGAACCGTGGGGCCATGAGACATTTGCAAGCGGCAAAGGGCTGTGGCGCTGCACAAAGAACTGCACTGAGCTGCACTCGGGAACAATCGTATCCCACCGGTGATGTGCTCGTGGATGAGTGCATTCAACAGGAGGCGTCCGTTTTCCAGTGAGCTAAAATGTGAACAATCCAAAACACTTGCCGTTTAATACGTGCAGGAGATCTAAGAAACTTAATGTGCTGCTTTATGATAGTACACATTCATAACGGAAAGAGGAAGCAAAACTATGAGTCGCCTTGTGCATAACCGCTGTCTATGACAATCTCTCTGGGCTGAACACACAAATGCTGAAAGAGCTTATTCTGGGTGGTACGATATAGGCCCTCAAAGCAGGAGAAGTACAGTTAGCACTTGGAGAACATGTTCCACCATGTTGTTTTTATGCGTTGTCCGCAGACTTCTGCTTACGGACTCAGGGCCACCTAGCTCCAAATCCTAATCCTAATCGCTCGGCTCTCAAACCAGTGGAAAAAGGGGCTGGTTCTTAACGGGTTCAGCAGAGCCTGGGAAGCAGCACCAGCATGAGCACTGGCACTTTGTAGGTGGAAAAGAGGTAACAGAGCACTGCTTTGTGGATATGTATTTATGGATATGCATTTCAGAACCAGAGCTGGTAAAGCATAGCTAGACTCCCTGCAGTCAGTAGATCCAGCTTTACTGTTTCATCATGTATGTGTTGAGTAATGTGAGAAAACATCCTACCTTCAAAACAGCAACATCTGGGCTTTCTGCTGTTCTGGCCTAATTATTGTGAAACTTCAAGGTGTTTAGAGTTGATTTTTAGTGCCTTGGGGGACTTAAAGGGGACAGTCATCTTTTAATTTATGTGCGGAAACCACAGGGTACCTATTAGTACGAGGAAAGCTTGGCTTTGTCATTTTCAAAGCCTTTAAGGACGTGTGCCACTTTGAAGAGCATTACAGGTACACACTGTGATCTCACACCAGCAAAGCGGCAACGCTATTGGAGTTGCATTGAAGCACGGGAATGGGATTTTGGACCATAGATGCTATGACTCATAGAATGCATCTTCTAATGTGAACTGCACAAATCTTAGATTGGATTTGCCTGTTAATTCTTCTGTTTTATCCTATTCGAGCTGCCTATCTTTGTAGAGAAGAAGGGGCTGGTCAATACAGTCGGGGTGACTCTCACAACATGTAACATACACATGACTTCATTCATTCATTCATTCATCTTCTAAGCTGCTTATTCTTCAGGGTCATGGAGGGGGTGCCTATTCCAGTGCTCATTGGGCAGAAGGCAAGAGACACCCTGGACAGTCCAACACAAGGTACACAGACACACACATTCAAACCTAGGGGGCAATTTAGCATCTCCAATTCACCTTTAATTTAATTTAATTTCATTTTTAGGTGAGGCCAATCATTCTCTGAGTTTGTAAGCCATTTTGTGCCACATTTCACACACAGAGAAATCTGTCTTCCTCATTTAACCCATCTGTGAAGTGAAACACCCACACACTAGGGGGCAGTGAGCACACTTGCCCAAAGCGGTGGACAGCCCTATCCACGGCGCCTGGGGAGCAGTAGGGGGTTAGGTGCCTTGCTCAAGGGCACTTCAGACGTTGCTGTCGGTTCAGGGAATCCAAGCAGCGACCCTCCTAGGCTGATTCCCAACCTCCAGCCCATGACTTTCCCACTTTGGACTTTGGGAGGAAACCAGAGCCCCTGGAGGTACATGCAAACTCCACAAAACTGAGGCTTGTTCTGCTTAGGGGCATTTTGTCCATTATGGGCCACTCCTTACCCTGTGCTACCCTATGGAGTATTAGTAGTAATAATAATATAATGTAATAAATTAATAACAAAAAATGCATTTCTGTAATTCTACATTTAGTGATTTATGCATTTATTTATGCCTAGATTTATTTCTAGTGCTGCTACTACATCAGTGCTGGTAGAAGATCTGAACCAAGTTTCTGAGGACAAATTAGACAAAGGCTAGCTGAGCAAACAGACTCATGGTGGATGTCTTGAAGGGAGTTTAGATTAACAGCACGTGAAATTTGTATCATTTTATCCTCACCTATGAGATTTAGACCATTTGATGACAAATAAATTTATCTCAGGATGTAAAAACCTAACTTTGAACCCAAACTGTCCACCCTTAAATGGACTAGCAACTGTCCAAGGTGTTTCCTGCTTTCTGCCCAAAGAGCCCTGGGAGAGGTTTCAGAACCCCCCCATGTCCGAAGAAGATAAGCGGCTTAGATGATGAATGAATTAATGAATCCAAACTACTTACGTATGATATATGAAGTTTTAAACATGAGACATCACACCAAGATGAATGGTTTGTTGTCACATGTCACATGTCCAGAAGGCCTGGTGTCACTCCACCTCTATAATTAGAGGACTTTTACTTTTACACGAATAATAGTTTTCAAACTGTATCTGAACTTGCACTCCAGTACAGGAGTTTTGTTATCTACTATTCATTTGCTGCTAGTCAGGTCGTGATGTATGGTGGGCCCAGGCAATCAACCCCGTTCTTTCCTTCCATACAGCTCAAGCTGCAAGATCATTTAGAAGGAAATAATAAAAAAAAAAGAATGGCCATACATTGTATAATATGTTAACATAATTGAGAATAGAGTATAGCTGTGAGTGAAGATGTGGTTGCACTCGGTTGCCCAAAAAATTTCATTGGTTGGTGGCATTGCTTAACTACTTATGCAATCTACGATACTTTATTCTTCCGCTGTATTCTTTACTCATCCATACAACGCTCTAACTGAGGGTCCAATGAGACTCTCTCAAGCCTAGCCTGGAAATGGCAATGCACATAACCTTTAGTAAAACCACCACCTATACCACCTATTCATATCATTGACATCCGTGACGCCTAAAAAGCTCATCGTTCAGCAACAATTTCAGCTGAGTGAGTAAGTACACACTGTTACAGGAAGTGCTAGCAGAAAGTTGGCTTTCTTAACCGCGTCAAGCACTTCTTGGACATGCAAACTAATTTATTAGTCACATATAATGGCTCCATTAGACATTACATTGGAGTATGCAGTTCCTGTTTGGCATGCTGGATTTACTTGATTCTTATTGACACAGATAGAATGTGTGAAAAGAGGGCATGTTGCATCATTCCTGGAGCACCTTATATCAGTTTCCAGCATTCTCCTTAACACCCTGGGCATCCTCTCCCTTGAGGAAAGGCAAGAGCAGTTTTGCCTGACGTTTGCTCAGTCTCTGCAGCTTTCTGTGTTTTCAGACTGACTTCCCACCATCCAGAAAACAGATATCAGGATGAACTACAAGCAACAGCCACTGTCTTAATACTCTCGTCTTACAAGACTTCCTAAATAATTAATAAAGGAATAATATATAAATAATAAATAGGCAATAAATAGGCATTATAGACAGATGTTGATATTTGATTATTATATTTATTATTAAATTTAGTTGGATTTAGCACAGTGTAGTTTGTGACAAAAGCTGAATGAAAATCATTGCAATTGTGGGTTTAATATTATTATAGTATTTATTTCTATGTGGTACAGTATGCTCTATTGTGTACTGAAAGTCCAGAGAGGCCATTAGATCATTTTCTGAACTGCTATCTTGAGATCACAACTTTAATTGGACTTGAACTTTCTTGTGATCTCAAAATAACAAAAGTTGTCTCGTCCAGATCACATCTTAATTGTGTTGTGGTCTCAAGAAAACAACTTTTGCTATCTGAAGATCACAAGACAATTAAGTCACGATCTCAAATGAACATTCCAAAGTTTGTCTGTTTTAAATCTTTTCAACTTTTAAAAGAATTACATTTCAGAAGAATGAAATACTTTAATGCATATTGTGTATTGAGGAAATATCTTGAAGTATTCCAGTATAAAAAATGAGAAAAGGAGAAAGCAGGGTGAACCATAAGCAACAGCCATTTTCACAGTACTCCATTTTTTACTTTATAATTCCCCTTACAAGACTTAATGCATAATAAATAAATAAAGAAGTAATATGTAAATAACAAATATAAATTATAGCTAGATGTTGATATTTGATAATTATATTTATTATTTCGATATTATTTATTTCTAATAAAGAATACTTTATAATTGCATTTAGTGCAGTTTGTGAAAAAAATAAATAAAACTCGCAATTAATAAAAATTGCAATTGTAGGTTTAATTTTATTGTAGAATTTATTTATATGTGGCACAATATGCTCTGTTGTGTACCGTCTCACAAGACTTAATGCATAATAAATAAATTAATTAATTAATAAATAACATGTAAATAATAAACATGCATGATAGATAGATATTAATATTTCATAATTATATATGTTTGGGATGTGTTTTTATATGGGCTGTCTGGGATATGTTTTGTTTAGGTGTGTTTTGTAATTTACATATGGTTTTGTTGTCAGTATTGTTTTCTTTAGACGTGTAGGTGTATATGATTTTGTTTTACTGCTTCTTTTAAATGTGGCTGCTGAGCACCAATAATGAAGCTCTTAGTTAAAAAGTTATTAAAGTTATTAATTAAGATATCTACAAGCTACTATAGAACAGTGGTGGGAAGCAGGGGTGGGCAATATGAGGATATTTAACTGTTTTCAAGATAAATCACCCAGCAGGCACTTCATTACGTACACCTCCTAGTATCTACACTCACTGTCCATTTTATCAGCCCCACTTACTATATAGTTGCACTCTGTAGGTCTACAGTTACAGTCTGTAGTCCATCTGATTGTCTTTATACTTTATTACCTTGTTCTTCAATGGTCAGGACCCCCACAGGACCACCACAGAGCAGGTATTATGTGGGTGGAGGATCACTGCAGTGACACTGACATGGTGGTGGTGGTGTGTTATTGTGTGTTGCGCTGGTGTGAGTGGATCAGACGCAACAGTGCTGCTGGAGTTCTCATGATAAGATGTGATCTCAAGAAAACAACTTTCAATATCACAAGACAATTAATTAAGTCATGCTCTCAAAATAAAAGTCCAGAAAATTAGAACTACCTCATGGCCCCTTTGGACTTCTGTGATTTTGTGTGTTACAGCTTTAAATCTTTTAAAACAATAAATTTAACTAACCAGCCATGCGCAGAGTTAAAAGGCCAGTTAATTTTATTAGAAGATTAGTACCTCACGACTAAACAAGGCAAACTGAGGCATATACGTATACAAACAGGGTAATGAGAAACAGGTGAGAGGGATTAGAACTCTGGCGATGACAAATGTGAAGGTGGTAAGTGATTGGCCAATGAAAAGCGTGTGACGGGGTGTCACTGAGCAGGGCATTCTGGGGATTTGAGTTCGTAGGAGTGATGGAGTCAGGAGGAGAACCTGGAAGCGTGATATATTGATGTATATATAAGAAAGTATTTTAGGCAGCAGTATTTAAGGTCAGAGAGGCATGTTGTGCAGTCTCAATCAGAATGCTAACTAGCAACTAGCATTTCAGTCATTTCAAATTAGCAGTCCTGTGGATTCAGCTTCCTTTATTTTAAATTGTCGTTTGCAGCAGTTTCTCTTAAATATAGCAGTCCATTTAGACGGATGAGTGTGTTCCTGCCATGAGGTCAAGATCAGACAGCCAAGTGAAGTGTTAATAGGTTAATTAATGCAATGGTGACATTCATTCACATTGAGGTACTACATTTACATGTACATTCATATTGATTTATTGCATTTATTACTCGACATTTTTGCCCTTGTCCATTCTGGGCATGGTCATTCTGCACTACTTCTTGCATAATTCCATAAATTCCTTTCTCTGGACTTCAGAACATATGTGTAGCAGATGGTCTAGGATCCTCTATAGTGTTCCAGGTTATCAGAGTTCAGTGCAAATTCCAAGTAATACTTAAACTTGTAAGAGAACTCCAGAGAAACAGCTCACATTAAATGTCTTACAAATTGTCCTCCTACCAGAAGCGTTTTCATGCACTGTTCTGAGAGGGAGAGACTTTGTATTAGTTCTTCTATTATAACTGATAGTAGCTTTAACGTTGCTGATGTATGTCCCACAGACGGTGCTGAAGTAGGTTGTTTTTTTCCCAAAGCTTTCTTGCAGCCAATTTATTTACCAATATAAAGTGCTTACTGATGATGACCCTTCATGCGTAAGTGTCCAATTTTGCTATGGTATTTGATGACTTATGGATGCTCGGGTGAAATAATATGAGGCCAAATATTCAAACTTAAGCTCCCCATTTGAAATGTGCATCTGCCCAGGGCTGTAAATGCCCAATCCAAGGGTATATAGTCTGAAGCACAGTGTGGACCATGCCCAAGTGAAAGACAGGTATATGATATTCATTTAAATCATCTTTTCAGCTTCAAATGCAGGTTTGAAGTTTAACTTTAAGCATAACCTCTTGCTGGCAATATTAATACGATGGGAGAACAATGTGTACACCCAGATTTCAGAGCAAATGCTCTGAATATTAAAGTAATAATAACCTGGTATTTATTCCACCACCTCCACTCTCCATCCTGTGTTCAATAATAAACAAAAATGAACCAATACAATCTCTTACAGCAGTAGCTTTCCCAGAGTGATACCACTGATGGCCAATATATGGCAAAATAAAGTAGCGCTACTCGATGCTCAGTGCAGTTACTTGAGAAAGGCAGAGGGCACATTGAGATCTCCGCTTTTCCTGTCATTAATAACATGGTTTTAGGTCATCTGTTCTGTGGGAGTTAGGGCTATAAATACTGATGAAAGGAGGGGGAGAATGGGCGATGAAAGGAAGACTAGAGACGCTAGAAGAGTGTTCTGGTCAGAGAGACTCAGACCGAGACTTTCTTGGTAGCCGGTTTAACCTCATCTTATCCAGTGTCTCATTGACATTACAGTACTGTTTAGGACAGAAGTCATTTAGATCAGAATTTAGATTGTTAAGGGATTGTTTATCATTGGATTTATTGGATTTAGGTATACTACTACTGGCACAATTATTTGCCCAGAATAGTCATTTCAGTCCAAATAAAAATCTACACCACAGTTTCATCTTTGTTCTTTACCCCATGCTATTTATTTATTTATTTATTTATTTATATTTTTCTGGGTTTGCGGCACTTTTTGACTTATAGCTATCAGCTATAAGCAGCCAGTAGTAACATGAATGCATGTATGAGGCCATACACAGACATGACATAGGTTGATATTTTTAAAATTACAACCCAAAAAAGTTGGTAAAGTGTGCAAAATGTGCATATATACAGAATGTAACAGTGTTTAAATCCTTGGTAGTACAAATCAATATATCAATATATAAAACAACATATCGTTCTCTGAGTGGAGAGTTTTTGAGCCATTTTGTGCCATTTATGTTTACACACAGAGGAATTTGTCTTCCGCATTTAACCCATCCATGAAGTAAAACACCCACATACACACACACACTCCCTAGTGAACACGCACACTAGGGCGGCAGTGAGCACACTTGCCCAGAGTGGTGGGCAGCCCTATCCATGACGCCCAGGGAGCAGTTGGGGGTTAGGTGCCTAGCTTAAGGGCACTTCAGTTGTTACTGCTGGGGCTGCTCTGGACTGCTCGGGACTACTCATGACTACTCTGTACTGCATTCTGGACTGCTCGGGACTGCACTCTGGACCGCACTCTGGACCGCATTCTGGAATCATCCGGATCATATCCAGAGCGGTCTCCTCTCTTCAGTTGACACCAAAAGAAGAAATAACAGCAATAACAAATTGTTATTCCTAATATTGTTATTATTATTAATATTGATATTATTGACTTTAAATAGTGCCCATTTTGAATTTGATACCAGCAACGTGTTTCAAAAATGTTGGGACAGGTTCATGTTTACTGTTGTGTTCGTCACCTCTTCTTTAAACAACGCTCCGTAAATATTTGGAAACTGGGGAGAACAATTGCTGTCATTTTGAAAGTGAAATATTTTGTGAAATAATATAATTCTTGCTTACCATATTTTTTTTTTATGTGATATTATCAGTGGGTGACAGGTATGGACAGCAGGCAGGCTAGTTTAATACCCAGACTGTTTTATTACAAAGCCATGCTGTTGTAACACATGCATGGCACTGTCTTGTTTTTGAGAAAAAGCTTTTGGTTCCTTGACTTGATGTAAGGCGTCTCATATACACAGAGAAGAGCAGTCACAGCGCTCACCTACCTTTTTGTTTGGTGCATTGAAACCAATTATAGAGCTTCCAGAAGTTCCAGAAAACATGTTTCACACTCACAAGGGTCATCTACTTTTTTATTTGATTTTATTTCTCCTTAATCATTTTATGGTGAATAATGTATTTTAAATATCGATGTTCAAGTCATATGTTAAAAACAATACTAAATATTTTCATATTGCAATATACAGTATATTGCAGGCGAGAAATTGCAATGTCAGTTTTTCGTATATATATAATTTTATAGTTATATTATTATAGTTATATTTCTATATCACATTATAAGATAAAATTATTTCTGGAATGGTTTTAGTAATGGGTTTAGTAGAATGGGTTTAGTTTTATTCACACAATCTGTGACATTCCTGCATATTTAACTATGAATTTAAAAGCTGCCCTGCCCACGGAACTGGAAAAAAACTGGTCTCCATTGGCTAGCTTTGATGATACTGAACTGGTGATGCTCAGGTGCCAGCTTGGAATTCTGGCACCTGAGAAAAAAATTACTCTATCTACCTTAAACGCTTGATTAGCCAGGCGGAGAGAGCAAGCTTGAGTTGGAACGAGCGACGTGATCCATCACGACGGACAAAGAGTGCTAGACTGAATGATGACAGAGTGTCATCACTCGGCAGGTACTGGTGCTAATACCTCAGCTATTCTAACTCATCTGTGAAGACATCACCCCAGCGTTTCAGTTAACAGAGTGAGGAGAAAACACAAGCTGCAGCAGCTACTTCTCTCCACACAGAATCCAGGAAGCTGCCAAGTGCCAATTCTAAATGGGTGAAATGAATAACTGGACAGGCACGATTATAGCTTCTGATAGCTACCCAGTTGTAAAGAGTCCTGAGGGGCTATTCCACAAAAGCAGGGTTTATCACTTAGCCAAAGAACTTTAGCTCAATAGTGAGGGATGTCCGATCGGAAGGTCCCTCAGTTCTTTTCTTATTGGACAGGCTTGACATGGAGCTTAAGTTGTCTGGCTAAACTGAGAAATCCTGTATTGGGAATTTCTCGCCCTTGGATTCTGATGTTTGTTTGTGTTTTTGAGCCACATTATGTCATTAAATCTCCCACAGTCATTTCATTTAGAAGGTGATACCCATGCTTTGTATACAAACACAAAATCAGACTGTAAATGACCTTCTGAAGGTCAGTTTGTGAATTCCCATATTGTCACTGTCCAGAGGAAAACAACTATCATCGCCAAAATGGCAACTTTACAGGAGAGGACAAAAACCAAATCAATTTCAATGTTAAACAATGGAGCCAGACCTCTCTCCAAGCAGTTTTGGGACTTTTCTGTTGGACCATTCATCATGAATGTTTCATACAATGTAAACAGCAGCTGCTGTGTTCAAATGATGCATGAGACACATGATTTGTTTTAGACAGCGACCAGATACAATGGGTGAAATAAGTATTGAACACGTCACTAAGTCTAAGTAAATATATTTCTAAAGGTGCTATTGACATGAAATTCTCACCAGATGTCGGTAACAACCCATCCGATCCACACATGCAAAGAAAACAAACCATGGCATCAAACCATCAAGTCATGACAGCAGTTGAAATCTATCAGTAATTAGAAAGCAATCCTGGCACTTAGTGCAAGCTAATATCAGCTGGTTCAATAAAAAGGTGTCTCATTACCAAGGTGCCACACAAGAAACATCTCATGATGGCTAAAACCAGTGAGCTCTCTCAAGACCTTCGCAACCTTATTGTTGCAACACATACAGATGGCATTGGTTACGGAAGAATTTCTAAACTACTGAAGGTTCCAGTGAGCACTGTTGGGGCCATAATCCGGAAGGGGAAAGAACATCATTTCA
>CM067488.1:27185604-27223739 GCA_034552555.1 Semaprochilodus insignis
TGGCATCACCATTCATATATTAAAACAAATGCATCAATATTTTCACAGTTCACATAAAAGTGAATAGTAGCTTACTCGTCATCCAAAAATTTTGTTGGCCAAATAGTTGCACCCAGAAGGAATCAACCCACAGGAATGAAACTTGGTGTGTAGGTTTGACGTCGCGAGACATGCAAGTTTCACATGCTGCCATGCAGGTGATGTAAGTAAGGATGGGCCTTCTCGCTGTACCTGACTGACCCAACAGCCACGACCGCAGACATTCAGCAAGCAGTTATGCCCTCTATGCGTCATCCTGATAGTGCCAGCAGCATTGGCAGGACTACATGGCTGCAGACCGTTTCCACTTCCCTTAACACCACATCAGCATCGCCAAAGACTGCAATGGTGTCGTGCCAGACAGTCATAGAGTGGCAGCAGGTCATCGTCAGTAACCAATCCGTATTTTGGAGGCAACCAATGAATCCGTGTGTAGAGGCACCGTGGTAGGCACCAAGTTGAACAGTTTGTTGTCACGCGTCACACGTCCAGAAGGCCTGGTGTCACTCCTCCTCCACCCCTACCACACAATCTGTTATCTGTTACAATCAATAAACTGTGTGAGAATATTCAAGCTGCATGGGATGGATTATCACAGGACACCATTAGGAACCTCTACAACTCCATGCTGAGACGTCTGGCATGTTGCAGTAGCAAACATGGTGGCCCTAAGCCATACCGAGAGACACTACTTCTGTATGTGTAGCTCAATAAATATTGATCATATCAGTCTAAATTTATCATCATTTATTGTTCCTGGTAACCTTTATCTTCCTTCCCAACAGCACTGCAATCCCACACGTCCTTCTGGGTGCAACTATTCCTTCAGACGATGAGTGTACATTAGGTGATAATCCAACTTGCTCCGATGTCCAAGCATGATTATGACCCACAGTCCTGGTGCACGGTCATGACAGCTGGTACTAAGCGGGTTGGCAGGTAAACACCACTTGGCCGTGGTAGCATTAATGAGATTTAGGACATAGATTGCTATTGGCCACTGCCATTCACTTCAGCTCCATGGTGTTTAGCAAGACATATGGTTGTCTTAGATTATTCAGTCTAAATCTGGCGCGCCTGTCTGAAAGCACAATTTGCATGCAAACGTATGTTCTGCAAGTTTACGCACCCAAATATATCAGTAATTGAAGGCAGTCATGAACATTAACTATATTAATATCTTATTTCTCAGTTTTGCCATTCTGTTCACGCTGCCTTCAAATTGTACTGTGTCTGTTCAGTATGAACAGGCAATGTTTCTTCTGCCTGGTGATGTAGTCCTGTGTTGGGCATTTGCCTGGCATAGATATTGGGCCCTGTGACTGCTGTTTATATTCCTGAAGTGTACACGTGTGGTGTCTCAGATTCAGTCTGGCCTAATATGCTATGACCGAGTGGTAAAGGGGTGAGCCTTTTTAATATCTTCCCTTGCTGCTGCCTGGAATAGGCTGACAGGTCCAATTACAGCTTGGAGCTCCACCGCAGCTGCTCAGTGGACAAATACAACCTCCAAATATCCCAGAGGATAAGCCCTCTTCAGCAAAAACAGAGAGGTGAAGAAATAAAAAAAATAAAATAAGAATAAATAAATAAATAAATGAATAAATAAATAAATAAATAAATGGCAAAGGAATGGATCTCAAATCGGAACTATACAACTAGACCACCAGCGTTCGTCTTTGTCATACCACTTTGCTTACTCGAACTTCCTGGATCTTCTCTATTAATCACAGCTAGGAGATGAACACAAGGGGCAAAGGCAACATTGTTCAGTTGGATGCAATTTCATATATGGATCTTTCTACCGAATTGGTTCAGAGTTCAGACTTTAGCAGACCTGGGTTTTAGATTAAAATCCATTTTGCCTTGAATGATGTGGACACGTTTACTTCAAAACAATGGGGTTCAACTGCTCATCAGAGACCACTAAAGTTGTGCACTGCAAGAAATGATATCTTGGCAAGTAAAATGTTTTTCTACCTAGTTGACGTATCTTATATCTAGTGCTCTATCTAGTTGACATATCTTATATCTAGAGTTCTTCTATCTAGTTGACATATCTTATATCTAGTGTTCTCCTATCTAGCTGACGTATATCTACTGCTCAACATCAAGGATGTACTGAAATTAGTTTTCACTGCTTTTAATACATTTCTGGTCATCCTTGAAGAAGGCTGACAAACCACAAAGGGATGCAACTGCCATAGACTGTGTTCTACAGAGCATACACATATCATTATTACTGCACAGCAACTCAGTGTTTCAAATGTATTATTGTGTTTTTAACGCTTATTCAGTACAGACCCAACTTAATGTTACTATTTACCCCCCGATATGCCAACTAAGGCTACCAGTTTATACTAATTATTGATTAGCATTATTATGACTATAATTATTAGTAATATTATGACTATTTAACAACCCTGTAATACAGAGCCTCCAGATGTAAAGGAGAAAATGTACACAGGAAAAAAAAAGTTATTGGGTTCTGAGCATTTTTATAAACTACAGAGTGCGACATTGATTTTTTTGAAAACCCCATTCATTTTTGACCATAGAGAACACATAGAGCTTACACCCAAGATTCTGAATATGGCCATAATGTAAACTGCAGAATGACGCACAACTTCAGTGGCCTATGTGGCCATGAGGGACAGGTATGCAGTCACACTTCTATCCTGTAGAATGCAGGGGTGTTGCTAAAATAAGCTCAGTGGTCACATGAAAAAGTGGGACAGCATTTTTGAAGAAAGCTTTTTTTTATTAAAAAATTAGGCACATGGTTATTATTAAGTGTAAATTTAGGGGTTAGGGTTTGGGACAGACACCTATAAACAGAAAGTGCCCTATAAATTATGGTTTTGTATATTTTTGGCTCACTCTGTCTCAATTAAAGCCCTGGTTGGAAATATATCATAACATAATACTTTTTTAATTCATTAAATTCTTTTAATTAATATAGATTTTTTTCATTTTGTCAAATGGTCCACATGAGTTAAAAGTTGAGAGGTCCACCAAAGACTGTATACATCCCATCGATCCCATTATGTATGAGATAATAAGCTCAGCAGACAAAAAATCTGTGACTGAAGCGCACCTAATAGCATGTAATGCCTCCAAAATCATGAATAACAGCTGCGGATTTGTCATGAACTGGACAAGTTCTGGATATAGGCCACATCAATGTTCAGCCACTCTTGCATCAAAGAATTGTGCAGTTGAGCCAGATTTGGTGGATGCCTTTCCTGGCATTTTCCCTGTTTTTCCAGGTAGTCACACATATTTTCAAAAGGGCATGAGAATCTTGGAATACTGACATAGGAATGTTATATTTCTTGGTAGGATGAGGCAAAAGGCAAAACTTGGTCATCTAGTGTAGGCACTGTGGTTAAATTTTAATGTCACCTCAACTAAAGGACTCATTATCACATAATAAACCACCCCCAGAACATCACAGAGGTGACATATTTCTGTCCAGGGAGCTTATTTATGTAGTATTCAGGTGTCGCAAAAGCAGACAGGAATCCACTCCCTCTGGACAGCATTGTGTAGCTCATAGACAGGGAACAGCACAGACAAAACTAAACTGGTCTGAGATTAGTCAGTGATCAATGTTAATGGCAAAGTGACAAAGTGTATTTGTTACAGATCCTGTTAGACACGTAGACAGTATCTCAGAGCTTGATTAAGCGCCTACTACAACATCTAGATAGCATTCATCATGGTAGTCAAACAGAGTCGGTGCCAAAGCTACACTTGAAAGATCTGAGAAGCCATCAAGATTTCAGATGTTCATAGACAGCTTGTTCCTAGGTGAACCAAACAGCACTAATTTTGCCAACCAGACTTTGATATACTTTACACTTTTATTAATCTTATTACATCATCATGGTTTAATATTTACAGCTATCATTAGAGTAGTGATGATGCTTTATTGCTTATGAGTGAAAATACAGTATATAAGGAAACTGAATTGGTCCCTTAATAGAGCCTTGTGGAACACCATGCTTTACTTTTACAAGTTGGACACATTCTTGGTCTTATCTACAAATGAAATAGAAATCGGTCTGGTAGAATCCAAAACAAAGATTGTGCCAGTGTACTAAACCATCCATGAGCTCCTAACCACTCAACAATGTTATGGTTTAGATCAATGTTTCTCAGTGTTAACATACCACCTGCTACTCTGATAGGGCTTGTTAATGAGCTGATAAGTTGAATCAGGTGTGTTGGGAGCCAGGAAAGCGGTAAAATGTGCAGGGCAGGGTGCCTCCAGGACCAGGGTTGAGCAAAGATCCTCAGCCATGGTCAGAAGCCAGCAATAGGTAATGCACTAATTCCCTCTGTGATGGAGCCTGAAAGGTTTTAGTTGATATATTCCTTTGCAAGTAGGAACTTAGATATTAAACCACAGCTTTAGAGATAAAGGCAAGTTTTATATTGGCCTATAATTGCAAAACTCACTTTTTAGCAAGGTTAAGTTTCTTGATCAAAGGTTTCGGCAAACAGCGAAGGCTGAGGGAACAGTTTGCTTGTGAGCAGTAGACTAATTACTTCTGACAGCATTACTTTTAGAGTTATTGAATCATGGGAAAGTGGATGATCTGCAAAATAAAAAGGTAAAAGATCAAGGTAAAGGAGCCTAGCCACTCAAGTTATTCAGTCATATACTGTTGGGTAATAGGCTTCAGGAGCTGCCTGGGTCTTAGACAAGTTAGACAGTGTGCCAAATATGAATCTATCATAATTGTTTTTAATAATTTATTTCCGATATAACATTCCTTGCAACATGCAAGGAATAACATGCAAACTTTGCTGGGTTTGCAAAGAAAGGTATATGACTGGGTGAGTTGGGTCTCGCTCCATGCCTACAAATGTTTATATTTGAAATTGACTGTGACGTTATTGATAAAGAGGTTGAAGGGTCACTGATATACGGTATATTCACCATGTATGAATGTATGCATTGTCAGTGCAGAGAATGTGCTTACTGGTCCATCTCCAGCTAACATGGAACATGTCCAAGGTTACCATTTGTATTACTGGGCTGCTTAATGTGACTGGGCTGCTTAATGTTCTCATTGACCATTTAGAGGGTGGTTAAATGTTAAAGGTTAAGCCAGGCATGTACTTTGCAATTTCAGCCCAATTTAAGCCAAATTTGGTCAGAGCTGCCTAAATTTCATTATCAGACCAAATTTCAGCTTCCTCGGGCATTGTTTGCCATGCAGTGTGAGAGGGGAAGCGATGTCCAGTTAACTGCCCATACAAGCTCTGGTTGAGCAGTCATGATTGCATGAATTTCTGACATTTTGACATTCTGACATTCTGAAATTTTGGTCACTTGTCTCACAGTTTAAGTGGATCTCATGAGGCAATCTCTCAAACTCACACCCAAAACCACATTCAAACATTCCGCTCTATGGCTCCTACACAACTGCACACACTTAAACGCAAGCAACATTTGCAGTACCAGCATTCGTAAATGCAGACTGTACTACAGTGATTTTACATTGTCTCTGTAGTTCGCTTGGTTCTCAGTTTCGGTGCAGTGTAGTAAAGTTAGAAAAGCTGTTGTAGCACAGTTGGTTTATCAGCAGCTGAATCCCAAATGACCTCCTCCTTCCTACATAGCACACTTTGCAAGTTCTGGCTTCTACACCAAAACACCAGTCCCATATGGAATTGTGTCCACATGTTTGAATCCCAAATGGCTGTGTATTAGACAGATGATGCTCTGCTGGTTGCAGGAGCCACTTATCCTATGTAGTGCACTACTGCCTTCAGTCCCTGATGGTCTAGTGGCTAGGACTGGGTGCTTTCACTGCTGCAGCCTGGGTTTGATTCCCGTTCAGGGAAGTCATCTCGGGGGCAATCGTGGGCTGGAGGTTAGGGAACTAGCCTGGTAACCAGAGGGTCCCTGAACCGACAGTAACGACTGAAGTGCCCTTGAGCAAGGCACCTAACCCCCCAATCGCTCCCCAGGCACTGTGGATAGGGCTGTCCACCGCTCCGAGCAAGTGTGTTCACAGCCCCTTTGTGTGTGTGTATGTGGGTGTTCACTTCACGGATGGGTTAAATGCAGAAGACAAATTCCTCTGTATGTAAGCACCAATGGCAAGAAATGGCTCAAAACCTCTCTACTTAGAGAATGACTGGCCTCACCTAAATACCTTGGGACCAGGGAGTCATTTGGGGCTCAGCCAGTGTTTTTGAACACACAGCGTGTTGTTTACAGTGAAACAGCTTTATTGGAAATTCTCTGTAGACAGAGCTGAGCTGTCTGTATGGACTGCGTTTCACATGCAGTGTGAAAACCCAGTGTGAGTACATACATCGCAGGATTTCCCCATACTCGGTGGGCGATTCAAACGTGCAGTGTGAGCTTTCTAAAATCGCACAGTGTATGCCTGGCTTTATAGACATCAGTTACGTTCAAATAGAGTCCTGGCCCCTCATGCCACTGGCTGTTCAGTAGGACTCTTGGAAGCAGGTGTAACAGAAGGCAATTTATGCCCTCAATGAGATTTTACAAGTGAAAAGATAAAAATTCATTAGAAAAGAAGCGTGTTGTAGGGCCTGTCCTTGGTCCAGGTCTTGCTGGATCAAGACGGCAAGGGTGGAGCCTATCCTCTGGACAACAAGATTGGGAGCAAACTGGTGGTGGTGGAGAGGGATGAAGGGAAAGGTGAAATGAAAAATTTCAGCACCTGAAAGCAGCAGAATAAGCACCCAAGTCAAGTCATTTTAGGCCAGTGTAGGCCAGTGATTTATCACAAGTAGTGAATGAATGAATAATGTAGCATTAGAATCTTCCTGGCAGAAATGTTACACCTCTGGGTGGACTTTTCTATGTGTGCAGCACAACAGACACATGAAGCACATCCTCTCTCATCATTTCAACTGGTGCATGTGCCAAGGAAGTACACCTCCTCTTTACTTCCTGCCCTTTTCCGAAGAGTCAGTACAGCACATTTGCATTTTATGATGCTTAGGAGATAACCCAGCAGGCGCTCTGCAATGTAAGTGCCGAGAACCCTCTAGCCTACACACTGCAGGTGCACAGCTCTTCTTGCCTGCATCTCCAGCAACGCACCTTGTCCTCATCAGAACGTCCCCCTGATGCTTACGTGCCCCTCCCACCTCCTCGGCTTCTTCTCCATCTGATCTTTTGTTTGTTTGAAAGCATAATCACAGAGAAGTCACTCTGCGATTGCCAACACCTGCATGTAATTCTGCCATCACGACAAAGGGCTTAGGATGGAAAATTACCTGAGGCGTTCCAAATGCCAAGACAAGTCGTTTATTTGCCTGTGCATGAAAAAGACCCTATGGAGTCTTTTGCCCAGGCATGGATGCTAATGCTCATATAATTGGTGTATTTTCATAACATAAATGTCAGCAATCGACAACATGCGGGGAATGCTATTCTTTGTCTCAGGGTCGTGTAAGTGCATGCATACACGCATACATTTTAGGGGACAATAACTGACTTTTTAAGATATCCATACTTTGCTATGAAAAATTTAAGAGCTTAATACTCTAACTTAACACTCTGCCGTTAGGTTATTAATTTTTCCAAAATAAAAAGTATAAAATATAAGATCACTGGACAAACAATTGGTTACCTGTGTCTGAAACATACCCAATAGCATGTAATACCATACCTCCACGAGCATGATTTGGTATAGACTATGGATGATTTGGAAGTTTCTGGATGTAGGCCACATCAGTGTTCAGCCACTCTTGCATCAAAGAATTGTACAGTTGGGCCAGATTTGGTGGATGCCTTCCCTGGCACAATTCCGAGGAGAGTTTCCTGTAGACTGGGATTTTAGCCACTGCTGGTAGACCTGTATGACCATACGCATCCATACACCTGCAGATTCAGCTACTTCCTTCACACTATGGTCTTTGGCATGCCCAAATGCAATTACTCCTTTTAGCAAATCATTAACATCTGCTTTGGAGCCATTTTCCACAAACCGGTCGAGACATTCACTGCACTGTCCCACCTCTTCTCAATCTATGAATCCTGTCACTCACACCCTGCAGGTACTTATACGCATCTGCAGGAGCCTGAAGGTATTACCACCTTAAACACCCAGGGTGACAAAAATGTTTTATCCGGTGAGCTAATATTTAACTAAATAAACAGAGGTCTCTGATCAGTATAATATACATATTTTTATGTTTTCCATTTATTATAACTGGCTTTCATTTTTTAAAGAAATCTGCAGGAATATTTTTCCACATCTCCAAAGATCAGTCTCACATATTAGACCATCAGTCTATAAAAATGAGTTCAAATGAAGCTGCACAGTTATGTCTTTTTCTTTATCCCAGTTCCACCTTTTTGAAAGATACATATATTGTGGCATCAGGTCCAGCATCAGGGGATATTTAGTGGGACATTGCCCCCTATCAAAACTTCATGCTCCACTAAACCCACTACTTTGTGTACATGCTTCTACAGAGACAGTGAAACTAAACTTGTGTGCTTACTGTGCTGGCCATGCATGCCTGTTATAACATAGGCTGCATTTTAGTGATGCACTGTATGTTATGGGATCAGATTTTGTGGTAACACTTTACTTGAAGGGTGTCTACATAGCACCTGTATAGCATCTTACATAACATAACATATTAGCAAATTTTTAAACCAACATTCATAAAGCGTACATGTTTTACATGATGTTGATATGGATAACTGTCATTTTACTGAGAGACATTTTTTTCCAAGTCCACGTTTATTATTTTGACAAACTATATTAATTGCAGTGAAATGTAAAAAAAAAAAAAGAGAGAAATAATTAATAAAGACTTGTATTTTGAAAAAAAAAATGCCTCTCACTAAAATAATTTAGTGCTTCATATTAATACCATGTAAAACGTGTATACTTTATAAATGCTGGTTTAAACATTTATAAATGATTTATAAAGTGTTTATGAAAGTTTATGCAACGAATGTGTTATGTAGACACCCTTTAAGTAAAGTGTTACCGATTTTGTAAATGTGTAGATATTTGATGATTTGCTGTGAATGTTACTGTCCTGTTGGTTCTCCCCTGAACAGGTAGCTGGAGATCTAACCGTAAGGCTATTGCATATATTTTCTTTGACTTCAGACCTGTTTCTTATGTGTGTGGTGGATCAGATCATTCTCAGCACTGCAGGTGCTTACAAACTCCAGCAGCACTGCAGTGTCAGATCTACTCATACTAGCACAACACACACTAACACAGCACCACCATGTCACTGTCATTGCAGTGCTTAGAATGATCCACCACCCACATAGTACCTGCTCTATGAAGGTTCTGACCACTGATGAATGGTGTACAGTTGGGAAGGCTAAGCATGCAGAGACACAGATGAGCTACAGACGAATGTAATGGCAGACATGGCAGCTACCTGTTCAGGGGAGAACCAACAGGACAGTAACATTCACAGCAAATCATCAAATAGCTACACATTTACAAAATCGGTACATGCAATGCGCATATAGTAGGTAAATTATACTCAATGTTGGAGGCTTATATAAATAACTGGTTCAACTGGAGCTAAAATGGCAGTCTCTGAGTTTTGCGCAGTAATTCTGTCCCATTTCTATTGGTTGATCAGACGCCCGATAGCCAGGCAACATCATTAAAGCTGAAGAACATGGAGGTCCAGTTTTAGGACCATGATGATATGCAAGATCAACAATGCAGCTCTTCTTTGAGATCACCTCCAAACAAACGAGCTTTCCGAATCTCATGAAAAAGCTATGAAGGCTTTTCTGTTCATGCTGATCAAGCTGCATTTAGAACGGTAATCGTGCCACGGTTATCTGTAAAAGTGACAGAATGAGGTGTCGCAACTGCGCCGCAAACAAAACGCAGCAGAAAGCGTTGAACGAAACAGGGTGGCTGACATTTCAATCAGGAATCGCTTGGCATAGGCCCATTTTCTATAGGCGGGAAAAGCCAGGCAGAGTGCCCGGCCAGAGCGCCACTCAATTACCTGCAAGAATAACCAGCTAATGACTGCGTGTCGCATCCTGCCACTCCGTCCTGTGACTGAGCAGTCTCTGAGAATTAATGAGGTGGCCAGGCACCTGCGAGAGACATTTAATTTTTTATGATGCTACAAGGAGTGAATCCATCTCTGTGACAAATTTACTGGGTCACGCCGGACACCCCCTGCCCTTTTCCATTGTGAAGCTTTTGTAGGCCTTTCATACCTCCCCACTGTTAATTAAATTAAAGCAATCTGGGCCGAGGGCAACAAAGCGCATTTGTTCTAACCTAATGCGGGGCTAAGCTGTCATGTATCACAAAGGAGTGCTGCTGAAATCAACATCATGCAGTAGGGAACTGCACGGGTACATGCAATGCGCATGAGTTGCTTTCATTCAAGCAGAGAAAGGAACACACTAAACAAAAACCCTGCACGGTTTTGCCAGGAGTTAACCCTTTACCTGAAGAGTCAAGAAGAGCATAATGATAGACAGTTTCCTTTCAGTCTGAT
Organism: Semaprochilodus insignis; assembly: GCA_034552555.1. Lineage (NCBI taxonomy): Eukaryota > Metazoa > Chordata > Actinopteri > Characiformes > Prochilodontidae > Semaprochilodus > Semaprochilodus insignis. The sequence continues at coordinate 27,196,153 of CM067488.1, forward strand.
ACCATGCAATACCAAGACTACTACGACCGCGATACACAGTTGGGGAATAAATTGGAAGATGCATTTTTATAACCGTTATGTGGAAATGAAAAAATCCTAGATAAAACCATTATCAAAAATGAACATACAGTAAATAAATTGCAATAATACTATTTGCAACTACATAAAATACGCTCATAATCAAAAGAATACTTGCACCCAGAGGGAAGTGTGGGACTGCAGTACTATTGGGAAGGAAGATAAAGGTTACCTGGAACAATAACTGATGATAAATTTAGACTGAAATGGACAATATTTATTGAGCTACACATACAGACGTAGTGTCTCTTGCTAACACCCAACCAGTCAAAAAGATAGACACAGCTGACTAAAATGGATGTTGTTAGTTATCTTAAAGACTCTTAAATTCCAAGTGATGAGATGATAGATTTGTTTCTCATTTGTTTGTAATTCCATGTGTGCTATTTTATAGTTTGATGTCTTCACTTTTCTTCTAAAGTGAAGCACTAAGCTAAAAATAAGAGAAACTTTCTATGCTGTGTCTAAACTTTTGACTAGTACTGTATGTGTACATGATAGACAACTACAAGTGCCAAAACTGAGAGAGATCCACAGGTGTTTCCAGCTATCATTCCACTGTGAGAAGACAGCTCAACACTATGGGTCTGAAAGGATGTGTAGCGGCCAAGAAGCGATAACTGAGAAAAAAAGAAAATGTAAAATGCAAACAAAAAAGCTTTCAAGCAAAGAAGTGTTCTTAGAACAACAGACTGACCACATCCGAGTCCAGACATCGTTGAATGTGTTCGGGATTACTTGGATAGTGAAAAGCACAAAATGACAACTTCTTAAACTGAACTTTAGAGATAAACTGAACTCTAGTCTCTGCAGATTTCTTGGAAAAACTGCAAGCAAGTAAAGAGTGGAAGCTATAATGAAGGTAAAGGGTGGACCTTCCACTCTAGATCCTAAAACGACTTTAGTTGATTAGTTGTAATTTGCTTTAACCTTCTGGGTTGCAGGGGACTGGAGCCTATCCCAGTGCTCAATTGGAGGAAGGCAGAAAACACCCTAGACCCATTTAGCATCTCCAGTTCACCTGACAGCTTGTCCTTGGACTGTGGGAGGAAACTGGAGCACCCGAAGAAAACCCACATAGACACAGAGAGAACATTTCAAACTTCAGACAGAAAGACTCTCAAGTGCCCCTGCCGGGAATCAAACCCAGACCCTTCTTGCTGGTCAATTTCACTGGAAGTTAAATAAATGCAGGGTGGTCTCTGACTTTTGAACACTACTGCATAAATGTTGGGTATGACCTCTTATGGGGTCCACCGCTGATAAAAGTGGACACATCCCTCATCTCGCCATAGTGGCCCAGCTGCAGTTCCATCCTCTGCATAAAGAATCCAGGCCGGGTTTATTGAATGTGTGAGCATATCTGTCTAGAAATAAAATCACTCTTCATAGTGGGGGAGGTTAATGTTTTAAACATGCGGTTGTCTCAAGTGAAACGACACTGCACACCCACTCTTATTATTTTTACGCTCCAAACAAAACAATTTGGGGAAAGTGCTTGAAAATAGATTTGTAATAGCATGTTTTACCAAAACACTGCACTGAATGATCACTGTACAGCATAAGGTGTCCTTAAATGCAAAGGAAGTAATTGGTAACCCTGCAGAGAAATCTAGCAGCCAACTTGAATTTGTCATCTGAATCCAGCCTCTAACCTTTTGTGTGCCTTTTATTTAACAGGATTGAAACTTGGTGGGTAGGTTCGACATTGTGAGACATGCAAATGATGCAATTTTCACACTCGGCCGCGCATGTGACGTAAGCAACGACGGGCCTTATCGCTGTGTCTGACTGACCCAACAGCCATGAAAGCGGACATTCCACAAGCAGTGATGCCCTCCATGTGTCATCGTGTTAGTGCCAGCACCTTTGGCAGTCGGCCACATGATGCAGGACTACATGCATGACCAACGAATCTGTGCGTGGGGGCACCATGGTCAATGCCAAGATGAACGCTTTGTTGTCACCCATCACATGTCCAGAAGGCCTGGTGTCACTCCATCTCCACCCCTACTGCAAAATCTGCAGGAACTGTGTGAGAATAATTCAAGCTGCATGGTATGGATTATGTATGGAAGCCCATTTCTGCCACTAAAAGAAAAAAGGCCATATAGTAATTATAGACCATATATAATTATGAGATATTAAGTCATAATTATGGGATGCTAAATCATAATTATGAGATGAATGGTCTTTTTTTTTCCTTCAAGTGGTGCAAACGGTCTTCCATAATTATCAGAGGACACCATTAGGAACATCTACTGCATAGATGTATGCATGTTGTGTTAGCAAACATGGCAACCAAACGCCATACTGAGATACTGTTTGTGTCGCTCGACAAATATTGCCCATATCAGTCTAAATTTATCATCATTTATTGTTCCTGCTAACCTTTATCTTCCTTCCCAATAGCATTGTAATCTGGCACTTCCCTCTGGGTGCGGCTTATTCTTTTGATGGTGTGTGTATATTAGCCCTTCAAACAGTCTTAATCTGTGCATGATTTTCTTTGCAAGGGCATTTAAAATCTTCAGCCGATTACAGCCTCGGCATCTAACTAGATCTCAATTTTCCTGTTTACATATTCACAATGCAGCATCCAAGGATTTTGCGTGGGAGACAATAGATTTATGCAGGCGTTAAATGGAGCCTTGAAACGTTATATCTAAACAGCCTTGACACAAAGCTAACATCAAAATACGGCGTTCCCGTGGAGCGAGGCCCAGTTAACCCAGATAGAAAAGAGCCCTGCAGTTTGAAGCTAGCTGCTCATCGCAAATAGCATTATTCACATGATTATACAGGTGGGAGGCATGATCTAGATGCAACAATGCACTGCAGCTTATCATAATATTCAGTCCGTGTTAGCTTCCCATACAGTCAAAGGGAGACAATGAGGGACATAGATCAAGTACTGACAATCAAGGGGTCTCATGACCGTACTGAGCAGAGCAAAACATGGCTGGCTAATTGCCTTGTTGTACAGCTGGAGCCTTGCACTCAGCAGTTCTGCATTGTTTAGGGCCGTGTGAATAATTCTGTCACTGGCTGCTTTCATGTGACTGCGTCCTCTAAACCCAATAGATTTGTTTGTCATGCCACGACAGTGAGGCCTTCCTTAAACGGAACGTTGGGTTGATAGCCTTGGCTGAGGTTCAGACGTGAACAGAGCTGCCAGCCTTGTTTTGGGCTTTGGCCAAGGGGTGCTCTTTGTCCACAGCGTTCTTTTAGGCTGCTGGGACCGCATAAATAAACACAGTTCGAGTGCCATACTGACATTCAAACAAATTCATTTAACTTTGAAACACAGACGGGGATGCGTCCTTTCTTCTGGCCTACTGTGGTGGCGTCTAGGCTGGGAAATGTTTCCCCGGCTTGCATGTGAGACCACACTTGCGATGCACAAAGACTGATAAAAGCCGACAAGCAAGCATCTCAATACGCTCGTGACTTTTAAATCTCTCTGGTTTCAGACTGTTAAACCAGGTCTGTTGTACAATGAATAACAATGAAAGGCCAATCCTTCACTTGCAATGTGTCCTGACATGTGGAAGGAGGGACTAACCTTGCCATGGTGTGGCCTACAAACAGCAATGTAAACATAACAAAGGGATAAACAAAGTACACCTACAATACAAGATGCTGTATTAACATGATATGCTCTATACGTTGATATTAATGCACAGAAGCACAAAATATAACAGTTAACTGAGATTCTATTATATTACAAAGGCTCCACAGTGACCACGGTGCCTCCACACAGGGATTCAGTTGTCTCCACCAAGACAAAAGTGGGACTCGTCACTGAAGATGACCTACTGCCGTTCTGAGTCACTCCATGACAGTCTGGAACAACACCATTGCACTCTTTAAGGGCAGTCGTCGTAGCGGTCTGTGTGCATGTAGTCCTGCATCGTGCAGTCGTCTGCCAGTGGTGCTGGCACTAACAGTATGACTAATGGAGGGCATCACTGCTCACTGAATTTCCGCAATCGTGGCTGTTGGGTCAGCCAGGTACAGCGATAAGGCCCGTCCTTCCTTACGTCACATGTGCGGCTGAGCGTGAAACTTGAATCATTCCCATGTCTCAAAGTATCAAACCTACCCAGCAAGTTTCATTCCTGTTGGTTGGTTCCTTCTGGGTGCAACTATTTATGCAACCATTCTTTTGATGATGAGCATAAACACATTTAGTAAAATATAGCTAGACTATAATCCCCATTTCTGGAAAACTTAATTGCTCAAATGCAGTAAAAACAAGAATTTGTGATTTGTTGTCAGAAACAAAGAACTTGGACCGACGCGCGCAGAGCTAAAAATCAGATGAGCTTTATTAAACAATCGGGCAGTTGAACACAGCACCAAAACAAGGGAGAAAAGCGAGATCAGAGTCGAGGGACAGGCTAAGGTCAGAACCAGGGTAGGCAGTCAGAGAGGCAACCAAAGTAGAGAGGGAAAACAAGGAGATTGGTCAGAGGAGCGAAAGGAGGTCGAAAGCCAGAGAGTAGATCAGAACGATAAAGCCAACAGGGATAAGGAAGAGGAAGGTAGTCAAGGAACGAAAGGGGTCAGAACCAGAGTCGAGAAAACACAGGAGAAAACGCTCAGAATCGCAAACAGGGTGTGGCAAAACTTTGCAATGAATGTGGGTGTTTGTGTGTGGGGCTTTCATGCAGACCGGTTGATTAAAGACAGGTGTGTTAGTACTCGGGAGACCTAGAACGGAAATGACTGGGAGACTGGAGACATGTGGGTGTGACGTCATCGGGTGATACACTCTGGGAACTTCAGTCCGGGGGAGCGGCGGAGCCAGGGAAACCCAGAAGCGTGACCTTTGTTAATTCTCTTGAACCTTTATTTAACTGGCAAATGTACAGATACATTCTTTTTGATGTTCTACCAATTGGGGCGAGGCTGGCAACCAGTGTTGAATGTACGTGAGCACCTCAGATGGGATGTCATCTACCGCCATGCTACTGTGTTTAATATAGCCATGTGGGTTTAGGAATACTTTGGAAAACAGCTGTCACTCAACGCAATCCGCCACTGCATCAGGAAAAGCTGAAGCTCTAATACACAAGGAGAAAGCCATTTGTCAATTCTATGCAGGAATGTTGGTGAGTTTTGTGGGTGGGTGGAGTTCTCTCTATGACCGGTCTTGCATGGTTGACTTGCGTATGTGTCAAGGTAGCATTGCGGTGGAGGCATGTCTTTATAGACACAGAGTGCATGTGCATGACCAGCCGGCCTGCAGTCCAGATCAGCCTCCTATAGAAAATGCATGGCGCATAACAAAGAGCAGAATCAGACAGCGACGACCACAGACTCTTAATCAGCTGAGGCCCTGTTATCCAGCAGGAATGGGCAAAAATTTCATTTGAAAACTGCCATGATTAGTGTGCTGAGTTCCCAAATGATACAGGTCTCAACAGTCCTTTGTCCCAACCAATTTTTTGTGTGTATTACAGGTATCAAATTCTAAATTCTGTTCAAATATACCAAATACAATGAAACTGACCCAAGAAAACATTAGTACATTTGTCAGTTAAATAAGGGCTTGAGAGATTTAAGAAATCACATATTCTTGTTTTATTGCATATTATAACATTTCCTAACTCTGGAAAAGGGGTTTGTACATTACTAGTCTATAGCCCCATTCGAATGGAATTAGTTTTACATGATACCTCTGGTCCTTCAAGTCTATGGTAAACCTGAGGTACTGTATAACACTATCTGAATTGGGTTTAAGTTAAGAATGATTGATTATAATAGAACATTTGTTAGTAACACAGACCTTCAGTCTACTTAATGAAATTAACAGGTGGGAATATACTCTTATATGAGGCAACTGAATAGCTTCAGGTGGTCAGACATAATATAATACCATATAACGTTGATACAAATATCTACATATGATGTTAGCTGTTAGTCCAGCGCCCCGACTAACGCACTGCTCTTAGCCAAAACATCCCCTTAAAAAATGTTCACACTTTAATGTTGGTTTTAATCAATTGTCTCTTATTGCTGCTGCTTATATATATATATATATATATTGTAACGGCAGTACGGGAGTGATGTTCAGTTCAGCCAATCAGAATCCAGCACCCGGTATATATAGGTGGTGTTGGACATGTTGGATGGTGTTACAGTTTGTGGAGAGACTTGCCGGATGGCCCTAGCATTGAAGTATAGTTAGTTCGGGTGCTGGAGCTAGGCAGTCCTAAACTGTTGTAACGCTCTTTAAGGTCCGGACTAAAAGGTTAAAGTGAACCCTATCTTGTTGCGTGCCTTTATTCCCACACCTCCACCATCGCACGCAGCCGAAGAACCGCAGTATCTCAGCTGGACGAGCAGCACGTCAAGCGGCTAGGTGAGCCCACACTGCCCGTGATAGCAAGCTGCTAATGCTAGCGGTAAAGTGCGTCGATAACAAAACCAAAAACACGACAATATATATATATATATTACAGGAACACTTTTTAATCAGAGTATCAACACAGTTCAACTTCTGGGACATTGATCTGGTCAGTTAAGTAGCAGGGGGGCATTGTTGATCAGTTTCAGCTGCTTTGGTGTTAATGAAATTAACAACAGGTGCACTAGAGGAGCAACAATGACACGACCCCCAAAACAGGAATGGTTTAAAAGGTGGAGGTCATTGACATTTTGTCCCTCCTCATCTTTTCTGACTGATTTTCACTAGTTTTGCAGTTGGCTTGGGTCAGCGTCACTACTAGTACCATGGTGCGGTACCTGGACCCTACAGAGGTTGCACAGGTAGTCTAACCCCAGCAGGATGGCACATCAATACGTACCATCGCCAGAAGGTTTGTTGTGTCTCCCAGCCTTAAGAGTCCCCAGTCTTAAGAGTATGGTGCAGATTCCAGGAGACAAGCAGTTACTCTAGGAGAGCTGGACGAGGCCGTAGAAGGTCCTTAACCCGTCAGCAGGACCGGTATCTGCTCCTTTGTGCAAGGAGGAACAGGATAAGCACTGCCAGAGCCCTACAAAATGAACTCCAGCAGGCCACTGCGGTGAACGTGTCTGACCAAACAATCAGAACAGGCTTCATGAGGGTGGCCTGAGGGCCCGACGTCCTGTAGTGGGCCCTGTGCTCACTGCCCAGGACCGTAGAGCTCGATTGGCATTTGCCATAGAACACCAGAATTGGCAGATCAGCCACTGGTGCCCTGTGCTTTTCACAGATGAGAGCAGCTTTCACCTGAGCACATGTGACAGATGTGACAAGGTCTGGAGACGCCATGGAGAACGTTATCCCGCCTGCAATCATTCAGCATGACCGGTTTGGTGGTGGGTCAGTGATGGTCTGGGGAGGCATATCCCTGGAAGGACGCACAGACCTCTGCAGGCTAGACCACGGAACCCTGACTGCTATTAGGCATCGTGATGAAATCCTTGGACCCATTGTCAGACCCTATGCTGGTGCAGTGGGTCCTGGGTTCCTCCTGGTGCAATCCCTGGCCTCATGTGGCGAGAGTATGCAGGCAGTTCTTGGAGGATGAAGGAATTCATACCGTTGACCTCACCCCCCACCCTCCCACCCCCGCTCGCCTGACTTAAATCCAGTAGAACCACCTGTGGCACATTATGTTACGGTCCATCCGATGCTGCCAGCTTGCACTTTAGACTGTCCAGGAGCTCTGTGATGCCCTGGTCCAGATCTGGGAGGAGATCCCCCAGGACACCAAGCACCTGGAGGCCATACAAACTACTGAGTACCATTTTGAGTTGCTGCAATTGATTTTCAGCTAAATGGACTAGTCTGCTACATCATTTTTTCGCTTTGATTTTCGGGGGTGTCTTTGAATTCAACCCTCTGTATGGTGGTCAGCAAGAAGATGAATGAGAATCAGAATCAGAATCAGGTTTATTGGCCAAGTATGTTGACACACAAGGAATTTGGTTTCAGCAGTTAGTCACTCTCTAGTACTGACAGTCCACAATATACACAATGACTCCACATATACACCATATACACAATAAATACAGACAATTACAATATACAATCTTCACAATATACAAGTAATAAACAAACTACAAATGATATACAGTTTACACATTATTTACAAACAGTATAAGGCATAGTGTTGAGGTAGAGGTAGTAGTGTTAAGGTAGTGCAGCAGTATTAGCGTACATGTATGGGGAAGAGACTGTAGTGTATAATCTGGCATGAAACTATGGTCCAGCAGATGATGTGACTGGTCAGCTGTTTATGTGATGGCCTGAGGAAAGAACGGTTTGTTGTCACTCGCCCCACGTCCAGAAGGCCTGCTGTCACTCCACCTCCACCCCATGGCAAAATCTGCAGGAACTGCGTGAGAATATTCAAGCTGCATGCGTTGGATTATCATGGCAGGATACCATTAGGGTAGATGTATGCATGTTGTGTTAGCAAACATGGCGGCCTGACGCCATACTGAGAGACACTACTCCTGTATGTGTAGCTCAATAAATATTGGTCATATCAGTCTAAATGTATCATCATTTATTGTTCCTGGTAACCTTTATCTTCCTTCCCAGTAGCACTGCCATCCCACACTTCCTTCTGGGTGCAACTATTCTTTTTGTGTTGAGTGTATTATTCACAGAGCTACTGTGTTTTAGCTTACAATTACATCAGTATATCAGTTTTAAAATAAGTTAATATAGTCCAATTTTATTCCAAGCAAGTTCAGACCATTTATTTCGGTTCATTCGTCATAATCAATGTAAAGGGCGGATGGCGTTCTTTGATGATGCAAATAAATAAAGAAGAAAAACCTGTTCCGAGGTTATGATGTAACAGTGAGAAAACACAAGAGCTCAACATCCCGTCCCATTATAAGCCTCACAAAACGTGAATCATTGTGCATGTGTGTTTCGTCTTGACAGACTGATTGCAACTCTTGCCCTCTTTCAGCCTCAAGTGCTGATAGTGTTTTGTATGACAGAAAGGCCTAACATGGAACTGGATATAGTCTATGCTGCATTTCCTGCTCTCTACACTGAGGAGACCGTGAGGTGTGAAGAAGAGAGGAAGTGAGCAATCGTTGCTCATCCATCATAAAGACGCACTCCTCCCTCTGAGCCTGCCACATGTTGTCACAAAGCAAGCATTCATATCCGCTTTACTTCCCCAACACGAGACACTTATAGATGAGTTTGCCTTGCCTGAATGATGTTATGTAACGGGATTGTCAGTGAGTGATGAAAAGGAAAGCCGGTGAAGTCAATAGTCAAGAGAGGGCAATCAATGGCATGTATTTAGCACAGATCTCTGATAAGGGCTCTGTAACTGTATTTGAGACTTCCATAAACAATGAGTCAACACAACCTTATCTGCTTAACGAGTTTCTGCTGCTTTGTGTTCAGGATTCTCAAACGATTAGAAATGAAGCATATTTGCGGCCTTAAAAATGCCATGGGGCGATGCTGTAGAAGACGCTGGTAAGCTTTCTCGAGATTTCCATGAAGCCCAATCACCATTACATTCATCTGAAGTTCTGCCATAGAGCTTATCTGACACACAGACTAAGACATTTAATGGGTTTTAAGTTCTTATCCTTACTGTACATTCTGTCCATATGGGATTTTGGGGACATTTATGCATTTCATGTGGGACTGTCCAAAAATCTACAACTTTGGGAAGAGCTAGATGAATCTATCTCCTCTCTGATTAAGATGCACCTCCCCATGGATTTGCTCAATGATTATTCAAGACTCTCCATCATGGGAAGATCTATGATGGGAAATATGGCTGGCCGGCTTAACGGCAGCACAAAAGTGGTTTACGCCCAGTGGTGGTAACTCCCTCTTAACCTATCCATACGTCACTGGCTCCATACACTGTTGGACATTCTTTACCTGGAATTGACATCTGCAAGAATTAAGAACGCAGCCCCTAGAACTCTTCATACATGGACTAAAGGAATATCCACAGTAACGTCTTTTTTGATTGCTTAAATTTGTACTGTGTTGAAAATGTCAATTTTAAGTGTCCTGCGGTGCTAGTGTGACACTTGTGTGGTTGGGTTGGGGTTGGAATGTGGGGGTTGGAATTTGGTTTTGCTTTAAATAGAAAATTAAAAAAACAGAATCACAAAAAGTGATAGTGATAACTGAGTGAGATTTGTGAGGGTCAGGAACCTCCATGAAATAGAACGGTAATATAACCAATGAAACTTTTTTCTAGAACAATATGTCCAAGCCAAGAACCAGCCTTGCACAAATCCAGTCCACATACCTAATGGCAACATAGGCATAGAAAACTAGAGAGGAATTCAAAAGGCGATTCCATTCTTCTCTGGGCCGCATCAGATAACAGTAAGATAAAGGAACAATAAATGATGATAAATTTAGACTGATATGGGCAATATTTATTGAGCTACACATACAGAAGTAGTGTCTCTCAGTACGGCGTCGGGCCGGCAGGTTTGCTAATGCAACATGTCTCGGCACGGAGGTTCGTAATGGTGTCTTGTGACAATCCATCCCATGCAGCTGACCACAGTGCCTTCACACACGGATTTGTTGGTCCTCTGCGCCAAGACAAAAGCTCGTCACTGAAGGCGACCCACCGCCATTCTGAGTCACTCCATGACAGTCCGGCATGACACCATTGCAGTCTTCGGCGATGCTGACGTTGTCTTAAGGCAGTCGTCGTAATGGTCTGTGGGCATGTAGCCCTGCGCCATTCAGCCATCTGGCACTAACAGGATGATGCATAGAGGGCCTCACTGCTCGTTGAATGTTCCCAATCAGCTGTAAGCCATAAGGTCAGTCCATGCTTATGTCACATGCGCGGGCGAGTGTGAAACTTGACTCGTTTGCATGTCTCACAATGTCAAACCTACCCACCAAGTTTCATTCCTGTCAGTTGGTTCCTTCTGGGTGCAACTATTTGTGCAGCTATTCTTTTGATGACGAGTGTATATATTTTATGTATGAAAATGAATGCACAAACCTCAGCACCACTGTTGCACACACATTCACTTGAACAAACAAAGCAGTCACCAACATGTCACTACCATATCACTGTCACTGCTGTCCTGAGAATGGTCCACCACCCAAATAATATTTGCTCAGTGGCCTATGGTGGTCAGTTTTCATTAATGGAGGGGGTATAGGGTCAGTACAGTCAGGGCACAGTCAGTACACACTGCAGAAAATAAAATGTCAACTGTTGAAAAATGTAGAATATTAGCTGTTGGAGAAAAAAACCTTGCAGAAGGTTTACCAGTGTACCTACATGAGAGGAGATTAGATGTGCTACCTGGCAAAATATCAGGTCTTGGGTCAGGTGTGGGTTGATTTTTCATGTACAGCGCCAGTGTCAACATTAAAATCAAAGGCACGGGCAGCATTCAGGCTTTAATTTTATGCTCATGCAGACCTCTATTTGGGATGTAATCCAACATGGATTATTATTATTAATCTGCATCTATTCCAATAAAATGTGTCTATTGTTCTATATGCAGCATTATATGGCGCTGCAAGGAATTGGAACACTTAAACATGACAATATACTGTTTTGTTATGTGATGTGTATATAGCCCTATGGGATTATGTTGGAGATTAAGAAGGATATGTTTAGGCTTGGTAGCGGAGCAGTTGGTATAGGACTATAGGATTATTTTGCAGATTGATTTTAATAGTCGCAGTTCAGTCTAGTGGTGTATCCTGTGGTGTTTTTGTTGCAAAGTGCATAATGACAGGCAAATAGCAAGCTGCTTCATACAAACAATAGTATACCAGTGTTTGTGTCTGTTTACAGTAAAAGTCAACTATTTAGTTGCTCTGATACATGTACTCCAAACACTAATTATCAAAAGAATAGTTGCACCAAGAAGAACAATAAATGAGGATAAATTTAAACTGAGGGAATATTTATTAAGCTACACATACAGAAGTAGTGTTTCTCAGTATGGTGTCGGGCCGCCATGTTTGGTAACACAACCATGTCTCTGCATGGAGTTGTAGAGGTTCCTATTGGTGTCCTGTGATAATCCATCCCATGAAGCTTGAATATTCTCACACAGTTCCCGCAGATTTTGCGGTAGGGGTAGAGGTGGAGAGACACATGGGCGTGACGTGTAACAACAAACCGTTCATCTTGGTGCTGACCACAGGTGGCTACACACAGATACGTTGGTCGTCTCCACCAAGACAAACGCGTGACTCGTCACTGAAGATGACCCGCCACCTTTCTGAGTCAGTCCATGACAGTCTGGTACAACACCATTGCAGGTGAGGTCGACATGGTGTTAAGGGCAGTCATCATAACAGTAGTCCTGAGTCGTGCAGCCATGTGCTAACGGTTCTGCACTAACAGGATGACTCATGAAGGGCATCGCTGCTCATTGATTGTCTGCAATCATGGCTGTTGGGTCAGTCAGGTACAGCGATAAGACCTGTCCTTGCTTACAACACATGCACAGCAGAGCATGAAACTTGAGTCATTTGCATGTCTCATGATGTAAAACCTACCCATCAAGTTTCATTCTTGTCAGTTGATTCTTTCTGCAACTATTTGTGCAACTGTTTCTCTGATGATGTGTGTATAAAAGCTACTAAGCTTTAAACTGAGCTGTTTCTAAGAAATGCACATAATGAGGGTTTGCTACATTTGATATTGGGCTGATGTTGTATTGTCTACCATAGCTGCGAGTCTCAGTGCTATCCTGGCAAATGCTAATGATGCTTGGATGGAAACACCACCTTACCGATCTATTCAACCTTATATGATGGTGGACAATTCAGGTACCAAAATGCAAGTGCTGCACCAAAACTGCAAGTGCTAACTTCAACTTTGTTGTGGTTATTGTAGGCGAATGAAACTAAGAATAAGACTACAGTCAACCTCCTTAATTTGGTAGCTCACAGAAAAACTCTACTGTCAAGGGATTGACCAAGCAGATATTTGGTGTTTTCATAGGTTTGTAGCTCCATTTGGATTATGTTCTTAATCTGACTTTAGTATAGCCTTGTGATGGACTGAGAGACTATGAGTGCTGGGATAGTCTTGAGCACCCCTTGCAACCCAGAAGGATATACAATAGAGACTGTAAAAGATGAATGAATGAATGAATGACTTTTGTTAATGATCATCAAGTCACTTGTGTTAAGAGCACTGGGTATTTATTTTATATTACAGCTGACTTGCTACAATGATAAAATAAATGTTTAGTAATAAAAGTGTTTGTAGTAGCATTTTCAAATAATACAAACCCAATAATATGAACTCTCACCTCAAAACGAAACCTCACCCTGACCTATGCACACCACTGATGAATGTGCAAAGGAGATGTGTACCTAATAAACTGGCATCGCACTGTAGTCGGCCCTGCTGAGATTCAGTAATTAACATTTTCCATAGTGAAACAGATTCCACGCGCATAATGTGACTATAAGGCCACACAAATCTTCTTCACTTCCACCAAATATAGGCCCAAATATCCAGTAGGCTAGTTCTCTGTGAGAGCAAGTTCACCTGCTGTAGAGGTATTGCGTTTTCCAGTGGACTTCATTTGTATCTAAACGTTTGTGGACTGCCATACGGCATTCGGCGTGTTTTACACTCCATTGCGTTACTCATTGGTGTCACTCCATTCACAGACCTGGTGAGCAAAGCCAGGACGGAGAGGCTGGACAGACGTTACATACCGATTGCACTGCCATTGCGTGACTGCATGTGTCTCCTGTGTGAAAGCTCCTAACTGGCTGTGAGGCATACACAAATGGAGAGAGGGATGGAAGGATGTTGTGACTCACCTCTATTCATGCGACACTGGCCTTGGGCAAAAGCTGCTATTTTTACTTATTCTAGCTGTAGAGTCCTAATTATGTCCAATTACCATACAGAGGATTGATTGTAAGGCACGGAGAGGCTAACGCCAAATACCAAGATCTAAAAATTGTCCCCTCACGTCAGATTGACATGACCCTTAAACAAAAGGGATAAAGAGTTCCATTATTTCTTATTTCAATAGTTCAGACAATGTCCCTTTCCAGTCACCTGGGAAAGCCACTGGGTCGGGTGAGTCATACTCAGCACAACACCAATCTTAAAGACCTGATAAGATTCCTCTCCCAGCTTCCGTATCTTCCTGACTCACGACAGTGTGAAATCGGTCTCGCTGTAAAGCAGGGAGGAAGGTGATAAAAACAAAATGGTGGTCACCCCGGTGTGTCCAGCTTGTAGAACATGCACACAAGCTCACTGAGGTGGAACCAGCCTGATGGTTTTTAGGACTATCTGTGATAGATGATGCGATTTAGCGAGGATGCTGACCCCAAAAGCCCGGAGGCTGTAGTTTATGGTAAATGTCATTCTGCCCATACTTCAGCTGGCTAGTGCAGATGCTCCACAAGGGAGTCATCCGGATGTTCCCAGGCCCCTTTAATTAGTCGGTGGAATGTCTAAGAAACAGCACTATGTATTCTTGTTGAAACTGTCTTGGAAACAACCCTACGTTCCTAGGGCCTCATGTTTTCTTAATAATGCTTCCTCGGAATGGAAAAACAAGACTAATGTCCAAACCGCTGGTTTATTTACAATTGGACTGGCTCATTATACAGTACTGTGGAAAGGTCTGCCTTTTTTGCGGTTCTGGTCATTTTTAGGGGATATTTTTGAGGAGTGAAAAAGGCCAAAGGAAATAATTAATTAATTAATTAATTAATAATTATTAAGTAAGTAAGTAATAATAATAATAATAATAATGTTTAAAGTATTCAGTCAAAATGGGACTCAACCTGGTGGACCACCACAGCTGCCACCATCAGATAAACAGTACTTTCATCAAAGAGAGAAGAAAATCAAGCCCCATTCTTGCTTCAGATCTGAAAAAGGCCATAAAGACCACATCATATAGACCTGTGAATTACTTCAAATCAATAAGGCTGATGGACACAATTCTATTCTGCAGAAAACTAAATATGTCAAATAACGTATGCAGTGCTGGTTTTAGACCAGAATCCACCTTAAGACGTCTATATACACTCATCATCAAATGAATAGCTGCACCCAGAAGGAAGTGTGGGATTGCANATATGAGTTTTTATATTATATAACAGTGGAAAATCTGGCTATTTGTCCTTATAGCAGCTGCATGTTCCCTCCACGATGCATGGATTAAAATACATTTTAGATCAAATGTATTACCTCTAAAGTGTTGTCCAACAATTACCCAGGCAATGCATTTGCACCCACATTGTGTAATGAGCATTTCAGTGTAATACTTTGAGACTGCCTTGAAGCTTACCATCATGTTGCCCATACACACTTACTACACTCAACTGGTGAATACCTAAAACTTAAAATTGTAAAATTAAGCATGACCTGAATCTTTAGTTTAAAGAATTTAGTCTGTGGTATCTTTCTGAATTTCAGTACACAGACAGCACTATGCAAATATCTTTCCACATTACAGGGCATAGTAAAGAGTAAACTCAGGCAGAAACACATCAGAGAATAACAAAGAAAACACAACAACAGAATATATCATAGCATTACTTTAATTTCCTGTGACAATCCAGACATTCCACTGATCTAGAGAGGATATAGCCAGCGAACTCTGGCATCAAAACGCACCACATATCAAAAACTCTTTCCATTGGTATTGGATCAAAGTACACCCAAACACAAAGTCCACTTCAAAGACAAAAGCAGCATCTGGCCCACTGCATTGGAAGTGACTGATGTTCTGTTTTGACTTGTAACGGATGATATTAAAAAACAGCAACTGATGTATTTAGTGACCAGGGGAGCACAGGCAAATTTCGTTCCATGTGAAACTGAAAGACAGGAACGGGGCACGTATTCCTGCAGAGAGTCAGCCAGGGCCGCTAAGAACGTGGCTTCTCTTAAGGAAAATAGGATTAAGGAAGCGAAACACATGCTGTGAAGATTCAGCGGTTAATATGGGCCAAATAAGCTTATCAGCCGAGAAGGAGTTCAGAGAGCATATTTCCAAGAAGTATGAAGTGTAGAAATGGAAGGTTTATTATTATCCCCCAAATTCCGTTTCTTCTTTCTCCCTGCAAATTCGGTCTTCGAATTTCACGTCTTAAAGGAATGCTTTGGGTAAAAAATCTAATTGACATCACTTTCTACTCACCGCAAATGCCAACGAACAGCCAAGAGAAGTTTGCTGTTCAGTTTATGCTTTTTTAGTGTCAACTTAACATGAACCTAGGCTAGTGTTGCTAACAAGTACTAGAAGTAAATAGTCCAGGAACAGTCCACATATACATGGCCAACAACATCTTTCAACATGCTCCAAATGCATCCAGGTCTTAACATGGTTTAGGACACAGTATGACTCATTATGGAGTATAATAATATAAAAAAAACTCTGTAGCTAAAAGAATGTGCTGCCATTCAGAATGACCGGCATCACTTTTCCCTGAGCATAATTTAGCATCATTCTGCATAATATGACCAAAGAGAGGGCTATAAGGGAATACACTAAACCGCTTAATCCTTCTGGGTCGCAGGAGGTGCTGGAGTCTATCCCAGCGTTCAATGGGCGGTGGGTAGGAAACATCCTGGACAAGCCGCCAATCCATTGCAGGGTATAAGGGAATATGCCATAGAGTAAAATGGAGAGAGCACAGAGGACACATTTCTTACCCATACCCCGAATACCCATGAAGAAATGCCACAGCTGAATGTCGCACCCACAAATGGCTCCCCGCCCCCATCTCTTTTCATTCCACCTTAAATGGTGCAGCCGTTACATTATGGTTCATAATTGTTGGGCATAATTTAAGGTGGAATGAAAAACAGTAATAAGATGCTGACACATACTGAGCCAACAGAAAGCCTTACCCTCTCCTAGTTGCGCTTAGCCTCATATGGCATGAACAAAAATGGAGGAAAGTAAAGAGCACTCTACTTGGATTAGCTCTGTTGTGGTGATATCTGTAAAATACTTGGCAAGGCTGTAGATTGTAGAATGTCCTTCCTTATAACCGCCTGGTGAAAAATGATCACAACATATACAACAACTTTGCATGGTTTTACTGAACGTCTCTGTTGCTAAGTGGTTAGCTGCCAAAAGCGAGAGATTGCATGTGTCTGCATCATTAGGAAACATACCTTTCACTACCACCTGTAGATTTCTTTGTCCTGTTTTTGCAAAACCTCATTTTCATAGGTTTATTGGAAATGAAACTTCCAGCTCTTCCAACTTTCAGTTCATGTAACTTATCGAGTTTATGAAGACTTTGTCTTTTGTGAAAACATTTGTGTGGCTGTAATATGTGCTTGTTAGCACTGTAAGCCTGGCAGCCTAAGTTCTAAACCAAATAAGCAAAACTCCAAGCATGTCTTAGCTAATTGATTGCATTTGGGGTAAGTAAACAATTATACACAAATACACACATACAAATACACAAATTTTAAACCAAACTATTGTTTTCATAATAGACCAAGTAACGAGTACTTAGTTGACTACTGAAAGGACAACTGATTGAATACCCGGCTATTGACCTGTCAATCCTCTGCAAACAAATATGGCCTTTTGTAATTGTTTTTTCATTTATTTTCACCACTAAGTGAACCTTAAGACCGACCTTAATTGTTTTATTTACATGTCTGCTCAAACAGTGCAATGTATTCATTTATATTCAATTATTCTATATAGACTTCTTAGGATATTTGACTTAAAGTAATCCACTTGCAGGAAAATAAAGTGCACTTTTTGGGATTACCCGGAATTCTGAATTGATTTCTAATAAAATGTGGTCTGATTCTTATCTCATTCACAATTATAGACAAACCGTATCTAACTAAACTCATAACACATACATTGAGTAACATCCACAGTGCAGGCTAGAAAATGTAAGTGAACCCTTGACTGTAATAACCCGTAGATTCTTGTAAATAGCAACAATAACCTCTACCAGATGTTTCCTTTGGCTGCAAATAAGATTTGTACAATGCTTGCACAGTCCTTTGCAGGTCATACCATTTCACAGCATCTCAATAGGGTTAAGATCAGGCCTCCTAACCCATCTTCATCTTCAAGCATTCTTTGATTGATTTACTTTGGGTGTGCTTTGGGCCATTGTCTTGATGTATCACCTAACTCTTCAGCTTGAGGTCATTGAGTGCTGCTCTTACATGTTCAAACGTTTTGAACGCTTTCAGCTTTGATTTCATTGTTCCCTCAATGAAATGGTGCCCAGGACCCAAAGCACCAATATGTTTTGGGACACTAATGGCTTCTTTCATGGGGTCCTTCCATGAACCCACTTCTTATTCGTTTTTTTTTTAATAATGGACACATGAACAAAGGTTTGTGCAGTGTGTAGAGTCTTCTGTAGGTCTTTTGCCGTTTTGTCTTGACCATGGAATGACATACACTCAGGTTTTAATCAATGCTTTTGTAGCCTGTTTCTAGTTTCTAGCAAGGCAAGGTAGGTTTATTTCTATAGCATGTTTCATACACTGTGGTCATTCAAAAGGATGCACTCCTGAGAAGAAAAGATCTGTCATTAAGCAGGCTTTGTGTTCTGCCTTTATTTAAAAGGTGAAACACCTGTGAAATCCAACCTTCCAGTCTACTTAAATGAAACATCTTTTGTCAATTAGTTCTTGAAGAAATCGTTAACACAGAGGTACACTTGCTTTTTCTAGCTTACTCTGTGGATATTACTTGGTGTGGTGAATAAAGGGAATAGTAGTACAACTGTTTGTGTGTAACTAGCTTATTTAGCTTGTCTATAAGTGTGACTTAGATAATGATCTGACCAGGTTTTATTAGTAATCAATTCCAAAATGCCCACTTACTTTTTCTTGCAACTAAATACGGAAAGAGGCAAAAAACGTAAAAGTTATGGAGTATATTTAAAAACATATTTAAGAACAAATAGGACTCGTCATATGCGTGCTAGACCTGTTGGACCACCAAAACTACCATCATCAGATAAACAGTACTTAAAGCTTTCATCTTTGAGAGAGAGGAGAAACTCAAGCTCCACTCTGGTTTTAAGACGGGAAAAATCCACAGGTGTTTCTGCCCATCCTTTCACACGGGAAAACAATCCAAAGTCTGAGAAAAATGTGTAGCTGACAAGAAAAGGAAGACCTGGTAGACCACCAAAACTACCATCATCAGTTAAACAGTGTTAAAAGCTTTTGTCTTTGACAGAAAGGAGAAAATCAAGCTCCACTCGTTTCAGAACTGGAAAAATCCATGTGTGTCTACTCATCCTTCCACTGTGAGAAAACAATTCCAAGTCTGAAAAGATGTGTAGCTATCGGGAAAAGGAAACCAGAGTCCAGACCACAACCAACACCATAGTCCATACACCTTGACCTTGACATCACTAAACATGTTTGGGATTATTTGAATCCTGAGTAACATAGGCTACTGAAAAACATCCCTGCAGAATTTTGTGAAACAAAGGAAAAGAGTGGAAGCTGTAATAAAGGCAATGCATAGACACACTATATACTAAAAAACCTTTTGGTGTGTCACGCCCTGGGGTCTTCCTGACACCGCTGATCTCCCGGACTCCATTTCCCAGAGTGATGACGTCACACGCACATGTCCTCAGTCAACCAATCATTCACGCTCTAGCTCACCAGAATACTGACTGATGCCAACTGACGTTCCGCTCACTTCCTGTTTATAACCCCCCCCCACACACACACAGTCTTTGTGAAGTTTTGCCAAACCCCTGTTTGTAATTCTAAGCGTTTCTCTCTTGCCTTTTTGTTCCTATCTCTGGTTCTGACCTCCTTTGTCTTCAACTTACTCTCTTTTGCTCTTCCCCTTTTGATCTGTTTGCCTGACTGTTTTGACTTCCTGTTTTTCGCCCTCCGCCTGTCTCACTGTCTACGACCCTGCATTACCCCTTTTGTTATGATTGCCTTGATTTTGCTGTTGTGCTTGACTATCGACTTGTCAAATAAACCTCCTTTGGCTTTTAGCTCTGCGCGCGTCGAGCCCAGTTCTTTGTCCCTGACATGGTGAGGCTTTTACATAATTTTCAAGTGCTAAAAAATAAACCAAATGTACTTAATGGCCATGTTGACTAGAAACGCAACAAATGAAGAGCAGTCTCTGACTTTTGCAGTGTGCAATGCTTCATGGCTGGAAAAGCTTCATCAGTCCTCCTCCTCACTGAATCAGATTACGATCATTTGTAGCGTGTGCTTGCCAGGCGCGGTGTTTGACTATAATGTGGAACTGCAGGAAGAGGGCGGCGGTCCAGAGGGCTTTCCAGAATTGAGGACAGCAGCTGCTGCTTCTTTGAGAGGTCGCACGGCTGCAAAATTCAGCACAGAGGCGGGAACATCACAGACACATCAGAGAGCCCTGAAACTCTTTAAACTTTGACTGCCCTAGATCACTTGCAGTTATACTTTGTTTAAAACGCTTCTGAACAAGGTTTTGTCCTGTCATACTAATGCACCTTCAGTGAAGGGATAAGATATTATACACTCTTAAAAATTAAGGTGCTGCAAAATGTTCTTTGGAGTGATGCCACAGAAGAACCGGTTTCTATTCCCCAAAGAACTTTTCAATATTTTAACAAGCTTAGAAGCATGATTTTGGTAAATGAGATGTGTGAATGTGAAGAACCTTTTAACGCTTACAGAACCTCATATAATGTGGAGGATCCGAGTTTTTTCCCAGAATTCTGTGTCCGTGCCAGGAATTGTTTGAGATCCTTAAGCTTTTAGAAACCTCTGTCTTTGACACTTTAAAGTAGGGCTGTTCCCCATAACAGAGACCTATCATTCAGTTAACCATGTGAAAAACAACCATAAACAGCCGTAAACAGGTTTAGGGGTAATTTTACACTGAGGTAGATGTGGGAGAAAACAACGTTGATGTCAGATTTGAGTCTGAAAACATAATAAAGAGCAATTCATTAAAAGCTACAAGCGTGGTATATTTTCATCATTAATTTTGACATGAGACTGTAAACAATCCAAAAAGACAGTCTGACATTTTGCCCTTAACTTAGCCTGACACCTTCTCTATGGCCATTATGTGTAATGTTGGGAAAATACATCAGACACTTGCGGATATCTAAAAAGGTTTGAGGTTTAATCACAAAGGGATAACCCGGAAGGGTAGTCAAAAAAACAGGCCAAGTCAAAACTGCGAGGACAACGACCAGATATATGGAGAAGGCAAACAGCCAAAGTGAAAAGACAGGCAAGGGTCGAAACCAGGAGAGCAAACGGTCCAAATAAACAAAGTACCAAACGACAATCAAAAGACAGGGTCGAAAAAACAGAAGCAGGTCAAACACGGGAAAGAAGAAAAAAATAAACAAAACTAAGTATGCGAACAGAATGTCGGCAATACCTTGCAAAGGACGGTGTGAAACAAACAGGTATATAAGCACCAAGCAAATGGACAACAGGTGAGAGTCATTAGTATTCAGGGGAGAGTGACCTGTAGACTGAGTCCCTGGCTGTGGGACATGTGACGGTGATGTCATACACCAATGACTCCTGGGAGTTGTAGTTTGGAGGCACAACAAGAACAGAGGGAGAACCAGGAGGTGTGACATTATGCCTGAGGCCACTGCAACCTATAAACGAGAGCTGACGTGTTTTACTCAGGAAGCTGTGGTGTGGGGATGTCCTAAAAAGTATTCTGTACCATGGAGCTGGATTTTGTAAAGGCATGATATTTGCCTGCACCACGGAATGCCTTCAACCAGCATGGCCGCATTTCTACAACATTCTCATATCTGTTTGATACAATAAATATGGGTTGGATATGAATTCGTGCAACATTTTCAAAAGGTTATTTATGTTAATATTCAGGAATAATGCAGTCTTGCTAGGGTTGGCACAAAAATAAATGTGCAATATATTTTGGTGGTAATTACATTAGATCGGTAATAAATGAATTGGTCGGCTGTAATTGTAAAGCATTTATAGTCACATATGGAGTATGTTGTGATTTTCAAGAGACTCTAGTATATCTTTGATTGGTCGGTTTGTAACACATGTTAATGATGTAAAATGTCTGAATTCTGAGAGTCGTAGTACGAAGGGGAAGCAGGCACAAAGGGAGAACCGGGAGGCAGGACAACACTCACTCAGGGACCTATGCGTGCCACCAGCATTATTCTGTGAGTTCCCTTAATTACACTGATTAGGTTAATTGCCAGGTTTAGTGGGTGCTTTAAAGTAGTCCTGGACCCCAGCCCTCCAGGACCAGAGTTGTGCACCCCTGCTCTACTCCATTTATCATTTGGTCCTACTGGACCACTGTTCACCAGCTATTATTTCAAGTAGTGGGTTGTTCTCAACCCAGCAGTAATATAGACACTATAGTGTGTGCGGTGTTGGTTTGGCTGCATCCAGCACATGGGCAATGCTGGGCTTTTTGCACACATCGGTGTCGCTGGGATTCATTGAAAATTATCCCTTGCAGGATATCCAGCTGAAACTAATCTTTGATCTTTATCAGAGGATGGCTAGAAGATGACCGACACAAAAGGTTCAATGCAACAAATGAGTGATAATTGCTAACCATACATTAACAAGGTGGACTTTCCGTAGGTGCTTAGAAGTGCTACGACTACTATAATCTGCTGGAACTATGCAGAATAGTGCTTCTTTGCCCTTCTCCTCTGGACCCATTGCCCGTACAGGTAAGACTATCCCCTGCTCCAATACATCCGATCCAACATATCAAGTCAAATGGCCTTTATTGACATACCTCAATATAGCATGTACATATTGGAATTCAATATTGTTCTTTCAGTCCCATGGTGTGCACACAACAGCAGCACAATACACAAGACTACATAGAGTGCAGATACATGACGGTGTGAAATGAGAGCAAGAATATACACACAATACACCAGACAATAAAAATACAGCAAACACAACAAACAGTACATATAATAAATAACAATACACAAGACAATAAACACTAGACAGAAAAGGAAAACAATGGAAATCACACTGTGCATAGGTATATACACACATACACACATGTGGGTGATGAAGGGTAAAGCCATCTGAATGATCTTCTCAGTTGTGTCTCTACGGTCTGCTTTTGGGTCCTGCGGTCCAAGCACTACCACTATCAGACAGTGAGAAGTTGGATGCTCTCTGTTGTTGCCCAGTACAATTACAGCAAGAATGGAATGATTGCTTCCTTCTTCTTTTCTCTCTCAGAAAGTGACTGCTACGCTCTCTTGGCTGGACGGATGGTGTTGTCAGTCCAGGTGATGTCAAAAATGTGCACACCAAGAAACTTGAACCGTTAATATGCATTGGAGAGTGATTACTGCAAGTTCTCCCAAAGTCGACAGTCATCTCCTTCACCTTATCAGCATTAACATATACCTCCTTCTTGCATGCTGACTCATTATCATTGTTGCTGATGAGATCCACTACTATAGTGTCGTCAGCAAACTGACGGGATGTGATTTGAGCAATGCTTCGCAGCACAGTCATGAGCCAGCAGTGTGAATAGCAGGGGAGTCTGAGCACACAGCCCTGGGGAGCGCCAGTGTTTGGTGTGGTGGCTTCCCAGTGAGGAAGTCCAGGATCCAGTTGCAGGGAAAGTTGTTCAGGCCCAGCATGCTCAGCTTTCCAGTAAGTTACTGTGGTATGTTGAATGCTTATTTGAAGCCTATGAACAGCATTCTCACATTACTCCGTTTTCCATTGTGAGAGGTGAATGGCAGAAGATGTGGAGTCCTCTGTAGATCTGTTAGGCCAAGACTAGAACTAAAATGGATCCAATGTGAAAAGAAGACTGTTATGTGTTTCATTACCAACTGCTTGAAGCACTTCATGATGACTGGAATGAGGGCAAGTCACAGTAGATTTTTTTTCGACACAAGGAAATTTTAAAGCGCTCCAAGACAATCGCCTGCCTCAGAGAGATGTTGGAGATGTCGGTTAGGTGCTAAATATCAAGGCCTTCCTGAACCAGATCCAATTTGTTAACTGGAGCTGTACAGGGCACATAGGCTGTGTTTGAAATAGCAAACTGTGTCCTGTATGTGTTTACCATACTAGTATACACTGTAGACTGCATGATGCTATTCATCTTTAGTTTACTTATCCAGTATGGGACAAAGGCCATGTACTACAGGGCAAGAGCATGATTAAACTGCCAACATTAGTGGCTGACCCAGTCAGACCCATATCATCATATTATCAGCTCCATGTGGATATAGTTTGGTCAAAAGATGCACCCTGATAAACCAAAGATGAACTATTTGGATTACTTGGTGTGGTTTCCAAACACTCGTTTTCTCCTTTCTGCCTTGGCTAAAAGATGGATCTTTCCATTCTCATTACATTTGTAGCTGTAAATATGAACTAATTTGAGTAAGAGGATCCACACGTAAGTGTGAAAAGCACCTTTGGCTTAGACTAACTAACAGTGAGTACTGGTGGGGTTTCAGTGTTGTATTGAATGCAGATTGAATGTGGTAGCATTTGGACTGTTTGTTTTCTTCTGTTTTGTCTTCATTCATAAATCCACATATGGCTGATTCCAAGGATATTCAATTGTTCAGTGCTAACCAAGCAGTTACATCAGTGGGGACATCCTCCTGATATGGTTGTGTTACATTTTTGAACTGTAACTTTTGATCAACTCATTTTAGGTGAAGAGACTCTAGTGTCTCTCTCAGTCCATTAGTCTGACACTGATGTCTATTCAAATGATCATAAGCACAAAACACTGAAGGAGAACCGTTTCCATTAGCTAGAACCAAGCTCTGTTCAACAGGCTCAAAACAAAGTGACTGCTGTATCCTGATTGGTGGACTTGCTTCAAAATGTAAAAAGACCCCTAGAATACAGATACACCACGTGTCACGCATCACACTTACTGAGTTACTGTACACCAACACGCTACTTAAGGAACACTAACACATCACACTTACTGAGTTACTGTACACCAACACACTACTTACAGTACACTAACACATTACACTTACTGAGTTACTGTACACCAACACACTACTTACAGTACACTAACACATTACACTTACTGGGTTACTGTACCACTGTTACCACTGAATATTATGTTAATTGTATACTGTATGCATACTACCTACTAATTATGGACACATGCATTTTGTTGTAGGCTATTTCAAACACTGTAATGGATAAAGCTGTCGCTCTTCGTGCATCTCACTGAATTTTAGCTTACCTTTACATTAATATTGTCCCTTTAAAAGTATGTTAAATTGACTTATGGCTGAATTTTGAGACAATATGACATCAAACAAAAGATTCCCAGAACAACAATCCTTGTCTAACATTCTGTTCTGTAAACTTTTTTAATGTTTAATGAACTCAGTGAAGTCAGTCATTTTACCTCTTGTTTTTCTCTTATTTTCTTTTACCATACGGGGCTTAAATCTTTTAATCTTTTTAGTTTTTGAATTTCATTTCAGCAGCCTCAGGATTTGCTGACTCCCATTTTCAGGAATTTGCGAGCTCAAACTTCAGTAGTGCCAATGTTGTCCATGGCTGAGCCAAGGAGGAGGATGGATGTGCCTCTACCCGTTCCCTGAGCTTGATGGCCTTTTGTGCTGGGGGAGCCAGGAGGGAAATTGAATAATAAATCCATATTGTTCGTCTAACTGAGATGAGATGCAATACTAAGACAAATGTGAGTTAGTAGAACTTTTGAGTGAACTAAGTTGTATGATCCCTGCAAGTCGAGTTAGCTCAGAAAAGCTGAGAAATAACTTGTTTGCTGTTGTTGTTTAATGTTTTATCTGACCCAGCTTTTTTGCAATGTGGTTGGTACCCAGGATTACTGATATCCATCCATCTTATGTGATGTCACCGTATGACTGACTGTGCTGCACTTTCCATGACTGGAAGCATCCAAATATGTTTGATGTCATGAGAACAGCCATCAGAAAACAAACTAGCTGATGTGTAATGTATTCAGTCTTTGAGCTGTATTATCACTAATGTTAGTGTTTACTGTGCCAAAGCCATTAAAACTAGCAAACGGATCAACACTAGTCCTATGCGCAATCCTGTGGCCAGTCCACATCGTTCACTGGCGTGTTTGCATGCTTTTAATAATTCATGTAACCACACCAGTTTTTATTTAGTTACAGCATTTTTAATGCTTATAATTATTATGTTTTGATGTCCAGTACTTTAGTAAATTGTTTGGGTCTGTACATGGAGTCTGCATCTGGAGATGCAGATGGGAACGGTCCTATATCGTTTCAGATCATGTTGCTGTGTGGAAAATGAGATACAGACATGCAGCCACAGCGGATGTGATATTCAATATCAAAAGGTTAATGAATGGCTGATTCCAGCTGCATTATTTATGGGTCAATATATGTATGGCCATTGCCTTTGCATTGGGTTTCTTTCTTAGGTGGTCATCTTAGGTACCAAAACTTCTCAAATTATAGGCTCAGGGCCACAAATGTTTGGTGGGGGTATCTCATGGGGTATCTCAGGAAAGTTTTACACCACACTGAACGGCATGAGATACTTTTTTTCCCTTTTGGAAAGCCTTTTGAAAAGATCTAGCTCAGTAATTAAGGGCTAAAACAAGATTTAGACCGTCTAAAAGTATCATGTTCTATCTCCGTCCCCCTCACACTGCTCCCCCCACACTGCATGAAGCCTGTGTGTCTACCAATGAGACCCGGATCATCCAACGGCATACCATTTCTGATGGATCCCCCCATTGATGCATCAATGCTTTGCCTTTCTACCTCAAAATGGATGAGGAGAACACAACTCTACAACTCTGCTGGCAACCATTTGGAGAGGAACCCCCAAAGTGATAAAAGCTTTAGGGCAAGTTCTCCAAGACTCCACATGCTACATCACTCATTTATTCATTACTTTGGACAGTCTGCCAGCTGTCTTTAGAAGAATTCAACTTAGGTTTCTGTTCTGCTGCTTTCAGGTGCCGACGTTTCAATGTTCCCCCACTTCCTTCCTCCCAGCACCAGTTTGGTCCTGGTCCTGTTGTCCAGGGAGTAGCCTGTACCCTTACTGTCCCTATCCGACAAGTCTGGATGCTTGAAGATCTGGATCCAAGATGGTGCCAATGCCAAAGACTCTATTTTTGAAAGAATTATTATCCTTCAAATTGAAGACCATGTCAAGGATTCGAATATCATTTTCCATCACTTTTGCATTTTGAGTCTTTCTTGCACAACTGGAAATGAGATGTGCATTCTGTCTGTTTTGTATTAGCTAGTTTGCAACCAAACACAGTAGATACAAGTTAGCATGACTGAGCTGCCCAACACCAGGGTGGTATAATGCTATGCTGGTATATTTGTTATTTAGACCATTGATGTTAATGTGAGAATAAAATGTAAATAGTTACAAACTTTATTAAATACATGACCCAAACCACAAATGGACAGCTCAGTCATTAAAACAGATCTGTGGTACGCTTTCATTTTAATTTAATGGACGGTTAATGGCTGATATTTTTGCCACATGCTTTATAGAGAAATGTCACGGTTCCGGGTTTTCCCGGCTCCTCCGCGCCCC
>CM067488.1:27224139-27339042 GCA_034552555.1 Semaprochilodus insignis
AGACATTCACTGCACTGTAGCACCTCTTCTCAATCTGTGAATCCCGTCACTCACACCTAGCAGGTATTCATAGCTGGATCATCCTTGTGCAGCGCCATCTGTAGGAGCCTGAAGTAACTACCACAACACAAAAGGTGGCCAATTGAATTTGACCATAATTATTTAACTTTTAGCTCATTATGCATTAGAAAAAGAGATTTTAATTGTGATAAGATTTTTCAACCAACTGTCACTCATCACATAGCTATCTACCGTATCTAACTATGCCTTTAAATACTGTATGTAGTTACATTAAAAAGTTTGAATAGTCTTGCAAAACAAAAAGCAACAATTCTCAACTTCTAAAGGGGTTAAAATAGCTTTCATGTGTGCTGCTGCGCTAATCTGCCTAGCATTATCTTCACAAGCTTTGCAAAAGTGACGAGACGCAATCATATTGGGAAGTAAAGTCTCTGTGTTGTGGTGGATACGTAGTGGGTAATCCTGCTCCCAACAATATGTAAAACAGCTTTCGCATACAGAACTTGAAATACTAGCCCGAAGAGTGCACACCCACAGCCTGCCAACTTCAGCCGCGCTACGCTGGGAGGTTAATTAAATAACACTATCTTGCCTAGCATAAGCGTGTCTGTGTTTCTATCTGAACACTGCCAGCCTGTTTATCTGACACTGACAGCTCATCTCACTTTTGTAACCCGTGTTCATCATACGCGCGTGTTGGTACACAATCCTGCTGCTTCTGTGTCAAACACACAGAAAGAGCTTCTGATGGGTCCCAGTAGAAAACTGACCCTCATTTGAGGGGCTGGCAGGTACTATGCACTGTGTATAGCAGCCTATCTGACCCGCCCAGATGCTTCCTAAAGAAAAGAGTACTAGTAATCTGAGGTCTGTGTGAGTTTGCGTGTGTGTGTGCGTGCGTGTGTGCGTGTGAGACCGATGGTCTCTTCATGTTCACCCTTTGTCCACACACATTATGCAGGTGTCGCCGGGGATAGCGCAGAGAAATTGGATAAGCTGAGCACGGCTGACAAGAGTCAGACTGAGCAGAACTGATGCCTCCATCAAAACACTCCCGGAGACAGTTTGTGTTATACTCTTCATTGTGAGAGGTGGCAGACAAGGCCAGCGCATGAATTAATGATCGGCAGGTTCAAGGATCTTTAAGCTTTTGCAATTCAGATGAAATATCAGCTACAACTCTGACAAGTGATGGAGGGGTTGCTAAAGAGACAGTAGAATATGTTAATGAAAATGTGGATGTTCCTAAATGTGTTGGCCTTTTGTGAATCAAGGCCTGGGTCGAAGAAATGTCAAGCCACTCAGATGTACTTCTCAAATCAGTCCTTCTGGGACTGATGGTTGGCATGGTTGGAGCCTATCTTGGTGCTCATTGGCCAGAAGGCAGGAAACACCCTGGACAGGCCACCAGTCCATCTTAGGATAGACACAAGTTCATTCCTATGGACTAGCATCACACCTAACTTAGCATCTCCAATTTCACCTGACTGTAAGTGACTGTGGTAGGGAACCTCTGCAGACACAGGGAGAACATGCAAACTCTGCACAAAAGGCACCCCAGCTGGGAACCAAACCAAGGGCCTCCTTGCTGTGAGGTAACAGCACTGCCCGCTGCACCACCGTACTGCCACAACTTTACTTCTACAGTATGTACATCTGGACATTGGCATTGTTATGTTAGCTGTCCAGCACAGCACACCACATTGGAGTTTAAATTAAAGGGCCCATATCCATATCTTTTCTTGCATTTTGCTTTTTCTTTTTGAGGCTGACTTATAGCATTTTTGTGGTTTTATGTATCAAACATGGCCACAATTTATTATGCATGACTGGTTTTCCAACTTCTCTTTATCCCTTAGAAATGAGCTCTGTTCTGATTGGCTGCTCTGTATTATTCACTCAGAACTGAAACGCTCCTTAGAACTTCATTACGAGTGGACAGTGCTAAACTGTTGAATAGGTAGATATATGTAAATTAGTTGCTTCCTGTGACATCACAAAACAATAAATTCAAAACATATGCTGTCTTATAGGAGCATAGTTCCCATATATGGATTGTATGGACTGGGGAGTGAATGGCAATTGCAGAAACTTTAATTTTAGTTTTCCATATTATTTCAGACTTCTTTATTTTCTTTGTTGTTTTTCCATGAATTGGGCCTTTTACATAACGAATATGAGGTTAAATTGCAAACATTTAGTTTTAAACTAAAGAACATTGTGACATTTGCAGGGAATTTGCAGAAATTACAACTATTTTCATAGAGAGTGATCATTTTTTAGCAGCTCATAATAATTGGATTAATGTTTGCACTGCTGTCCCATGGCCAGGTGTCTGTTTTTCCCCTCATTATTCCACTGACTAGTAAGATAAAAGGTCTAGAGTGCCTTTCAAGTGTGCCATTTGCATTTGGAACCTGCCGCTATGATGTCAAACATATGTCTTTTTTTTTTAAATAACAAAACACATGAGGCATATATTATCATTTTCTCTGATTAAATAAATGAATGTTAATTCATCCAAACTAAACTTTATGTGAGCTCACATGCTCAGTTACTGTGCATCCAAGCCTAAAAGAAGGTCTTATGCATCTTTAACACAATGATACCACCAAAATATGATACCACCCAGAAAGATCTGATTCTATGCTTGGACACGTTTCCTTGTGGCCAGCATGAACATGCATGTATCATAGTTTAAATTTAAATGAGATAAAGGGGTCATCACCACATTCTCAGAATGGCTTACCATCAAGAAGTGTATATATATATACTCAATTTACTCACTTTTCTTTTTAGCCCAACTCTGGTGTCCAGAGTTTGCTTATGTAGATGTGTACCGGAGCTGTGAAGGTAGTATAATAGAAATAGCTACATTAGGGGTTGTAGCTAAAAATATCAATTTCAAGAAGGAAACTGGGGGCACTCAAACTGTAGCTAATCCGCTGCTTGTGGAAAACTGTGTATATTTGACTTCACAACAAAAAACATCCAAGCTGCAAAAAGGACAGGTTAACGGTTAAAGTTGAGTTGGTTGTCCAGCCCAGAGTATAGCTTAGCTTGTCTGCCAGCATAACCAGTTTAACCAAGCTGTCTGTCTAATTGCCATAAACTTAATTCGGCATCAATCTATACTTAATGACCCTAGACAAGTTTAGACCACCTATCAACTAAAGCTGATCTTAGTTAGATTCTGCAGCAAAGATGTCAACTTTTTAATATGTTGTATATCACACCTTGTGGCATATTTCATGCTTGGCCGTACATGTGACTTAAGCAAGGATGGGCCTTATCGCTGTACCTGACTGACCCAACAGCCACGATTGCAGACATTCAGTGAGCAGTGATGCCTCCATGAGTCATCCTGTTAGTGCCAGCAACATTGGCAGATGGCTGCACGATGCAGGACTACATGCACGCAGACCGTTACAACGACTGCCCTTAACACCACGTCAATGTCGCCAAAGACTGCAATATAGATTGTAAATAGACCTATCAATTCAATAGTTCATAACAAAGCTGTTCGAAAGAAAAGATTATATGCAGAACTGTCATTTAAATGTTGGCAGTTTCAAGCATTTCCAACTTCTTACAACTTGGACAATATCTAAAACAATGATTGCAGCAACTGAGGATGGTTTGCTATGGAATCTGATAAAAAACTTGAATCAAAATCTGGATGTGTCTCCATGAAGAGTTTCCCTGATGGTAGAGTGAGCTTCATTTCCCTTCATATAATGATAACATGATTTCTAATTTCCTAAAACCTGCTAAAAACTGCGGATTAACTCGTAAATGGAACATGTAACAGAGTTTATATCACAGCCCCAGTGACCCCTTTTTCCTTTAAATCCGTCTTTGTGATCTTGACCCTTTTCCAACTGCATACCCGGCTGGTATTTAATCCCCTCTCACTCTTAGCATCCTTGGATAAGTCTTGGAGGCCGCATGGAAATAAAGACCTTGTACACTACTGTTTTCTAGGGCAATTATTTACTCTGATCAGTAGAGTCCAGTCTTGTTGCAGTGTAGAACCTGCCTTGTTTTGTGGACCTTGTCAAAAAAACCAAGCAGCCAGGACTTCTTCCAGAAGCTGGGTAGCATTTCTGGGGTGCCAAAAAGACGAATGAGAAGAAATGGCATTATACTCTGCACAAACCATTATCCAGACTCCAAGCTCAAGAATAGAATTCCCTTAAAGTGGGTGTCCAGGCTGTTTTTTAACTCTTGTTAACTCTCAAAAGCTATCATCAGTCATAATAAACGTGGTAATTCTATATTCATTCTCACTCAACATTCATTGAGACATTTTGGCAAGTGGTTCATGTGTTATTTTGTCCCATTGCTTCTGCAAATGGTAAGGTGTGCTACGGTACGAGGTCGTCGTTGTTGCATTTATCATTCTAAAATTCTCTATACATTCTCAGTTGGGGACAGGTCAGGACTGCAGGCAGGCCTGTCCAGTACCCTCACCTTCTTCTTCAGCAGCCAAGCCTTTGTAATATGTACAGTATGTGTTTTTTTTTTCATTGTCTTGTTGAAAAATGCATGGCCGTCCCTGGAAAAGACGGCAGCATGTTGCTCTAAGGTTCTAAGATCTCAGTGTATCTTTCTGCATTAATGCTGCCGTCACAGAAGTGTAAATTATCTTTGTCAAGGGCACTGACCGTGTACCATGACAGACCCTGGCTTTCGAACTTGTTGCTGATAACACTCGGGATGGTTCTTTTCATCTTTAGTCTGTAGCACATGGCGTCCGTTTCTGGAATACTGATCTGTCTGACCATAATACATGGTTCCACTGTGTGATGGCCCATCCCAGATGCCTCAGAACTCCGAGAAGTCGACGCCGCTCCTGTACATGGTTAATGTAAGGCTTCTGTTTTGCACAAGTACCATTTGTGAATGTAATTCTGTATTACTTGTAGTGCTTGACAAAGTAATTCCTTGCCCATGTGGTTATATCAGCTATTGCTGAATGACGGTTCTTGATGCAGTGCTTTCTGAGGGACTGGAGATCACGGGTGTTCAGTTTAGGCTTGCCCTTTTTACGCACTGAAATTCCTTGAATCGTTAAACCATATAATGCACTGTAGAAAGAAATATGCAAATTTCTTTCAATCTATCTTTGACAAAGATTGGTTTTAAACATCTAAATAACTTTTTCTTGTATTTGTTGACAAACTGGAGACGGTCTGCCCTCTGTTCCTCAAAGACTCAGCCTTTTTCGTGCATACCGCTTACATGCCAAATAATTATTACAATCACCTGTTGATACCACCTGTTAGAAATCACATCATTGTTTCGATTTGTTTATCATCATCATTATCCCTTAAATTGTCCGTGTGACAACGTTTTTTGGAATGTGTTGCAGACCTGAAATGCAGGAATGGATGTATATTAATAAATGAAGTCAAGTTAACCAGACAAAACATGAAATATATTGGATTCATACTATCTTCAATTAAATAAAGCGTTTTTTGATTTGGGGCTGTATGACAAAGCAATGTTGTTGGCATACACTTTTTGGGATGGTTACTTTGGGCCAAAACCTTCGCATTTGTGAAAATCAGTGTCAGACTTCTGGCATCCCTTTGGGCTGCCGATGGTAAACACGAATAGTTTTTGGCCATTCAGATGTCAGACGTTTTTTGAGAAAAGGGTCTTCCCGAAGAGCTCCTGCTGTTGAGGCTTAAGACTGAGGCTCATATTCAGTGGATGCTTTGATGTACTAGAACTTTCAGAAAGCCATTTATCTCACAGAATTGTTCTTATTGTTACTCAATATGTGATTGGTTGATTCCTCTGTCACTTTCTAATAATGCTTGTTGTCAGTCTAACACTTTAGGCTCATGAAGTAACCTGATTGGTTTAAGTGAGATGTTGGATGACACACCAGACAGTGTTCCACAGTGTGCATTAGTTTTTGTTTTGGTGAGTGTCAACATGCATCTTGAGAGACCACAATGGTAAAAACTAAAACGGTGTTAGTGGCACACAAAGGCAGGAATACAGGGGGATAAAAAATACCTACCTGACTGACCCAACAGTCATGATTGTGAACATTCAGCAAGCAATGATGCCCTCCAAAAGTCACCTTTGGCAGACGGCTGCACAACGCAGGACTACATGCTGTTACTACGACTGCCCTTAACACCATGTCAATGTTGCCAAAGACTGCAATGGTGTTGTGCCAGACTGTCATGGAGTGACTCAGATTGGCAGCAGGCCATCTTCAGTGACGAGTCCCGCTTTTGTCTTGGTGGAGACAACAATGAATCCACATTTGGATGCACCGTGGTCAGTGTTAAGATTTTGTTGTCAAGTGTCCAGAAGGCCTGGTGTCACTCCACCTTCACCCCTACTGCAACATCTGCAGGAACTGTGTGAGAATATTCAAGCTGCATGGGATGGATTATCACAGGACACCATTAGGAACCTCTACAACTCAATGCCGAGACGTCTGGCATGTTGGGTTAGCAAACATGCCGGCCCGACGCCATACTGAGGGACACTACTTCTGTATATGTAGCTCAATAAATATTGTCCATATTAGTCTAAATTTATCATCACTTATTGTTCCTGGTAATCTTTATCTTCCTTCCCAATAGCACTGCACTGCACACTTCCTTCTGGATGCTTTTGATGATGAGTACAAACCAACAGATTATAGAGAAAACGTATTAGCTAACCTTCTTTTTTACACTGATTACCAAGCTGATTTCTCAACACCACTAAATCAAGTTTAATTAAAACTTTAATGAGTTTAGTTTCTAATGTGATAGCACATTAAGTTTAGCCAATTTGACAAATTTATGTCTGCTCATTTTAAAAACCTTTTAATTATGTGCAATTCCATTTCAGAATTTAATTAAGTCCAGATAAAGAATGTTCTTTTTTATTCAGAACATACCAAAATAATGCATTTCCACCAAGTGTGGTATATTCAGTGGTCAATGATAAAAGTTGGACTTATTGGTTTTGGAAAATATCTGTCAAGATCTATAAACAATTCCAAAATTGCATTGTAAGTGCATTCATAAAGATTTATAAAGGTGTTGATTATGATCATTTATGAAAAGTCAGAAAGGTTTATGTCTAGTATTATAAAGCATTAAAATACTTTATAGATCTTTATCAATGCGCTTATAATGGGATAATAATAATAATAATAATATCAACATACTTAAACATTTCTTCAACATACTTTTTGTTTCTATTGCTCAGAAAGTGTTGTTCATATGAACAGCAGTGTACTTTGCTTCCCACCTGGGATATAACTCTCACATTTTCCTAGATGGCAGGAATAGAATTGATCTACGGCCGTTTTATAGCAAACCTCCTGCAATATTGTAGGTGATGTATTGTACTGATGTATGTAGTCAGCCATGTAATTAGACTTTGCTGATCATTTGTTTGAGCAGACCACTGGTGATTCACTCATGCTCCGAGTAATCCATACAGAGTAGCGGAGTAATTAGCGAAGTCAGCTAAGGACTGCAGCGAGACCTTGGTTTTTCCATCTGCAGCAGTGTTGTTAAAGCGGTATTTTAAAATACACTTGCTGCTTTGGGCGTGCAGTCACATGACAAAAGATGTGTTTTGCTCTTTGGCTGAACTGCTAATCACCTGGCTTCTCAGTGTTCTCTCACTCATGTCTCTCATTTCTTAATGGTTGTGTCAGAAACACCTAGCTGTAAATGTGGTTGCATTCTGCTGGAGGTTCTGCATATAAAACTCCGCCAGTGCATTTATTTGCACTGTATGGTGAAACTGCAAGACAGGACTTTAGTATTGTTTTCCGACAGGAGGTGCAGAATAATTAGGGATCACGGAGCTGCTGCTTCTCAGTAAATCCACTGGTTTTCACATGGCTTAGGTGTATTAGAGCTTGTCACTTGTGGATATAGTTGTAGGATGCACGTTGGCTAACCTTGTGAAGGTTTTTAATAGAGGCATTCCCACTGTGAAGGAGATGTGTGATTGTTTTGTTTAAGTCTATACTGTTTTGTTCGCTGTGGATTTATTTATCTGTTTTCTTACGTATTTCCTTTTTGGATCCCTATTTCAGGCTCAGATTCCTAGCTAGTCTGCTAGCTCAATACAGTTCCCCTCTCTTGCTGGAGTTCTGTACGTTATCAGAGGTGTAGTCTTGGCATACAATGGGGTGGTATATAGTGGGGAACCCTCACAGCCTTCTAGGTCTTTAGAGACGATGTCATGATTTCTGTAAAGTAAAATATGTCTGTAATTTTCAACTCATTTTTGTTTAATATAATCATCTTTATAGGGGGCCACTGTGGTGCAGTGGGTAGCTCTGTCGCTACCCACGGTTTGATTGCCAGCTGGGCTGTATACGGTCCTGTCTGTGTGGAGTTTCCATGTTCTCCCCATGTCTGTGTGGGTTTCCTAGGGGGGCCCTGGTCTCCTCCCACAGTCCCAAAATGTGCAGCCAGGCGAACTGGAAATGCTAAATTGCCCCCAGGTGTGAGTGTGTGTTTGCCCTGCAATGGACTGGCAGCCTGACCAGGGTGTATTCTGCCTTCCAGCCAGTGAGTGCTGGGATAGGCTCCAGCACCCTCAGCAACTCAGAAGGTTTAAGCGGCTTAGAAGATGAATTAATAAACAAATACAGGGGTTGGACAATGAAACTGAAACACCTGTCATTTTAGTGTGGGAGGTTTCATGGCTAAATTGGACCAGCCTGGTGGCCAATCTTCATTAATTGCACATTGCACCAGTAAGAGCAGAGTGTGAAGGTTCAATTAGCAGGTAAGAGCACAGTTTTGCTCAAAATATTGCAATGCACACAACATTATGGGTGACATCCCAGAGTTCAAAAGAGGACAAATTGTTGGTGCACGTCTTGCTGGCGCATCTGTGACCAAGACAGCAAGTCTTTGTGATGTATCAAGTGCCACGGTATCCAGGGTAATGTCAGGATACCACCAAGAAGGACGTTTTCCTCCACCAGCATCACGTAGTGACCTGGCCACTATCCTGCAAGAAGAATGGCTTAAAATCCCTCTGACCACTGTGCAGGACTTGTATATGTCATTCCCAAGACGAACTGACGCTGTATTGGCCGCAAAAGGAGGCCCTACACCATACTAATAAATGATTGTGGTCTAAAACCAGGTGTATCAGTTTCATTGTCCAACCCCTGTAAGTCCCCTTACTTGTTTGACTGAAGCTCTACAAGTATTGTGATAATATGGTAGTAATGTGCAACACTATTGTTATACAAAGGTATATTTCTTCTTCCTCTTCTTCTTCTTCTTCTTCTTTTTCTTCTTGGTACACTGTTTTTGTCCGATAAATGGTCCCGTAGGTTTTGAGATATCAACACCATTCCAACTGCAAAATGTTAGGTCTGATCAGGAATGGTGTGCTTGTATACAGCTTATTGATCGGATCCACAGCTTCCACATAACAACAGATTCGTCCTATTAAGAATGAATGGACTGGAAAACTTCACACCCATCTATTGTACTTCTGCTCAACCCAGACCCCCAGGCATTCAAGAATTCAATATTGGTTCAAGAATTCATTGTTGATTCAATGTTGGCACTTGTCTGTGTGTCTTTTTTTTCCATTCTCCTTCCCCCCATAGAGTCCCATTCATTTTCAGGCCCCATCCAAACCCTATTGTTTCCTTTAACCTACCGCCACCAAACTGCATGTACTCACTCAGGACAGATCCCCAATCTCAAATCCACAGCCGTACTGACCCGCACTCCTCTATGTGTCCTTTATTCATCTCTAGGTCCTCCCATACCAACCACAGCCTAGCAACAACCTAACAGGAAGTGGGAACCATTTAAGCTGCACAACAATTCTGTGTTTCTAGTTCTTCTTCTTCTTCTTGGTAAACATTTTAGTCCCACACTTCTTGAGATATCCATCTCCAAAATGTTTGGTCTGATCAGGAATGTTGTGCTTGTATACAGCTTTTTGAACGGATGCACAGTTTCTGTGTATTTTAGCATAGATTTTTTAGCATAGAATGAATTTTTTCCCATTCAAAATGAATGGGATGGAAAAGTGCATACCCATCGACTGTACTTTTACTCGACCCAGAGACACAATCAAGCAACCCAGCCTAACAACAGCCTAGCAGGAAGTGGGAACCATTTAAGCAGCACAACCATTCTGCGTTTCTGTCCTTTTCTAGTTTTGGTTTACAAAACAATGTCACTCTTGTATGGGTAGTAGGCTGACCAATGCATTTCAGTCAGGGGCAAAACAATGGCAGCTCTGTGTCAGGATTCTGAAAGAGTAGCTGTGAATCTACAACAAGGCAAGATGCATCATCACTATCAGAACAAAACTTTGTATATCCAAAACGATCTGGATTATTGTCTTGTTCTAGACAGCAGCCTCTATTCAGCTTCAGTATCTTGACTATTGCTTCCAGCCTTTAAAGATATTTAATTGAATTCATTCTGTCACCTACTTATGCAACCCTTCCTTGCACAAATAAGGTTCCTGTGCTGGCTGAACTAGCTGCCACACAGTCGCGAACTAAAATCGATCCACTCCCATTGAGTGGGCAAGGTGTTTTTTTTTCTATCAAATGCATTTTTTCCCCTACAAACATACTTTGGGTGATAGTGGAGAAAGAGTACCTCACCAGTCCACAGTACTGGTTACCAAAATGAGCTCTTTATCTAAATGTTGTTTTGCCAATAAGTAGCTTCCATGTCCATCATTGGTCAGGCTTCCACCTGATGACTGTGATAATTAGCCTACATTAGAGAATAAATTTTATGTAAACAATAGATCTAGATAATATGTTCTTGTGGTAGCAACTTCAGGCTCCTGCAGAAGGAATTGCACGAGAATGTGTGCGGAGTGTGCAATGCGATTCATAGATTGAGAAGAGGTGGTACAGTGCAGTGAATGTCTCGTTCCATGTGTGAAAAATGGCTCCAAAGCAGATGTTAATGATTGGCTAAAAGGAGTGACTGCATTTGGGCGTGTCAAAGGCCATAGTGTGAAGGGGGAAGCTGAATCTGCGGGCGTATGAAAGCGTATGGTCAAACGGGTCTACCAGCAGTGGCTAAAATCCCAGTCTACAGGAAACTTTCCTTGGAATTGTGCAGTTGGGCCAGGTTTGGTGAATGCCACCCCTGGGACAATTCTTTGATGCAAAAATGTCTGAACATTGATGTTGCCTAAATCCAGAAACCTGTCCATTCATGTCAGGTTATTGTCTAGATATTCATGTTTATGCCTAATAGACCTATAACTAGATCTAAACTAGACTAGACCTACACCTAGACTGATAACTAGACATCAATAGATAGCAGTAGTAGTTCTAACATACACTAAACAATGAAAGAGTTCATACTAACTCACCAGTGCAAGTGCAGTTTGCTATTAGTATATAGTTGTTTGACCCGTTTGACCCATGTGTTGCAGTATAGCTGCATTTAATGCTCTTGTCATTGCCCAGGCAGTATGTTGGTCTGGTCTGGTTCAAACACAAAAAAACATCTGACCACCTCGGTCTTGGACATGACCTCAAAGTAAGATCATATGCAGCAAGAGATTTGAATGCCTTGAGTTTTTCTTTCATGTAGAGTCTGAGTTTTTCCTGTACTGTAACTTTGGCCGTTAAGTTGACCCAACAGTGAGCACGGCTCAGGAAATCTCACCTTCTCAAATCTCAGATTATTAGAGTACAACTACCAGTCTTCCGCTGGACAATAATTAAAATAATAGGAGAAGAAGGCATCTGGATGATCCATATTCCTACACCTGACTCCTGTCACTTTCTGTCAGCAGTTAAGCTCTGCCCACAACACACATCATCTAATTTTACAATTACAAAATGGTCTGTCACTGTAAAATTGACTTCGTGTTGGTGATTTAGCTTAATTCACTAAGCACATTACACAACTGTGCATCTTAAAAGGTACTTAACGCAGCATTTCAGGTTTTCATTTTGTACCTGTGTAGCTGCTAGTCTGTCTGTAGGTTGGCAGCTATTCAGTGCCAGAATTAATGTGCATTCAATTTCTACTGTTTCTGCTAAATTCTGATAGTAGCCCACAGCACTGTACACAGCTAGGGTATCTATGGAAAGGACATTAAATATGACTGATTATTATTATTATTATTTGTCACGTCCTGTCTTGTCTTGCCCCTGTTTTTATCGGTTTTCTCTCGTTTTCTGTTTCTGTCTTGTCATGTCCATGTGCCCTTTGTTGTCCTGTTCCATGTGCTTCTGTTTGTTTTGGTTTTTTGCTCCTCCTGTCTCCGGCCCCCGTCAGGCCCCTCACCTGTCCCTACTTTGGAGCTCCGCCCCTTCCCAGATGTTTCTTGTTAGCCCTTGTTGTTTTATACTCCCTGTTGTGCCCTTTGTTCTTGCTTGGTGTTTTGTCTCCATGTCGGTCGTTTGTCTCCTAGTCCGTTGCTTGAGTCTCCATGTCAGTTGGGTTTTTGGTATCCTTGTGTTTTGGTCATTGTGGTGTNGCCCCACACCATGATGTTCCCACCTCCACACTTCACTGTTGGTATGGTGTTTTTATGGTGAGATGCAGTACCTTTTGACCTCCAAACATTGTGTGTATTACGGCATCCAAAGAGTTCAATTTTGGTCTGATCTGACCAGACTATATTCTCCCAGTAGTCCACAGGCTTGTCTAAATGTTGATGATCAAACTTTAAACGCGCTTCAACATTCTTTTACTTCAGCAGTGGAGTCTTGCGTGGTGAGTGTGTATACAGGCCATGGCAGTTGAATGTATTACTTATTGTTTTTTTTGCTGATTTCAGGTCTTTCTGTAGCTCTCCACAGGTGGTCCTTGGTTCCTGGACAGCTCTTCTGATAATTCTTTTCACTCCTCTGTCTCAAATCTGACGAGAAGCACCTGGTTGTGGCCAGTTTATGGTGAAATGATGTTCTTTCCCCTTCCGGATTATGGCCCCAACAGTGCTCACTGGAACCTTCAGTAGTTTAGAAATTCTTCTGTAACCAATGCCATCAGTATGTTTTACAACAATAAGGTTGCGAAGGTCTTGAGAGAGCTCACTGGTTTTAGCCATCATGAGATGTTTCTTGTGGGGCACCTTGGTAATGAGATTTGTAATGAGATGGCCTTTTTTATAGGCCATCAGTTGAACCAGCTGATATTAACTTGCACTAAGTGGTAAGATTGCTTTCTAATTACTGACAGATTTCAGCTGCTGTCATGACTTTCCATGGCTTTTTGCACCTCTCTTTCTTCATGTGTTCAATACTTTTTCCCTGTGTCACTTCTCATTATTACACATAACTTAATTCAAGGACATCTATGGTTTGATTTCTTTGTATCTGTGCATTGGATGAGTTGTTACCGACATCTGGTGATAATTTCATGCTAATAGCACTTTTAGAAATATATTTACTTAGAAAATTGGTGACGCGTTCAATACTTATTTCACCCGCTGTATATACTCATCGTCCTCAATCAGCCTTCCTTGGTGGTGGGTAGGTTTGACGTTGTGAGACATACGAATGACGAGTTTCACTCTTGGCTGCACATGTGACATAAGCAAGGATGGGCCTTATGAATGGCTGTTTAATTATCGAGATTTAGTTATCAGTTTGCATTTCCAAGGCATTGTGAATGATATGGATGTTCTCAATGCTGTACAGATTTCTCAATTATCATGAAAACACTTACAGCTCTGCCTATCATTAGCAATGTCTCTATTTGTGCTGGTTCCTACAAACTGTTTAAAATCTTGATTCATTGTAGAATCATTTTATATACATATCTTTAAAGACATTGTTTATTTATCAGTGACCTCAAACCTGGACAGTAGTGCCACAGCGTTTTGCTCAAGCTACACAACGTTTAAAACAACATTCAATACTTCTTTCTTCTTACATCAGACCTGGCATTGTTCCTCTGACTGAGCAAAAGTTTTCACCATCAACAATAAGCCGTTATGT
The DNA here is from genome assembly GCA_034552555.1 of Semaprochilodus insignis. Classification (NCBI taxonomy): domain Eukaryota; kingdom Metazoa; phylum Chordata; class Actinopteri; order Characiformes; family Prochilodontidae; genus Semaprochilodus; species Semaprochilodus insignis. The sequence goes on from CM067488.1 coordinate 27,238,106, forward strand.
TGGCTACTTGTTCCGAATCTGCTGCACTCCATCTAACAGCAACAGCAGGTTAACGTGCAGACATTTTGGAGGGAAGCACTCCTAGGGAAAAAAAGGGCGGCAGGATTGTGAATTCAATTTTTATTGTGCTGCATTTTGCAAACTCTCTTAACAGGGGAGACAGTCATCATGTCGCAGAGGAAACCAGACTTCTTCACAAGGCAGTATAAAATGACAGCATTATTGCCAAAGCAAGTATTCAAACTGTATTCTCCCTACTAAACTAAACTATGCTATCTCTATAATAATGCTATAATAACCACCATAACCACTAGAATAATGCTGTTAGCACAATTTATTGCCTACTTAATGTTGGTTGTTCAGACTGTCCTCATTATGCAGTGTGATACTTTCTTACAGAGATTATCGGAGCTTTATTGACTGACTTGCTGAATTAAACAAGCACATATCCTGTATACCCAGATGGTATGTCCTTGCTGGAAACTCTGCCAGTGTTATTGCTGCTTAGTTTAATACATCAAAAAATAGTAGCACCCAGGAGGAAGTGTGGGATTGCAGTGCTATTGGGAAGGAAGATAAAGGTTACCAGGAACAATAAATGATGATACATTTAGACTGATATGACCAATATTTATTGAGCTACATATACAGAAGTAATGTCTCTCAGTATGGTGTTGGGCCACCATGTTTGCTAACACAACATCCCAGACGTCTCTGCATGGAGTTGTAGAGGCACATGGATTCGTTGGTCGTTTCCACCAAGACAAAAACGGGTCTCATCACTGAATGTAACCTGCTGCCATTCTGAGTGACTCCGTGACAGTCTGGCACGACACCATTGCATTCTTTGACGATGTTGATGTGGTGTTAAGGGCAGTTGTCGTAACGCTCTGTGTGTATGTAGTCCTGAGTTGTGCAGCCGATCAGTTGTTTTGACGATCAGTGTACATATGCTGGCCATTATTAGGTCCTTTGCATCACTAATCACCAGAGAGTGCCACTTAATAAGTTTAATACTTTCTCTTAAGGTGTAGACATTATTGTCTACAACAGTAGGGGAACTGCATGAAGCAGCAAGTTAGAACTACAGACACACTTTGATCCTCCATAGGAAAGATCTTTGAGATAAGCCCTCACCTATGTGAAACGTCTGTCAGTAAAGTGTCAGAAAAATCTTGGCTTTATTGGTTGGCTTTGTGCTGGTAGGTACTCCATCTCACTTTATAGGCAGTAGACCTAAAGTTCTCAACTGCTCACCTTATAGTGCTCACCCATTGCTTTTTTGTTTTTGATATGTTTTATTTGGGATCTGAGGTGAATTCATTTAGATGTGTTTGTTCTGAACAATACCAGACAACAATACCATGTTCTTGTATCTATGCAGTCTCTGCATCATTTCATTTAGTTGAATGCTCTGATTGAGAGTTGGTCAGGAATCTCTTAGCCTTCAAACTTTAGCCTTTGAATTGTTACTGCTGAAAGCCAAGTGAGACTTCAAAACTGGTAAGTGGATTTCAGTTCAGTTCTCTGGGATTCTTGGAATCCTGAGATCAGTTTTTATTGGTTTTGTTTGACACTTTACATGGCAGGACATGTGCCATGCTTTAAAACTCTCAAACATGATATCAGAATCAGAATCAGGTTTATTGGCCAAGTACGTTGACACACACAAGGAATTCGGTCCACAATATACACAATGACTCCACATATACACCATATACACAATAAATACAGACAATTACAATATTCAATCTTCACAATATACACAATATACAAGCAATAAACAAACTACAAATAATATACAGTTTACACATTATTTACAAACAGTATAGGGCAGTAGTGTTGAGGTAGAGGCAGTAGTGTTAAGGTAGAGGCAGTAGTGTTGAGGTTGCAACAGTATTAGCGTACATGTATGGGGAAGAGACTGCGGTGTATAATCTGGCATGTGAATAAATATACTTTGCTGTTACTGTTTGATAATGACAGATTTTCGGACATCCTTAACATTTTCACTTATTCCAAGGACCAAGAACTTCTCTGGGGGGAGTGCGGGTCTGTTAGAGATGATAGCTAAGAGAGAAGCGGCCTTCTCATCCCCAGCAGAGAGGAATGGCTGAAGCTGGTGAAGCTGGTGGTGACGAATGAACTTGTTTTCCTTATTGAGCTTTTATTGTACCCCAAAAAGCTCAATAGATCCATGACACACATCTAGACTTCTGTTGTGTTTGGTGAGTGAGGTAGCTGGATGTAAATGCAAGGGGGTTTTATTTAATGACAATGTTCTAAAAAGAAATGGTGAGAATAATGCAAAAGAACATACTACATGACTTTGGCATGGTAGGTGTAAGACTAGACAAGGCCAGAGTGAATCCTAGAACTATATTTAAGACTAGACCCAATAAAACCCTGGGAGAAGAAGGGGACAGGAACTACAAACACTTGGGAATACAACTGGGAAGGCAAGCACCAAAACCAAAACCATATGCATGTGGTGGAAGAGCACATGACTACGACCCAGGGGCAGAAACAGCCACACATGGGGGACGCCTGACAAGGTCTTGTAAGTGTGATGCTACAGTGTCTGAATCATTGATATTTGTTATACCCAGTCTCCAAAATGATGACCACCCATTACAGAGTGAATTACTATTCTTGTCTGTTGATCTGCTGTTTTGTGTCTCTGCTCTAAGTGGATATTTTCTGCCTGGGTGGTCAGTAGTCATATGTCCAATTCAGTTCCAATAAAAAAGAAAGTTCACCTGCATTACAGCATCCCTAACTTCTGCCTCCAGGTTGGCTTAGGCTCTGAAAGACGTTGTCAGCAGATGAGTGTCAGAGTGAGGTCAGTGCGGGGTAACAAGCCCATTATTATTCCTAGGAGATGCTAGGCAGTCTTCTTAGCCTGAAGGTAAGACAACTGACTATTCGATATGGTAGGGTGGTTCCGTAAGGAGCTCCGGGGAAATTGTAAAGTTTAATTTAGTATTTGACTGCTCCGCTAACTACTTTTGTTTCTTTATATGGGACAAGCTAGATGCTTTTCTGACAGTAGTCTGCTGTTTCATCTTCTGTCATTTTTGTAGCAGCTTCTGTTTTGCCTCTTTTAACTTTTGTTTTTGCATAATTTATTGTGTTTATGTTTTGCTTACATCTGGGTTTTCTATTTGACTGAGGCTTTTTGTGCTTTTTGCTGGATTATTTGGGTTGATGTATTCGTTTGGTTTATTAATTTTTTTTCATGTATTGTTGTGGATTGTTTTCTTTGGTATTTGGTTTGGATAATTCCTCCTTAGCTTGTGGGCAAAGTCAGGCTGTCTTCTTAAGAGTCTGTCTTGGGTTTGCGTATATCTTGATTACTTCTAGTATGGCATACTGGCACATTACATTTCAGGTTTTTATTCTAACCGTAGTACTCAGCCAGCACTGGTTTGTGTTGCTCTCAGGCTCAGCGCTGATGGACAGTACCATTCTATTCTGGTCTTATTGGATCTTAGTGCAGCTTTTGACGCTGTTGATCACAAGATTTTAATCCATTGTCTTAAACACTGGGTCGGCCTCTCGGGCACAGTTTTAGAATGGTTTAAATCATATTTAACATACATGACTGTTTGTGGGAAATGTATCAAATAATTGAATATTCCTTGTGGTGTACCACAGGGGTCAGTTTTAGGGCCTTTGCTTTTCTCTTTGTATGTTACCTCTATGTGATGTCATTAGGAAATACTATGTAAACTTGAATAGCTTTTCTGATGACACTCAATTATACATTTCTGTTCCTTTGGATAATCTAGAATCGGTAGGAAGACTTAGAAGCTGTGTGTCACATTTTTCTCAGTGAAAGACTTTTCTACAACTAAATGAAGGAAAAACTGAAATACTGATTCTTGGTTGTTAAATTCAGAGAACAATTCTTAATGACAGACTAGGTTCTTTAGCTACTAATATAAAACCTGAAGTATGAAACCTGAATGTGATCTTAGATTCTGAGCTCCGTTTTATCCCGCATGTCAACACAGTCTCTAAAGTAGCTTTTTATCATTTTAGAAATATTGCTAAAGTTCAGTCTTTTCTGTCTCAGAGTGGTGCAGTGAAACTTGTTCACATGCTTGTTACAGCAGTGTTGATCGCTGTAATGCTCTTCTTACTGGGGTTCCTAAGAAAATCCATCCCCTATAACTTGGATCCTAACTGAAACTAAAAAGAGAGCTCATATCACTCCTGTTCTGAAAGAGCTGCTCTGGTTACCTGTACTTGTTAGAGTAGACTTTAAAGTTCTGCGGCTGGTCTACAAAGCTCTAAATAATCTAGCTCTGTTTATGTTCCAGCTCGTGATCTTAGATCTACAGACACTGGCCTTCTGCAAATACCTTCTGTAAAATACAGCAAACATGGAGAGACCTCTTTCAGTTATTAAGCTTCCATACTGTGGAAGTCACTTCCAACTTCTGTTAGACACTCAAGCTCTGTACTCACTTCTAGGAAACACTTGGGTCATTAAAACATATACTTTCTGCTATTACTGATTTCGACTGTCTGTAAAGCACTTTGAGCTGCCAACGATATGAAAAGTGCACTATAAATAATAATATTAATAATAACAATAATAATAATTCTTATTATTCTTCTTCTTATTGTTATATGTAATATAAATACAGCGCAATTCTAAGGGCCCCCATACAAGCATATCTCGCATGTACCAAGTTGAATTTCTAAATACAATAAAACCGATTTGGTGCATATAAGGTATGCCCATATGGGGTCCCTCCTCCCACTGGCCCTTCACATTGCATTGTGTTAAAGCATGGAAACCCTGGCGAGAACTTTCGTGGGAATCCCCATGAAGAACCCAGCAGACCCAAGAGAGTGTAGCAAAAATCGATGCAATTTGATTTCCTTTGACAAAGCTGGAGGCACAAAACAAACACATGTAACAGAAATCATATTCAGCTTTTCTGCTCTTGACAGTTCAAACTTAGCATCTCCACACCGACTCTCCAGGCTTTCTCCTTTCCAGCTCTGCTTTTCAGCCCCAAGAGGGAAAAACAACTGTGCGGAGAGAGAAAACATGAACAGGTGGGGTTGATCAGGCTTTACCCATCCACTCTTGAAGACGCCCACACTAGTCTGTCCGTATTTAACTGAGAGTTCATTTCAGTCATCAACACAAAGCCGTCTATAAAGTAAATAAGAATGCATTTGCATATTGTTTTACTCGCCCTCACCTATGTTGTTTTTCCCCCCGGAGTACCTTCCATTGTGTGTGCATAATCCACGGTTTACCGCCCAGCCCCACTGTTTTTGGCTGTAAGCGCAAGTTACCGTATGACCTACTGCTGAGCATAATTCTACACTAGCTCAGGTGCACAGAAAAAAATTGAAACCCTTTATTTAATTGGAAACAGTAAAATTGCAACATATCAAGTACTGAAACTGAGAAATTGGACTGTTTGTTGAAATATATACAACCGTTTGATCCCAGCAACAGGTTTCAAAAACATTGGGGCAGGATCATGCTTACCACTGTGTTTCATCACCTCCTCTTTTAACAACACTCTGTAAGCATTTGGGAACTGAGGAGACCAGTTACTGTAGTTCTGAAAGGGAAATGTTTTCCATTCTTGCCTGATATGGGATTTCAGGTGCTCAACAGTTCGGGGTTTCCTTTGCCGTATTTTCCGTCCCATAATGCACCACATAATGTTTTAATGGGTGAGAGGTAGTATGGACAGGAGAGACCTTCCTTGAAAAAGACGTCATCTGGATGGCAGAATGTTGTCAATCTCCAAAGGCAACTTTACAGGAGAGGCCAAAAACCTTGTTTAATTCTAATGTAAGTCAATGGAACCAGACTTTTTTCAAGCAATTCTGCGCAATTTCTGTTGGTCCATTCATCATGAAGTTTTCACACAGTGTAAACGGCAGTAGCTGTGTTCAAATGATCCATAAAAGTAAAAATCTTCAAAAATATATACATAACATGCCTTCTTTCAGACTATATGAAAGAGACTGTGCAAAATCCACATTTAGGTGATGGGTGGCTGTAGATTTCTCCTCATTTAGGATTAGTTTGTGTTGTAACACAACAGACACAGAAAAAACCTAAAAAAATTACTGTAATTTGTTACAAGATGTCAGGGACAAAGAACTTGGCTCGATGCGCACAGAGCTAAAAGTCAGATGAGGTGCATTTAACAAACCGACAGTAGAGCACAACAGCAAAATCAAGGCAAACATAACAAATGGATAATGCAGGGTCAGATAAAGGCAAAGGTCCAAAACCAGGAAGTCAGACAGACCAGCGAAAAAATCCAAAGGGTAAAACCAAGAGAGGAATCAGAATAAACAAAAGGAGAGTCGAAAACCAGAGAGGCAAAAACAAATCAGGCAACCAAAACAAGGGTAAGTTCAAAAAGAGAGCAAGAGTTGAAGACAAAGGAGGTCAGAACCAGAGATAACAGCAAGACAGGCAAGAGAGAAACGCTCAGTGATGCAAACAGGGTTTGACAAAACTTTGCATTGACTATGTGTGGGGTTTAAATGCAGCAAGGGGAATGAGCAGCAGGTGTGATTGGTTGACTGGGGACGTCATTGGGTAGTGCAATCTGGGAAATGGAGTCTGGGAGATCGGCGGTGTCAGGGAAACCCGGAGGCGTGACACAAGCAAATTAATTAGGCTTATTCAAAAAAAGACTTTGAATGAATGATTCTTTTCATTCCAGTTCAGTCTTTTGAGTTGGGTAAAACATATTCAATTGCTTGTAACAAAATAGAGTACATTTTTTAAGTTGCATTTTTACAGTGTGCAGTACTGTGTTGTCTGCAAGCTCTCTGCACAGTGTTTTCTTTGTCTCAGCAAGCAGTCATGAATGTGGATTTAAACCTAAGCCTGAAATCTCTTCGGCTGGTGACAATTTCTGACAATGTGATTTGTTCAGACGCGTCACGTGGCATGCTCTGACACTTTCGCTTTGTGTGGCACCTTTATAATCTAAAAATGCCAAAATGCGATGTGTAAATTAAAAGCATAATAGACAGTTGTTGCAAATAAGCATACGTTTAATTTGATAATGCTTCATTTGCATATTTAAACATAACATTTCAGAAAACTTGTAATACAAAAAATAATGCAAGTAATCAACTGGGGAAGTTTTGTGGTGATTTTTATCAGCAGGTATTTTTATACTATTCACCTGTAGTGTCTTGCCTTGGAATGGCAAAAACACAAAGTACTTTTCTCATCTGTTTTGATGCAAACACATTTTTTTATTGGCAGAAATGTATATATTTTTTTTTCCTGAATGTACATTTAAATGTAGTAAATGACTACAGGGTTTAAAATGCAACTTCTTTTAATGCTGATACATGCACAATTTCTGGTCTGTCCCGCTCTGACTTCTCCGCTGCCCCGTTTGCCCGGGTTGCGAGTTGAGATTCTTAAATACTCACTTTTGTAACTTTTCCTTTAGATTAAACTGAACCTATCCCACTTAAACTTAATGAGGTTGTCACTCAGGGTTGTCTGCTGAGGCGGGGCAGTGAGTAAGAGAGAGAGAGAGAGAGAAGGAAGGGTAACAGAGTGAGCGATTGAGTGTGATGTGCCTCACGAGGCGTCTCTCTCATCATTGGTGGTAGCGCATGTCATAGCGACCGGCCCAGGAGGGGGTGGAGATGGTCCCGTCTGAACACAGCACGTGCGCACTGTCTGACTGCTTGTCAGTCACTGGCCCTCACTGGTTTAATCTGCTTCACTGCTCAGCTCAGTCCTGCTCGGCAAGTCCCTGCAAGCACACATGTTCTTGTTTTCATACAATGTCAGGACATATGTCCTATGTGTATTACATATAGTTAGCTAGTTATATATTGTATAATGATAGATACGTACAGATATGTATATGACCCAGACAGTACAGGGCAGCTGTGAAAAGGTCAGTATTTATTTCATTTACAGTCAACTTCCATTCTTTTCAAGAGAGTTCAGTTTAGTTTTTCACAGAAATCTGAAGAGACATTTTTACAAATCTCCAAAGAACAGTTTTAGAAGTTTCTGCTGCCCACAATCCAAACAACGCATCTCAAAAACACACTTAGATTTAGTCCATAAGTTTATAAACCTTACTCCAAATTTCAGATGTCCAGTTTGGGTGTACTGCCTTCCCTTACTGCTACATATGGCTGTTAATTAATTGCCATTTTATAGAATACAATGTCCCATGTATATATGTATTAATGGTTTATAGACTATAGGAANTTTATAGAATACAATGTCCCATGTATATATGTATTAATGGTTTATAGACTATAGGAACAATGTCCCATGTGTGTAATATAAACATGACTACATACATATTTGTAAATACATAAATGTAATAATATAATAAAGCAATATCCTGTAATTGTATATGTACCCAGGGGCCAAGTTACATATTTTTCTGATTCTTTGACATAAAAATTAGGTACCACAACCTAATTTGCCTGCACATATGAACACACGGTTACATGGTGGCATATGTAAAATTTCCAGGTGGAATGTCTCTAAACATAAATTGGCTTGTTAGGCCTCGACTGAGTCTATAAAACATTCAGTATCTCAGCCTGGCTCTGGAGCTGACTCACCCCCAGCAGGACATTCACAACACTTGTATATATATAAAAAAACATTTAAAAAAACTTTAAAAAGTTAAAAAGTGTTCAGGCTGGCTTAAATATTTTTGAGTTATTGGAACCTGAAATAAGAAGTTTCTGGGCATAAAACACAGATTTTTGTTCTGTTAACTTACTATTTGAAATTCAGTTAACTTAAAATTGTAAGCCTGGTGAGCCTCAGTGTTTGTTTCCTTAGATCTTGTTCTCTCCTATGTATGTCTTCTTTGCTTTGAGCTGGCTATAACTGCCAACCTACTATAGCTACTATATATAAGGCAACCTTTTAGCTTTATTAGCTTTTTATCTCTTATCCTTAACTCATTGTTCTGCCAGTAAATACTGTACCAGAGTGATATAATCTTGTCAGTCTCCCTCTTACAGTGTGTAAATGTCATTAGGAATTGTCATGCGACGAGTGTAGAAGAGTGTAATAATGTCATTCTCTGACTTCAGACCTCGTGCTAATACTCAACAAGAACGTGCTCCTCTAAGCAGCTGACTGAGGATCTGAAAAAGAATCTAATTGATGCCTACAAAGCAGGAGAAGGAAATGAACAAGTATCAAAGTGCCTCCACTGTTGCTTCCGCTTTGATTTCCACTGTCGTTCAGAAGATCCGGAATACCAAGAAAACCAGAACTGCTTATATGCCGATCAGAAAGGCAAAGCAAAACCCCCTTATGATAGCAAAAGAGGATTTGCACCACTTTACTCTGCAAAGTTCCTTGCACAAACATAATCTACATGGAAGGAAAGCTTGCAGGAAAGCTTGCCTGTGACCTTATAATGACCTCAGGTCAACATCTAAAATATGCCAGAGGTAGTGCTGAAATAATACTCTTTAGCCAAAACCACCAAAGGTATGTTTGTAGGGGAAAAACAGCATCAGCGTTTGACAAAAAGAACATCTCACTAACTGTTAAGTGATTTTATGCTTTGGGGTTTTGTGGTTGTCACAGAGGACAAGCATCATCATTGTCGCTCGTGCAGAGCTGCACTCACAAGGAGCGCCACAGCTGTCCAACTTCAGTACTGCACACCGACCCTGGCTGAAGACATTGTAGACATGCTTAGTGTGGAAAATCATTCAGCATTGTTCAGTTTCTTTTTTCTATCTTTCCTTTTTTCCTTCTTTCCTATGTGTGGGAGGGGATATAGAAACAAATCTTTGCTGAGATGAAATGTTCCCTTTTGCGTCAGTAATAGGTCATCTTTAGCTTCTCAGAACAATACATTGTGAAAAAGCCTAATCAAGACTGCGCTGATTAGCGCTTCCTCATCACTGATTGTGCTACCTCAGGTTGTGTTTAATTAGGCAATATAGCAGTAAATTAAAACATGCCATGAAATCCATAAGGCAATACAGTGGACGCTATATGGGCCTTGGTCTGGATTATTAAAATACTGTATGTGCTCCTATTACAACAATAAATCAGGTCCTCTGAACATTCACACATTCACTGAACAGAAACCACCACCGAGCAGCACCAAACGACGGAACGTGAAAGGGGTCCTGCATAGATGTGAGTATCCACTGTATCACTGCCGGAGAGTACAAAAAGTGAGAGAATGACTATGCTGTATAACAGTGCCTGCACAATGGAATTCCTAGCTTGTGTACATGTGAAAAGATCAGAACAGTCATATATCACTTCTCTGTCGTCCAAACGACCACACCCCTTTTTTGGGTGAAAACCAAAAACTCATGCATTATGCCGGCAGCAAATTGGAAATACTAGTTGCACCATGCCTAAAAGCTGCTGCTTCCCATTTTGTACATCTAACAATATAAAGTTTACACTTTTTTACTTCCCCAAAGAGTAAAAGACAGTAAAAGGAGAGATCTGTGGCAACTGGAAGGAGGAAATAGTTTTACCATAGTTTGGTGATAAAGTTTTAGCCTAAAACACATTCAAAATAATTTTATTTTGTTCCACCCGTGACAGAGGGCTACATGCAGGTTAGCCCTGTTTTTATTTGTCCTGGAAACACACAAAAACAAGCACACACTGACACACACAGCAGCAGCTTATCCACAGTTTCAGTGCTCTGGCAAGCCAAGCAGAGGACATCAATACGCTCCTTGAGACGGCGGATGCTGTGCAGACTGATGAGTTTGCGGGAATATTCTCTGTCCTTTCTTCTCCTGTTCTTTCGGATTTAGATGTTTTTCCTTTAATCATTTAAAACGGTGTTTATTCCAAGTAGGTGTTATGTAGATCACAAATCACCGGGTCATAAACAACCCAAGAATAATTGCTCTCAGCATAGGCCTGATCATGTGTGGTTTAATCAGTAAGACAATATAACATACCTGCTGTGCCATTTGGACCACTGTGGCGTCGTAGGCGTCAGGCAGGCATTAATCACCATTGTGGAAGAATCCATTTAGGTACACCTGGAGGAATGTGTCTCGTTTAATCTGGAGGTTGATTAAGCTATGAAATGCTCCATTACTTAATGAGCTTTTCAATTGTTGCGCGCGTTCCCTGCGTTCTGTTTAAGGCCTCCAATAGTTCTTAAGCTTTATTAACTAGGTTTATGTGTTCAGTCATTTGTTTCTAATGACTTGTAGGAGTTAGTTCTTCTTCTTATTATTATTATTATTGTTATTATTATGAATACTATTATAATAGAAGATTGGCAGGGGTGGACCATAATCCTGCAAGGCCCCTGAATGTGTAAAGTCTATGCATGCCATTTTGCCAAATGAGTTTATGTAGCTTATCAATATAATTTACAGAAGCTCATCGAACATAAAATTAGTCACCTCGTGTGTTTAAGGTGGTGGTAAATTCAGGCTCCTGCAGATGGCGTTGCAGCAATTCGAGCAGTTGGAAGAGTTCGAGAGGGGTCGTGTTGTAGGACTCTTATCAACGTTTTTTGTGTGCCATACCAACTGTGTGGACACTACCATAGCACACTGTGCTGAAAGTGCTGGGTGACCTACATGAACCACTGAGAGAGCTGAGAGCAACCACTGAATTATCTGACGTGTACAGAGTGACCCAACAGCCACGATTGCGGACATTCAGTGAGCAGTGATGCCCTCAATGTGTCATCCTGTTAGTGCCAGCACCATAGTAGATGGCTGTACAATGCAGGACTACATGTACACAGACAGTTATGATGACTGCCCCTAACACCATGTCAATGTCGCCAAAGACTGCAATGGTGTCGTGCCAGATGGCGCTGCACGAGGATGACGGTGCTATAAATACCTGCGGGTGTGAGTGACGGGATTCATAGACTGAGAACAGGTGCTACAGTGCAGTGAATGTCTCATTCCCTGTGTGGTAAATGGCTCCAAAGCAGATGTTAATGATTGGCTAAAAGAAGTGACTGCATTTGGGTGTGCCAAAGGCCATAGTGTGAAGGAAGTAGCTGAGTTTGCAGGTGTATGGAAGCGTACGGCCATACGTGCCTACTAGCTGTGGTACAAATCCCAGACCCCTCAGAATTGTGCCAGGGAAGGCATCCACTAAATCTGTCCCAACTGTGCAATTATTTGATTCAAGAGTGTCTGCACCTTTAGAAACTTGTCCAGTCCATGCCAAGTCGGATCACAGCTGTTACTAATGCTCCTGAAGGTATTACATGTTATTAGGTACATTTCAGTCACGGGTGTCTCATTTTTTGTTGGGTGAGCTTATATAAGAATTTTGGCAGGGATTTGTGGAAACAGTTTGGTGACTATTCACTTTCAGTGTTTTGTTAGCACCTAGCAGCTCCGATACTAAGCGGGAGGAGCAAAATCTGAACACCAAACACGTTTTGACTGATCGTCTGTATTTGTGGTAGGGAGTAGTCTCTAACTGGCATGGTGCGCAGTAGCTAACTTCACTAACTCATAACTTTTGTGCATCAGTAGCGCATGATCAGCTAATTATGCTACAAAAGATGCAACATTGGTGCTGCTCTCCACTGCTGGAGACGCTCTTGGCCAGTAAATGGAAGAAGTTTGATGCTAAACTAGCAATGTCTCTTCTAGACTGGTAAGACCTGAAGGGGGAGGAGGATAGACTGTGCATTTTCCGGGGGACAGGTTGCATCATCTTGCATCAACAGGTCTAAATCACAGCTAAACGAATGACTAGTGCAATTGCCCTGCCATGCGTGCACTACAATACACATGAGCATCTGTATACTCGTATGCATCTGTATATCTGTACATCTGTATGTCTCGCATAATATAAAGGCGTCACCTTGAACACACTGCAAGCAGAAGCTGAGCTGGCAATACTGCTAGCATTTACAACAGGAACAGACTGCAGAGACATCAGGTGTAAGGACGGTGAAGGGAATCAGCCATCCCATCTCCCCAACTACTGCTCCATTCCACCTTCCCCTTTCCTCATCTGCATTCCTCCATGTGAGAAGAGCAGTAGGAAGGGAAAGGAAGGACAGAAGCAGTGGCAAAAGTTTCTGGACACAGCCAGAGAGGAAGAAAGAGGATTGGAAGTCGAAGAGAGGGGATCAGGGCTCTTTCCTGCTCTCTGGCTAATGATACTGTCAGTAGCAGTGTGTGTGTGTGTGTGTGTGTGTGCACGTGTGTGTGTGTGTGTGTATGTGTGTGTGTGTGTGTGTGTGTGTGTGTGTGTGTGTGTGTGTGTGAACAGTTGAGGGTCTGTAGTGGCAGAGGTGCTGCTCCTCTTCCCTCCACTTCACTGACCTGTATGTTGGAGTAGAGACAGAGGAAGTGAGGGCAGAGTAAGTTTGTGTGAATCTTTCAGCTCCTCACAGCTGCTTCTCCGCCTGAGGCTCGCCTAATGCTGCACCGGCCCAGGCCCCAACTCCCCCTCATTAGTACAGTGAGACTCCCCCCGACTCTCTCTTTCTTTCTCTCTTTTTCTGTCTCCTTTGCTTCCCAGCACAGCACCAGCCGCTCTGTGGCCTCCATTCAGCCTGCAATTAGAGTACTGCAGCAGGCACTATCCATCCAAGCTCATCCACTGTGTGTGTGTGTGTGTGTGTGTGAAGCATTACCACAGGCACTTCCCACCAAGCCTATCCTGTGTGTTAGTGTGTCTGTGTGTGTTTGTTTTTCTACACTTTCAAGACCAAAATGTACTGAAATTGTACTGGATTCTGGTACGATTTAAGTGCATTAGTTACATAACGTAAGTCTTTCATGACAACTGACATAAACCTACACTCGTCATCAAAAGAATAGTTGCACCCAGAAGGAAATGTGTGATTGCAGTGCTATAAGGAAGGAAGATAAAGGTTACCAGGAACAATAAATGATGATACATTTAGACTGATATGATCAATATTTATTGAGCTACACATACAGAAGTAGTGTCTCTCAGTATGGCTTTGAGCCGCCATGTTTGCTAACACAACCAGCCAGATGTCTCTGCATGGAGTTGTAGAGTTTCCTAATGGTGTCCTGTGATAATCCATCCCATGCAGCTTGAATATTCTCACACAGTTCCTGCAGATTGTGTGGTAGGGGTAGAGGTACAATGATAACAGGCCTACTGAACATGTGACGCGTGACAACAAACAGTTCATCTTGGTGCTGACCACGGTTCCTCCATACACACGGGTCCACCAAGAAAAAAAAGTCAATGAAGCATCTCTGAAGATGACCCGCTGCCATTCTGAGTCACTCCATGACAGTCTGGCACAACACCATTGCAGTCTTTGGTGACGTTGACATGATGTTAAGGGCAGTCGTCATAACTGTCTGTGTGCATGTAGTCCTGCATCATGCAAAATCTGCCAATGGTGCTGGCACTAACAGGATGACTCATGGAGGGCATCACTGCTCACGGAATGTCCGCAATCATGACTGTTGGGTCAGTCAGGTACAGCAATAAGTCCTTTCCTTCCTCATGTCACATGCATATATATATATATATAAATATATATATATATATATATATATTTATATATATACTCATATACCTCCTTGTATCTACACTCAGTGTCCATTTTATCAGCTCCACTTACCATATCGGTACGGTTGTAGTTCTACAGTTACAGACTGTAGTCCATCTGTTTCTCTGTATACGTTGTTTCCCTGTTCTTCAATGGTCAGGACCCCCACAGGACCCCCACAGAACAGGTATTATGTGGGTGGTGGATCATTCTCAGCACCGCAGTGAAACTGATGTGGTGGTGGTGGTGGTGTGTTGTGCTGGTGAGAGTGGATCTAGAGTCTGTAATTGCAGAACTACAAAGTGCACCTATATGGTAAGTGGAGCTGATACAATAGACCGTGAATGTAACTACAAGAAAGTGTTCATAATATTCAGATATGACCGTGCATATATGTATGCATGTTAGAGCATGGATAGAAAATGCAAAATCATTTAGCGTCTACATTTTTCCTCTACCAGGTACTCCCAAGTCATGTGGAGTTTAAGTCATATCTTGAATCTTGACAAATAATATCTCAGCTTTGGATTTTTGCAGGCATGATAGCTTGTGCTAACAATACAGCAATAGGGTTCGGAATCTAATTACCGACCTGAGGTCATTTTTCCGGGTTGTCTCTAACCATCTTCAAGCCAAAGTGTTCCTATAACGCAATGTGAGTGAAACAGACGTTCATTCCTTGTATCTGAGGCAGAACGTTGATTGCCACATCTGTTACGCTGCACAAGTTAATAAAAAAAAAAGCTAAACATGGAAGTTGTGAGCACCCAGCCGGCAAATGGATATCAGTATGGTGCCTTACCTGAGATCATGAAATAAATAAATAAACAAACGTATACATAAAATGGAGGAAATCTTCCATATCGCTTCGACTTCGCTCCAGCAATGTGGCCATTTACACCTGCATTTATATTCTGTGCGGTGCACATGACATGTTGGAATGATATCGTCCTATATTGCGGGTGGAATTTTCAGATTTGGTGCCGAGCCAGTCTACATAAGGAAAAGAGGTCAAAGGTGTACACATGGGCGTGCTGACTACAGAAGGGGAAAAAAATGAATTCTCTGGATTTATCCCAGAAACAATAGCCGCAGGCCGCATTTCTTTTCATTAGCGTAGTGGAACACAGCCTTGACGTGTCCTTGAGCATGTCTTGGGGACCAGTGATTTGATGTGTGCAATAAAGACTTCTGTTAAACGTTTAGAAAGCCTGGGTTTCTGGTCCTGACTTTGCGTGCAGTTCACACACGTTACATCCTCATTATTTTGGCCATGAGGGGCAGGCGAGGCGATATACAGAGGTTGCGAAGATCCTTGGCTTAGCAGGGCTTGTTACCTTTCAGTGGAAGACTTTGCAAAGTTAGGGGTGGAGAAAAAAGAACTGCTTCTTAGATCGTGATAGTCTTTTGGAAAGATCCCTTACTGTTAAATAAACCTGACCACACAAAAACACAAGTGTTACAAACAAAAGTCACAAAGTGGTCATAATATTGTGTAGATGAGATCAAAACCATGGTAACCATAGTGAGGCCCAAAACCACAGTAAATATA
This sequence comes from Semaprochilodus insignis, assembly GCA_034552555.1. NCBI lineage: Eukaryota > Metazoa > Chordata > Actinopteri > Characiformes > Prochilodontidae > Semaprochilodus > Semaprochilodus insignis. The sequence continues at coordinate 27,254,186 of CM067488.1, forward strand.
ACTTTATGTAAGAACACAACTTCCCCTAACTGCAACATACAAAGTCAAAATACTATTAAAACCAGTTTGTTTACAGCAGGTATAGCAGTGTTAGCTTGGCCTTAACATAACAAAAGTAGCTTTGCTGTGTTATACTTGTTGTACACCAACCAGTCATGCTATTTCTACACTCTTGTCCTTTTGATCAGATGTAAGCTCATCAGACAAAATATTTATTTACCTTGCAAGTTTAAGGTGGTAGTAACTTCAGGCTCCTGCAGATGGCGCTGCACGAGGACGATCAGGCTATACGTAGCTGTGGGGTGTGAGTGATGGCATTCATAGATTGGGAAGAGGTGGTACAGTGTGGATGTGAATGATTAGCTAAAAGGAGTGACTGCATTTGGGCGTGCCAAAGACCATAGTGTGAAAGAAGTAGCTGAATCTGCAGGTGTGGCAAAAATCCCAGTCTACGGGAAACTCTCCTCAGAATTGTGCCAGTGAAGGCATCCACCAAATCTGGCCCAACGGATTAATTCTTTGATGCAAGAGTGTCTGAACATTGATGTGGCCTACATCCAGAAACTGGTCCAGTCCATGCCAAATCCAATCACAGTTGTATTTCATGTTCGTTGAGTTACCACATGCTATTTGGTATGTTTTAGTCGCGGGTGACTCATTTTTTTCTCCTGTGAGCTTCCTTACAATACAGATGCACTATGTAGTCCTACAATTACAGACTGTAGTCCATGTATTTATCTGCGTGCTTTGTTAAGATGCTTTTTCTCTGTTCTTCACTGACCAGGACCCCCAAAGGTCTCACAGAGCAGGTATTACTTGGGTGGCGTCTTTTAGGTGGTGTGTGTTAAGCTGGTGTGAGTGGATCAGACACCACTGAACTGAGAATAGTCCACCAACTGAAACTATCCAGCCAACAGCGTCCTGTGGGCATTATCCCGTGACCAGCATCCCTTGACCACTATTGTTGGACTACAGAATGACTAAGATGACCATTGTCTCTATACATTTACATGGTGTCTAATGGAGTGGACAGTGAATGGACACAGTGTTTAATAGGGCTGCCCTCTAGAAGTCGACGAGTCAAATCGTCAGTCGGAGACCCTTTGAGTCGACTGAGAACCTTCAAGTCGACTGACAACAGTGACGAGGTTTTTTTGTAAAACAGACAAAAGCTTACAAAATGCACAAGAACTTTAAGAATTTAAAAAGGCATTTTAATAATTATTAAAAGGGGAATAATAAATACATATTTAAGTTCTAACTGGGCCATGACACATGCTTGCTAAAAAATTAAATCCACGTGACAACGTGCGCTGGCGGTTCACCGTTGAAGGAAGCTAAAGCTGTGAAGCTGAGAAACACGGGTGGAATGACGTCTCAGAAAAAGTCTGGAGGAGCTTTTGAAGAAGAGAATCCGAACAAATTAAATCTAATTCTGCTCGTCATTTAGTCAGACATCGAACACTGCTTCAAACCAGTGAGTTGACTTTCATTTTAGACATAATGGCTGTTTGTGGTGAAGGAAAAACGCACCGAAGATGTTTGTTTTATTATAATTCCATTATTTTAGAACCTAAATTACAGATATTTTTATTTATTCGTTTACAGCTAAGATTATTTTATTTAAAGATAAGTACAGTCACTTAATATGCCTGCCGATAAATGAGGAATAATTATTTCAGCGCAGGTAATATAATAATTAAACCGTTCTCCTTTTCATCTAAAAATAAATTAAATATTAACTNCGTTTGTTTTATTATAATTCCATTATTTTAGAACCTAAATTACAGATATTTTTATTTATTCGTTTACAGCTAAGATTATTTTTATTTAAAGATAAGTACAGTCACTTAATATGCCTGCCGATAAACGAGAAATAATTATTTCAGCGCGGTGATATAATAATTAAACGGTTTCAGGTCTACCGTTCTCCTTTTCATCTATAAATAATTTAAATATTGACTAATTTGGTTTTATTTAGGAGTTTGTTCTTTATGAGAGATGAAAGACGAAGGGTCATCCTACTGAAGAAGCGGTTAAAAGTTCAATTAAAAAGACAGACTATAAGCGCTAATTTTTTAGCATAAAAACATGCTTGCTGCCCGACGCTATATTCTGTAATTAAATCAGGCTCCAGTTCAGATCGTTCATCATATGCTACGTCTCTTTTAGTTCAAAAATATGTTCCTGTGACTCTGCTGACTTTCTAAATGAGGAGGACATCAGATCTGAAACGTATGCCAATTGATTTCCTGATTACTAGATAATGTATATGGAGAAAAAACATGAACGAATAGTCGAATCGTCGGCCAGGATTTGACAAAATTCGTGTCGGGTACAGCCCTAGTGTTTAATAACTCTATTGGCTTTGCTGTGTTAGATTCATTTCATATAATAACTTTACATCTTTAAGTGGGGAGGGGCGGGGGTGGATTTCTATGTCCTCTTTCTACCACTATGAACAGTTGTGACTTGGTAAGTTTCTCTGCAATGGTTCATTTCACATCAGACCACTCGGAATGACTTCATTTGCAAGTTATGAATTCAATTAAGCAGAAAATTGAAGAAGTCGGTGTTAGTTCTGATTTGTTGTCCTCTGCATAGTTTATGCGATTATGCTTTTACTTGTACACTGGTTTGTTTGTTTGTGAGGATAAAGAAACGACTTTTTTCATCAGTTCCACTTTATGACCTTAAAAACAATATGCCATAAAAGCTTCTGTAGAGCAATGCCATAGAAAAGTGCCTCCCCCAGTCCGGTATCCCTTCCGACATTAAACCATGTGCTGTGTACCCTCTCTCACTCCTTATTCATACATGTGGACATATTTCTATGATGCATATGTAGGACACTGAGCCTTATTTTTTCAGTCCCCCTTAAAATATCAAACCTGTTTATGATGCGAGGACGCTTCACACCAGATATACTAAATAAATAATGTTATTTACTAATGCATAATGCTCTATATGATGGCACATAGCCGCATATGAGACTGTATAATAAGACGTTCACTAATACATGCCGCAGATCAGATTCAGCACAGGAGCATCACTTATTTAGTAACCCGACAATAACCCTACATACCCACTGCGGTCTCTACAATCTGAATGTATCAAAATGTAAACTGTCATAGTTGTTGTACAGGTGGTGCACTTTCTAGATGCTCCTTTAAACAGTAGCGTGTCCATGTTTTGCTGTCTAGAGGACATTTTTGACATATTTTTGGTTATAGTTTGTCTTCTGAGTCCTTACAAGAGAGTTGGCAAGCTCCCCAGACAAAAAATGGTCATCTCTGGGATGTTCTGAGGGTGTTTGAAGCACATGTAAATGGGCCCTTTGATTGAGCTGACAGTAAATTTGAACCATTAGACCAACATTAAGCTGTTGGACAGCCAAGTTATGCCTTTTGCTCATTGTCTTACAGAGGAACATGACATCCCTATGCCTGTATTGCAAGATGACAATTCTCCCATTCACAGGGCTGCAAATGTGATCGATTGGCATCCGGACTGGCCCATAAAACCCCCACATGTGAATCCACTTGAAAATCTGTGGGACTACCTGGAACAACGAGTACAACGCCAGGGAAGGCATCCATCAAATCTGGCCCAACTGCGCAATTCGTTGATGCAACAGTGGCTGAACATTGAGGTGGCCTACATCCAGAAACTTGTCCAGTCCATGCCAAACCCTATTGCAGCTGCTATGTGCTTGCGGAGGTATTACACGCTATTAGGTACGGTTCAGTCACTGGTGACTTTTTTTGGTCCTGTGAGCTTATGTCTGATTATTTTGCATATTCATTTGATGAGATATGAAAGAGAGAATGTTGAATATCAAGCGACTGTCTCATATAAAAATGAATAGACTATCATCAAAGTCTTCCATCTAACAGTTACTAACAGTTGTCCTGTTTAATATTGCGTATAATTGTAAACTCTGATTTTTATTTTGCTGTCCGGGGTCGACCTGAAGAGGATGGGTTCCCCTTTTGAGTCTTGGTTCCTTTCGTGGTTTCTTCCTCTTGCTCTGAGGGAGTTTTACCTTGCCACTGTCGCCTCTGGCTTGCTCATTGGGGGCTTGGACCTGGATTTTCTGTAAAGCTGCTTTGTGACCACAAATCTGTTGTAAAAAGCACTATGTAAATGAATTTGACTTGACTTGACTTGGTATGAAAAACACTTTTACCACCCAACACACAACCAAAATGCTAGCAGCTAAGTGCTAATCACAACAGCTAAATGCTAATGCTGTACTAACCACAGCTAGAGAAATTAACTTGCAAACACAACTAACAGGGATTCTTAACCCAGCTAACAACAGCTAGTAAACAATATTCGCTTATTCATACACAAAGCAATGCACGCTGAATGAATGACTGAACTTTAAGTTGGTTTCTTCAGAATATGGGACACACAGAAAGGATCCGGAGTGAAACGCATTACGCCCCAACAAAGTCTTTCAGATGAATAACAATAAATAAGAATACCTATTAGAGCATGTTTGTCATGTGCTGGATGTTACAAATATCTTACCCACTCATCACTTATGAATATACGCTGGGGCTGCTATCCAGAAATCAGGCATTAGCCTTCGATTAAACTCACTATTCCGAGATCTGCTTGTAGCGGTCGCAGTGAGTCAGCAGTGTTGGTGAGTGGAGTAGCAGAGCTGATTGTGTTGTCTGTATCAGGGAAGTATCTGTGTAATTGTGCAGTCGGCTAATGGAATGAAATGAAGAGTTAAATGAAATGTGAAATGAATTTTTTTACGTGCACCCCCCCCTCCCCAACCCTCAACGTGCCGCAGTTTGGGAAGCACTGCCACAGAACATCCCCTTTTGGTTCTCTAAGCTTAAATGAGGTTACAGCTTACATCCAAGCAAATACCAAATTAGAAAGCCTTAGTTCACCTTTAAGCATTAGCATTTTATTTTAGATCACAATAATAACCACAAAAACAGAACAAAACCCCAAAACTTCAGTTCATGTGCTGATAAAGGCTGGATGTAATAATAGGCTCCAGTGCAGTACTATAGGGAACTCTGCACTTAAGTAGTTTTAAGACCATTTGTAGTTGTGTATTGCTGGGCTGCTTTTCATTCTACCAGAGTCATTAATTCACTGAATAGCTGTATGTGAGTGTGGGTTTAGGTAACCCTGGCCACCTCCATCTTCTTCCAAAACAGCATCTTCACTTAATAGAGTGCTTTGGAGGGCTTAAATTCTGCATCTGAGTGACAGGGGCATGCATATCTGGGCTAATCTCAGTGTCTGTGTCCACTGTGATCCTTTAGTTTGGCTCATCCCCTTGGCTCGCGGTATCATTATTTCGGATGCTGACACCCTGTCCACTCCAGGCAAAATAAGCCTGTCACCATGCTGACGTAGTGTCTAAAGTTGTCTGTTCTTGGTGAGATTGGCTTGTTTTTCCAGCAGGGAGAAGGCTCTGGATTTTCGGGAACCTGGCTTGCGGGCGTTGCTCTCCCTGTCTGATAAGACGTAAACACAAAGTGAGGGTCCTTGTCTCAGCCAGTCACTGTGGATACGGTCCTAAATACAGACAGCTCATCCATGATCAAACATAACACTGTCTTGCTGCCTCTGCAGTGTGATCCATGTCAGCTCCTATGTGCAAGGTTGCACTCTGAACAAACAGGGATGCACGGAATCTCTCTGACTAAAACGTGTACAACATTTCCACATTAATAAATGAGATAAGTCAAAAGATTTATTGCTACTTAATTGTCTTTGTTAGTAAGTTCAGGCTCCAGCAGATGGTGTTGCAGAAGTATTATGGGGCTATAAATAGATGTTAATGATTGGCTAAAAGGAATGACATGGCCATAGTGTGAAGGAAGTAGCTGAATTTGCAGGTGTATGGAAGCGTACGGTCATACGGGTCTACCAGCAGTGGTAAAAATCCCAAAAATCCCCCCAAAAGTACAGGAAATTCCCCTTGGAATTGTGCCAGGGAAGGCATCCACCAAATCTGGTCCAACTCTGCAATTGTTTGGTGCAAGAGTGGCTGAACACTGATGTGACCTACATCTAAAAAACTTGTCCAGTCCATGCCACATCCAATCATAGCTGTTATTCATGCTCACTATTAGGTACATTTCAGTCACAGGTGACTAATTTTTTGTCCGGTGGTTATTTTTGTCTGAGATCTGGTATTGACAATGAGAGAGTCAATGCTGTCTTCTCCAGCACATTCAATTGACTTTCAATGGGGTCAAGGTCAGGACTCTGTGGTGGCCAATTCATGCGAGAAAATGATTTCTAATGCTCCCTCAAGCACTCTTTCACAATTAGAGTCTAATGAATCTTTGCACTGTTCTCCTGAAATAAGGCCATTCCATCGGGGAGGGAAAAATCCATTGATGGGATAACCTGGTCATTCAGTACGTTCAGGTAGTCAGCTGACTTTATGTTATAGCCTGAACAACTGAAGCAACGCCAATTATAATACTGCCTCCAGAGGCTTGCATGGTGGGCATGATGGGCTCATCACTTCATGTGCTTTCCTTCTTACCTTGACGTGCTCTTTTATTTTTACTGCTCCGAATTCTGAGTCCAAATTTTATGCTCCCTAGCAAACGGAAGCCTTACTAGCAATTGATTAGCCTCACTGGCAAGTGGCCACACAGCCGTTTAGTCCTAATGCTGTTGGGTCTTGTTGTTCTTGTTGCGTTCTCCATACGGAAATGCTCTTACTTTCACTATTGAACATAACTGTGTGTTTTTCTATCCTTCATTTACTTTAACTTCACCAAGCATTTAAGTGCTCTCCTATTATGATCATTTTTTCAGTCCACTAGCCATACAGGTTTTAATGGGTGGGACAGTTGTTTTCTTTGCGTGATGCAAACCAATAATTTGACCTTCTGAAACAATGTGACATCCTTTTCACAACTATTGAATTATGTTAATTAGAATGATATAATTAATTACTAGGGTAATTATCCAATCAAAGAGTCCATTTTTGTTGACTTTTACTTGTATGCATCATATATATATATATATACGAATAGTTGCACCCAGAAGCAATCAAACTACTTGGTGCGTAGGTTTGACATCATGAGACATGAAAATGATTCAAGTTTCACTCTCGGCTGCGCATGTGACATAAGCAAGGATGGGCCTTATCGCTGGACCTGACTGACCCAACAGCCACGATTGCAGACGAGCAGTAATGCCCTCCATGAGTCATCCTGTTAACACCACTTTGCCAGTGTCGCCAATGAAGAATGGCCGCAGGTCATCTTCAGTGACAAGTCCCGCTCTTGACTTGGTGGAGCCAACCAACCAACAAATCCGCATGGAGACACCGTGGTCAGCGCCCATATGTACAGTGTACACTTTGTTGTCATGTGTCACATGTCCAGAAGGCCTGGTGTCACTCCACCTCCACCCCTACCGCACAATGAGATGGATTATCACAGGACACCATTAGGAACCTCTAGAACTCCATGCCGAGACATCTGGCATGTTGTGTTAGCAAACATGGCAGCCCGAAACCATAGTGATTCTACTTCTGTATCTGTAGCTCAATATCAGTCTAAATTTATCATCAGTTGTTGTCCCTGGTAACCTTTATCTTCCTTCCCAATAGCACTTCAACTCTTCCTTCTGGGTGCATCTATTCTATTGATGATGAGTGTATATATAAAGGGAGAGAGAGAGAGAGAGAGAGAGAGAGAGAGAGAGAAATAGAGACAGCAGTGAACTAAAACAAAAGACACTGCAGCCAGTGGAAAATGGTAGGAAGGTGTCATTACAGTCTGATTTTCCCCAGTTTAAGTCCTCATTACTGTGGATTGGATTGGACGAGAGGTGTGCCAAGGGAAGGCTCATTTGAACTGAATGAATAGATTTATTCCACGTCATTCAAACATAGCTCTGATATTTTGGGCAGCGCTCTTCCCTAGTACATCATAACCTCATTTGTTACAGTTGGTGCAAGAGACGGCCTTGATGCCAACATTTATTTCATTATTGTTTTACTTATTGCTCTGTTGCTAAGAGACAGTCCGTGTGGTTGCTTCAAGGCGACACTGAGCTATTCTTCCTTTTTCAAGGTCAGTTCTGAAGCAGAGAAGTAGTTTTCAGGGCTCTTTATTAAAGACCAGATAAAACTGATCAGCACCTCATCTGATCAGCACCTCAGTTCTTCATTTAGATGTTTCATGCTTATTTTAATATACACAGGGCTTTATATGAAGGAGGGGGGTAGGTGCAAAGGGATGACAGCCCCTCAGTTAATTAAAAGACAAATATTATCCTCATCTAAACCTCTATCACCCCTTTCCATCCCCTTTTGCAGCAATGTTGTTATGTCACATCCGTATTTGCCTTTGATGTACAGAATGTACCAAAGCCTATGGGAAAAGAAGTCATTCTAAGGTTTTCACACACTGTTAATTATTCATTTGTATTAGTTCAATGGCTTCCAACACCACAGTATTAAAAAGGCCCGTTTAAAAGGTTTGGAAATATCTGAAAGGGTTTTTTGTCCTGGGCAGGTTACAGTCTACAGGGCATACCTACCACCCCCCCCACCATGACTATAATAATTTGACTGCTGTACAGGCTACTTAATATACCTGCGTAGAAGAGTCTTCACTTGGTTCTAACAGTTGAATTTTTAATATTCATCTTTTGAATCGTTAATTGAATTTCTAGTATTCATTTTTATGGGTCACAAGGTAATACATGTTCTGAATCTAATATACACTTGTCATCGAATAAAAAATAGTTGCACCCAGAAGGAATCAAACGACAGAAATGAAACTTGGTAGGTAGGCCTGACATCATGAGACATACGAATGATTCAGGTTCACGCTCAGCCAGGCATGTGATGTAAGCAAGGACAGGCCTTATCGCTGTACATGACTGACAGTTGCATGTGCTTTCCATTCTGACTCGTGCTGTTGTGTTGGCAGCATCCTTTGCAAGCGAGGTACACCTTAGAGAAGAGTTTGAAAGTAGTTCAAGCAATTGGAAGAGTTGGAGAGGGATCAAATCATAGGGCTGGTCTTATTGATGTAGCTTGCACTGTACCGGTTATGCGGACACTACCATAGCACGCTGTTGGTACCAGTGGACAGAAGAAGGCACACACCAATCATGAACCACAAAGAGAGAGAAGCGACAAATTGTCCAACAAGCGCAGAGCAGTGAGCAGTGTTGCCCATTGGCAGACGAATCTGTGTGTGGAGGCACCCTGGTCAGTGCCAAGATGAACGGTTTGTTGTCACATGGACCAGAAGGCCTGCGATGGATTATCTCAAGCTGCATGGGATGGACTATAGCAGGACACCATTAGAAACCTCTAAAACTCCATGCTGAGTCATATGCATTTCATGTTAGCAAACACGGTGGCCTGACGCCATACTGAGAGACACTACGTCGGTATGTGTAGCTCAATAAATATTGCCCATTTCAGTCTAAATTTATCATCATTTATTGTTCCAGCCCAATAGCACTGCAATCCAACGCTTGTGGGTGCAACTATTTTTTGACCATGAGTGTCATCAACACAAATAATTTGACCTCCATACAGTCTATTCAGTATAGCCATGTAGAAGATTCTCTGGGCCTTTGATTCTGAAAATTGAACAGTCACTATATATTTTACAGACCAAAAAAAAAAAAAACTCATTACAGTACATATTAGTACTCATTGTTATGGGACAATAGGCAATACATACAGTGAATACAGTTTGATTTCATATTATAATATGCATGATACCTGGAATGGTTCTATTTAACAATACATCATATTCCTAGGAGTAACAAGCATCAGTGTTAAAAAAAGGTTAGTCAGCCTTGGATGGAGCTGATGTTCAATTCTGAATAAGCTAACCTCAGCTTTCTAGACCTTGCATGGTTGATTAGCCAAGCAGTGAAGTAATAATGGGCAAAGAGTGGCAGACTGAGTGGTGACAGTGTGTCAACATTGTGCAAGCATGAAATATCTGTGTTAATACCTCAACTGCCAACTAAGACATCACTCAACGTCTCCATTTAGCATTCAAGCAGCTGCTAACTGCAGATCCTGATTCCACAGGGATGCTCTGTTCTGATTTGCACCTCTGTTCGGTCAAGGAGAGTACTGAATTGTGCTGTTTGTCAGGATTGATTAAGCCGTGTCACAAAATCCCCTCTTACACCCATATCAGCTAACAGGCAAGGTCCACAGCTTACCTGTGCAAGATCCGACGATTAATGGACTTCATCTTGACTTCATGTGTTTAATGTGTAAGTCTTTTTTGATGGGTGTGGGTGTTTGTGTTGGGGTTGGTCACTTGAAGCTAGGTCTAACCTTCCCCATGAGTTCAATGCTTTGTATGTGCCTTTCTGCCTGGTGTTTAAAACTCCATGCCAAAGCTGCACAGGTGTCAGTAGTGGGATAGTGCCCACGTCTGGAACAGAATGGCACTACCAAAAACTCAAAAGGTGTAAATGACTGAGTCTGGCCTGAGGACTGCAGGTTGGGGGTGGCATGCTTTTGCACGCTTGGATTCTGGCTGTGCTATATAGTCTCTCGCAACTTGGCTGCATGGCTGTGACTTAGCGGAGGCTCTTGGGAGGCACCGCAACGGTGGTAGGTGTAAATAAGTTCGTGCTCTACTGTGGGGGTAGGTGGATTGTAGCGACTCCAGTGGAATAGTACTGATGACGGTCATTTCAGCCAGTGCTGTGCAGCAGTTCTCCACTGTGAGAGACCATTCACTTGAAGCGCTACTCCTCCTCAGTGATGCTACAGTATCTTAATGCTACAGGAACACATATCGTGAAACAGGTGTATCATCACTAACCCCTACTGTATTTGCTACATATGTACTCACCCATAAAATACAGTAAACATGTAGCAAATGTACACATTTACTATATTTCAGGGGTTTATCAAGGCCAGGGGGGTTATGCCTCAGACATTCAGCAGTGGGCTGATTAAGCACTGTGTCCAACCTCCTTAAACTCCATCCAACATCCAGAAAGACTGAAAAAATAATTATTAGATAGTTCCAGAAATATACATGTAGACGTGTAGCATATTTAAACAAACTGAGAAATTATGACAAACGACAGCTTCTAAGCCTTTCTATTGATCCCATATTTGTGGTTTATGAGTAGAGCATTTACTTACAAAGTTACAAGTTACCTTCATTAATGTAAGAACAATATTTCCATTCTTTACTTATAATATAATTTATCATCTCTATATCATTTTATTATTTTCATTATTTTCAAACACAGGCTGCACATGGACCAGAACAGAGGAACAAGATGAATGCAACCAGTGGCTCCTATGTGGTTGTAGCCCATGCCACTAATCTTATGTCTTGTTGATTTACCCATAGTTGTTCTCCAGAAAGGTCAGTCCAGTGTAGTCTGTGGAAGGCATCCCACAGTGATCCCATTATTGATTATACTGATATTCCGCAGGAATGTTCTGTTCTGATTTGCACCTCTATTCAGTTGAGGAGAGTCCTGCATTGTCCTGTTTGTCAGGATTGTTTAAGCCATGTCACAAAACCCCCTCTTACACCCATTTCAGCTAAAAGGCAAGGTCCACAGCTTACGTATGCAAGATCCGACCGTTAATGGTCTTGTTCTCATCTTCTATACCCTCCTTTAAAAAACATAATTGTAAGATTTCTTAGTGTTAGATGTGCCATGTGTTTATCGTGTTCCTCTGTTTTGATGGGTGTGGGCGTTTGTGTTGGGATTGGTCCCTATGAGGGTCCTATACAGTTAACCTATATGGTTATAACATCAGTAGCTCCTATATGGTTCTAGTCCATGCCACTAAGCTTATGTCTTGTTGATTTACCCATAGTTGTTCTCCAGAAAGGTCAATCCAGTGTAGTCTGTGGAAGGCATCCCACAGTAATCCCATTACTGATAATACTGATATTCCGGACATCAGTGCTGTGCTTGAGACCGGATAGACCTCTGTGCTAAACACATTGACAACCAGGTAGCAACTGGAAACAGCTTTATCATCCATCATCCATCAGCGGAACATTTCCTTTAAAAGCTGGGTTTGAACTAAAGGGCTGCATGGTAAAGTCTGTTCCTACCCCAGCTGTCCCTGACATCCCTGTTCCCATCCTCACCCCATCCCGGGGCACCCCAAATGTGTTACCATCTTATTCCAGCATGTTCCCATGCTGTCCCTAATATGGCACAGTTGTCCAATCTATGAATGAGGTTGTTATTGATGTTTGTTTCGGAGCAACTCTGATAACTCTTAGAGGTGCACCAGTGTGTTTAATCATAGCAGGATCCTTATATAACAGTGCAAATGAAATGTAAACAATTGTCTAGACACGTTCTCACACTTTCGTAGCTGCCAGACTTTACTGAGTAGACTAAGAGAACTCTGCTTAATGAGCTTCTTCTCACTATACCACTACAGCTGAAAGATGTAGCTGCATAGGCCGTACGTAAACAGGTAACGTCCACTAGTTTAAGACAGTATGATCTTGTTAATACCCCTTACGCATAAGCAAATACTTGTTCATTCTGCTGCAAATGGTGAGGCTTACTTCACAAATCGACCTAAACCTGATGATTTCAAGGTTGTTGTGTTGTTTGATATGGGTCAAAAATATAATTTAAGCTAGCTGAGGTGTCCCTCAGGCATGAAGCAAGTTCAACATAGACCACGTACATACATCAGCCATAACATTAACACCACCTCCTTGTATCTACACTCACTCGCCACTTACGATATAGGGGCACTTTGTAGTTCTACAATTACAGACTGTAGTCCATTTGTTTCTCTGTATACTTTATCCCCCTTCACTCTGTTCTTTAATAGTCAGGACCCCCACACGACCACCACAGAGCAGGTATTATGTGGGTGGTGGATCATTTTCAGCACTGCAGTGACACTGACGTGGTGGTGGTGTGTTAGCGTGTGTTGTGCTGATCAGACATAGCAGTGCTGCTGGAGTGTTTAAACACTGTGTCCACTCACTGTCCACTCTATTAGACACTCCTACCTTCCAAAGGCAGAGACGATAGTTCAACTGCTGCTGCACAGTTTGTGCTGGTCATCCTCTAGTCCTTCATCAGTGGTCACAGGATGCTGACCACAGGGCCCTGCTGGCTGGATAGTTTTGGTTGGTTGACTATTCTCAGTCCAGCAGGACTGCTGTGTCTGATCCACCACCACCACGCCAGTGTCACTGCAGTGCTGAGAATGATCCATAATACCGGCTCTGTGGTGGTCCTGACTATTGAGGAACAGGGTAACAAAGTATGCAGAGAAACAGGTGGACTACAGACTGTAATTGTAGAACTATAAGGTGGACCTATATGGTCAGTGGAGCTGATAAAATGCTTACCGAGTGTAGATACATTGAGGTGGTTTGAATGTTATGGCTGACCAGTGTAGCTCAACATAATGATTGTCAGCTTCACAAGACCTAAAATGGATTGAGGGTAACTCATTCAATAATGTGGTTAACAAATTTCTCTATTAATCCAGATTTAGATACTCAAGCTATGACTAATCCTTGTGCAGGTGATGTACCTGACTGACAGACATGAAAAGAAGGCATACAGTATTTTTTTTCCCCCATGTCTGGAACATTTTCCCATTTTCCCCTGCTCCTGTAAATACTTTTTTAGCATTTAGTGGGGTGGAAAAGTACACACCGGTCTACTGTACTTCCGTTTTACATACACTATACCCTATTTAGGGCAAACCCCCAAGGATGATTGCAATGTTGGTCTGATCTGCACTCGTCTGTTTGTCTTTTTTCCCCCCATCAATCTTTATTCCCCTAGAATCCAATTTATTTTTGGCCCTCCCTTCCTTTAACCTACAGCCACTAAACTGCAGGTACTCACTCAGGGCAGAACCCCAAACTCTAATCCATAGCCGTACTGACTAGCACTCCTCTATGTGTCGTTTACTTATCCTTCATTCCTGCCATAGACTCCCATGCATTTTTAGCAACAGCTTAGTGACCGGTGTTGTAAGCTTGTTTTATTTTCTCCTGACTTCTATTAGTTCTATATATGTTCTTATATATTTTTGTTGTTTTTTACCATTTGTAAACCATGCTGATACCAAAGGTTTAGCTTCCTTTCCCCATTTGTTACCCTCTGGGAAGAGTTGCTTTCCTGGAACGGAACCTGCATTTTACGACACTGAGGCATTTACGACAGGATCTGAGTCCTCGGAAAGTGTTATCAGCTGTGATATAAAAGCTGTTGCCCAGTTTGTGTCTGAGGACTTCTCTAGACTTCTCTGGAACCAGAGCTCAATAAACTATCATCATATCCAGAGTGGTCTCCTATCTTCAACTGACACCAAAAGAAGAAATTACAACACCGGCAAACTACAAACTTAAGCTGCGCAGTTTTATGTCTTCAAGAAATGCCTGTTTCTAGTTAATTTTATATCCAGATCTATTTTACTTGTTTTAAGTGATTTTTGCAAGCCAAATGTTCTCACTATACTGGCAGATAATTTGACTTGTTCCAAACAAATATAAACAGAATGATCTGCCATTACAAGAAACTTTGGCTTACTAAATTCACTTATAAAAAGAAAAAAATGTATAGAGATAAGATCAATAACCTTAAAATTAGATTACAACAATTTATAGATATATCAAAAATACATAAGACCATTTTATTTGCCAAGATATCATTCTTTGCAGTGTTAAATCCAGCAGCCACAGCAATTCATTGCTTTTGCGCGTTATTAATCTGTTAACTTTGACACTACACTATTTTTATGTATTATTATGTAATTACGTTTAAATAGGACAGCAATGATAAGATGGCAGTAATTGTGGTAGTCTTCTAAGGGTTAAAAGAACCCAAAGAACAGGGAACGTTCTGAGGCTGTGAAGAGACAGATAAAGGAAAGCCGAGGTCATGGTCCTGGAGGCTATAGATGAAGCAGATAGTGAGCTGAGGGAGTTGGGGTTTTATAATGCCTTCCTTTCTGGCACTTTAGACAAGTAACCTCTTGAGTATCAGTGAGGACTTCAGCATCAGATAGAATAATCCATCCTTCTCCTGTTCTGGCCTTCTGCAGCCAGCACACTGCTACCATGAAAGCATGCTGGTCAGGGTCCAGTTTTCAAAGCAGTCCAGCATTACGATCAGCTAAACCATTAGCGGGGATGTTCAAAGTGATGGTCTCCCTATATTCTCACATCGATATTTATTCTGTGGTACATTTGGTAAAATCACCCCAGGGGTGTTAGACCAAGCCTCTGTCGTGATACCGTCTGGCAAACGAGTGCGTTTCAAAATGTGTCTGATTAAAACCAGCCTAAGCAGTGATGCAAGAATCGTTTTCAGAACAGAAATAACAGAGTTTTCTTTTGGCCACTTCTTTTCATCCATAATGACAGGGAACCAGGAAGCGAGGGGGCTGCAGCTTCTCCAGATTTCAGGGCTGTTTTAGGGAATGCAAAAAAATAATGAAAAGATCAAATAAAAGAAAAGAACTTCATATTCATTTTACCGTAGTGAAGATCTAAATCACAAGGGCAAAGACATGTTTTTTGTCAAAAGCATAGTAGCACAAATAGTTGCACCCAGAAGGAATGAACCGACAGGAAAGAAACTTGGTGGGTAGGTTTGACATCATGAGACATGCGAATGATTTAAGTTTCACCCCACATGGGCTTTATTGCTGTACCTGCCTAACTATATAAGGTCGTCCAGTTGTGTGTGCTTTCCATTCTGACTTGTGCTGTTGTGTAGGTAGCATCATTTGCAAGTGAAGTATACATCGGAAAAGAGTTGGAAAGCAATTCCAGCTGTTGTAAGAGTTGGAGAGGGGTAACATCATAAGGCTCATCATATTGCGAGGTCGTGCGGATTTTACTGTAGCACACTGTTGGCTGCAGTGGATAGAAGAAGGCACGCACCAGTGACATGAAGGATCTGGGAGACCTACACAAACCATGAAGAGGGACAGCCGACGGATGCGCAAAGTGACCCAACAGCCATGATGCCCTCCATGAGTTATCGTTGGGATGGCAGCATTGGCATCATTTATTGTTCCTGGTAACCTTTGTCTTCCTGTCCAAATGGCATTTCAATCCAACACTTCCTTATGGGTGCTGGTATTATTCTGATGATGTGTTTTATAGCGTGTTAGGAGGCATTTTGTGTAATCTAGATTATGCAAATAATCAGTACCCCTTATGGCACCATCCCTCCACAATAGTCAATGAGTGTAAAGGACGATTGCTATAACCTACACCACACAGCATCAGTTAGCAGTGCTAAATAGTACATACAGTACACACACACCTATAAGAATAATGATTAGGATACGTAAAAAGTCTTGGTGTCACGATCAATCCTGATCTGGCTTTCGATGAGCATATTATTAATATCACTAGAATAGCTTTTCTATATTTACGCAATATTGCGAAACTAAGAAATGCACTGTTCCTACAGGATGCGGAAAAGCTAGTTCACGCCTTTATTACTTCAAGGCTGGATTATTGTAATGCCCTGCTTTCTGGTTGTTCAAGCAATAGTCTTAACAAACTTCAGTTAGTCCAAAGCGCTGCAGCCAGAGTCCTTACCAGAACTAGAAAGTTTGACCATATCAGCCCAGTTAAATTCCACATTGAGTATGACTCCTCTGTACCTCACTGAACTTATCTCGTATTATGAACCTTCATGTGACCTTAGATCTCAAAGTGCGGGCTTTCTATTAGTGCCTAGAATTAACAAAGTTACATCAGGGGGCAGAGCCTTTTCATACAAGGCCCCCAGCTTTGGAATAACCTACCAGTCAGTGTTCGGGACTCAGACACAGCCTCAATCTTTAAGTCCAGGCTTAAAACCTACCTGTTCAGTCGAGCTTTTGGTAATTAGTTTTTCTGCTAGATAAAAGGTGCAGATCCAGGGGTCCATTGACAGAGAGTGTTTGGTAAGCTGGGAATGTTGGTGCTGTCGTCCCGCTGCTCTTCATGGTCACTCAGGTTTGTTGACGGTGGAGCAGAGGGGCGCCGACTTCTCAGGGAGCCCTCATGTCTTTGTTACCTTCTGGCTCTCCCTTTTAGTTATGCTGTAATAGCCAGACCTGCCGGAGTCAGTGCTGCACTCTGTTAACACCGTATAGTGTGTTCAGGTCTTCTGTCAGAGCTAACAGTCTGTCTGTTCTCTTTGCCTGAGCTGAACTGCTGCCCATCCTGTGTGATGTGATGCTGTTGCTACATCTGCTCTGACTGGGTGCCACTGCTTGCCTTTAACCACCACGGAGCTCCTGGCTGTCCTGCACTGTGGTAGCTTGGCCTGCGTCCTGCTGACCCATCCGATGACCCCGCTATTTAATTACAGACTAATCAAACATTTATTCCTCTACTTTACAAAAGAGTCTTGGTTCCTCTCGAGGTTTCTTCCTTTTGAACTGAGGGAGTTTTTCCTTGCCTCTGTCGCCCTTGGCTTGCTCACTGGGGGCTCAGACACCAGATTCTGCTGCTTTGTGACAACATCTGTTGTAAAAAGCTCTATGTAAATAAATGTTGACTTGACTTGGCTTGATTTGCATTCAACCCTAACATTTCAAGAGAAACTGAGTTGAAAATGGATCTCATGGTTCAGCTTAGTAGTTCAGTTTACTGTCCAAAAGTGTAGCAAATACTAGATTCAATAGTGACCCAAATCATGTCTGTAAATGCATCCCAAAAAACTTTTACAAACAAGCCAAAAAAAAAAACCTGGAAAACATACTTTAAACACTGAACAGGGATGAAGAGGCCAACATAACGTCTATTCTTTATGGTGAGCGTTTTTCTGTCTGCTAAATTTCAAGGTACGTAACTCTACGTGACAGCTGAACACCTGCTATTGCTAATGTTAATGTATGTAAGCTAACACACAGTATAACTGAGTAAAGCCTTATTGTGGCAGTGTAGACCTGCCTTACACGAAATTGTCCTCTACAGTACATCAACAAGTTTCTGCAGCCTTAATGAAGACCTGGATGGGGTTTGAGTGGGTTGCTAAAAATATTGGGGGTACATATACAGAAAAAAAAAAAAAAATTGGGTGACTATTGACTTCTAGTGTTTTTTTAGCCACATTAACCTCGCAGCTCCAATGCAATACTGGAAAAGCAACCAAATTTGGCCACCAAACACATCTTGGCTACTCATCTAAGGTAAAAATAAATTAGGATTTTTTCGTTCCTTGAATTGACCCAATGTACATTAGACTGCTGTATGTGTTTAGACAGCCACTCTAACACATCTCTGGAAAAGAGCATATGCCTTTAAAGCACCTCATCAGGGCTAATGATTTTTTGATGCTTCTTTAATGAGTTTTAGATGATTATCAAGCAAGCTACCATGACAGTAACGTGCAGCACATACGAGATGGTATGATGCATGAAAGGTCTTGATCCAAGTGCAAAACTGATTGGCCAAAATCGAAGCAGCATGCTAATTACCACATTAACTGTGCATTATAAGTTGGAGAAGGTTCCAAAAGCTCTAAATTCCTAGATTGGAAGATATGAATCTTGAATTACTTGATAACCAAGCGATCTTGATCGCACAAGGCCATGCGTATCTGGAGAACTGAACTGCCCCAACTCTTAAACAGCAATTTATCAAAGCAGCAATATTCATTATACGCCATCTTGAGGAGCCAATTAGAGCAATCCAGTGGTCTAAGTAAACAATTGCAGCTGAGCCATCCGACCGTTCATAAGCTCTTTTTGTTGCAGACGTGCTGAAATAAAACTGTCGGCTTAGTAGACTAAAAGTGTATATTAACTGCCATATACTAAAAACCACAAATACATAATTATATTCTCATCATGCTCTAAAACGAGCAAGTATGTTGCTTGATTTGTTTTCTTTGAGCTGATTCCTCTGACTTCCTGTTTACGAGCAACTACTACCATATGCTCACACATTAAATACAGATTTAACAAGTGAAGCCTCAAGCAATCTAAATGAAAGAATGTGTTATGTTTCTAAAACCAAGATATGTTCAAATCCAAAACACAAAGCAACTTTTAATCTCTAAACACTTTATTATGAAAAGTAATTATTTGCAATTACAATATATGGTGCTGTGCAGAAGTCAGAGACCACCCAGAAGGAATCAACTAAACTTGGTGGGTAGGTTTGACATTGTGAGACATGTGAATGATTCAAGTTTCACACTGGACCACGCATGTGATCTGTTTTCCATAATCCATATATGAGTGCATTCATAAAGGTTTGTGAAGTATTCGTAACGCTTTATAACACTTGACATACGTTTTTTTTTTTTTTTATCTGTACATAAATGTTCATAATCACACACATAAAATGTTGTAACACCACAGTATAAAGCTTCATAGCACAAAGTGACATAATGCGTTATAATCTATATATTGTTGAGATCGTTGCCATAATCTGTAGCTGTTGGCTCATAAATGCCAGGAACAAAGAACCAGGACAGACATGCACAGAGCTAAAAGCCAGATGGACTTTATTAAACAAGCGAGTAATTGAGCACAGCAACAATAGATGAACAAACATTGAGGGAGAAGGCAAGATCGAAGTCAAAGACAGGCAGAAGTCAAAACCAGGGTAAACAGGCAGCGAGGTAACCAAAGTGGAAGGGATAGGCAAGAGAATGGTCAAAGAAACAAGAGAGAGAGGTCGATAGCCAGAGAGTAGGTAAAAAGAGAAAGCCGACAAGGGATAAGCAAAGAGGAGGTCAAAAAACAAAGGGAGTCAAAAGCCAGAATCAGAATACACAGAGAGAAAACGCTCAGAAGCGCAAACTAGGTTTGGCAAAACTTCGCAATGAGGAAGAGTTTGTGAGAGGCATATATACTGGAGCTAAATTGGATACAGCTGGGCTAAAACTCAGGAGCCCTAGAGCAGGGCTGATTGGATGACTAGGGACATGTGTGTGTGAGACGTCATCGAGCGATGCCCTCCGGGAAGTTGAGTCCAGGGGAGTGGAGGAGCCGGGAAAACCCGGAAGCGTGACAATAAAATGCAGATGCAGAGAAACTGTCTGTGAAGAAAAAAGAGCTTATAAGTGTTCACTGCGTGTTCAATACAGTTAGAAAACCATTTTAATTTTGAACCCAGGGACGTCTGAGACGTATGGTAGAGTTTAGGCATCACATGAATGATCACAGTATTTGTAACTAGGCTTTATGATGCTGGTCTCATTAATAATGTTAGATATATGTGTTATAATGCTATGAAACCTCATACTGTGGTATTGTTTATATGCACTATTATGATCATCTATGTGCAGTTACAAAATCTTATTAAGCATTATTAAGCATTATGAATGTTTTATACATCTTTATGAATGCACTTATAATGCATTATGGATATCAGATTCATAGAAAGTGTTTTCACGTTTGCCCTTTTTATTCATGTGCTGTAACTCTTTATTAATAAACTAACTTCAAACATTCATAGATGCTTTATAAGGGTAGACTGATTCTAAAGTGGTACCAAATTTAGACTACCTTAAGTAACAGATATAGACATTGTTAACCATGGCTAACATGACCATTAAGAGATCTGCACAAAGTCTAAAAGAACTAAAGAGCTTAACAAAACTAGTTCATATTCGAGGGGGATGCGTATTGCCCGGGAATGGGGTGTAATTTGAGTGATTACCGACATCCTCTGTGATTTTAATCCAGTACGAATCTGCCATATCTGTAGTGGAGCTCATATCTGAAGGCTGTTCAGTAATAATTACAGAGTGAATTACCTCCTACATAATTCACCAAACCCAGAGCTCCTCCGTGATAATGGTCCTGCTCGAATAAACATCAGATGAGGATGAAGTTGGTTTCCTATTTGTCAGCTTCTTGTTCGAATGTTCTCGTTCCACCTTAAATAGTGCAGTGCAGTTACATTCTGGGGCCTGAAGCATTAGAACAGTTGCGGGACCATTTAGGGCGGAAGCCGAAGAATGAGAAACCGACTTCACATATGTAGAAATCGGGGTAACACTTTACTTGAAGGGTGTCTACATAACACATTCATAACATCTTACATAAACCCTTTATAAGTCATTCATGAATGTTAAAATCAACCTTCATAAAGTGTACATGTTTTACATGATATTAATATGGAATACTATGTCATTTTACTGAGAGACATAAAAAAAAGTCCTCATTTATTGTTTGACAAACTATTTTTTTTCCTGGACAGGCAAAATAAAAATGATTTGGACAGAAAAGGGTATTTCAACAGTCTATACGCTGTTGAGGAAAGTGTCATTAAGCTTATTAAGTTAGTACAATTATACATGAGTTTATTTATATGATTATTTCTCCAGTACAATAAGTCAGGAAGAACATCCGTACAGTAAACAAGATTTAACCTCAGCATGACTGATGTTTTCCCAATTTTCCCAACAATACAAATTTAAAGATGACAAAGGGTAGAAAGTAGAAAAAATACAAAACACATAAAAGTCTTAATAAAAAAGTCAAACACTTTCTGTCTAAAGGGCAGATGTTTATTTCACCTGTCCAGAAATTCCACATTTGACTGAAAATAAAAGGCTGTCAAAATAATAAATGAGGACTTTTATTTTGAAAACTGTCTTTCGGAAAATTCACGTAGTGCTCCATAGTAACATCATGTAAATCATGTACACTTTATGAATGTTGATTTAAACTGTTGTTTAACTGTTGTATGATGTTATGAATGTTATGTTATGTAGACACCCTTCAAGTAAAGTGTTACCGAAACGGGTCACTCCCTTTATGTTCTTATTTTGTGGCCTGAAGACGGGGGCTATGGGCTACAACGAAGCCTGAGATTAAGGCCCCTAATCCTCAAGTTCATGACAAGACATCCGCAGCAGTTTTGGTGATGGCTGAATTACAAGGAGAAGGAAAATGAAATATCTCTGAAGCACCTCTCGCAGAGCAGTGTGTTTTCCGTCTTGTTAGGTGGCAATGGCTAAGTTCAGTGAACCCACTGTAATAGCTGTTACGGTAGGAGGTGTGTTGTTTGTGCTTTGCTTGTTCTTCTCTTTTTTGCAGGTAGTTGGTGTGCAGGAGGAGGAGCATCCAAGAGGAGGAGCCACCTAATTGATGGTCTGGTTCCTGCCAGGGTAATAATGGCTGGCGGCTTCTGGATCCAGGACGGCACTTTTAGGCATTCTTATGCCGACGTTACTGCCGCCCTAAGTGCTAATAAATCATATTTGGCTTGTATTTTGTTGTCTGCTTGACCATTTGGTAACACTTTACTTGAAGGGTGTTGTGTTGAAAACATTCATAACATTGTACATAAACATTTTATAACATGTTTATGAATGTTTAAATCAACATTCATAAAGTGTACGTGTTTTACATGATATTATATGGAGTACTTGTCATTTTAGTGATAGACATTGTTCAAAATAAAAGTCTTCATTTATTATTTTGAAATAATATGAAATGCGTCATTTCTGGACAGGCAAAATACTGTAAAAATGACCCAGCTTTACCACATGCTTTGACACTTTCTTTTGTGTAGACTTTTTTTTTCTTAAGCTTTTTGCACTTTGCTGTTTTTTCTCCTTTTTACTTTGTCATCTGTAATTTTTTTGTGCTAGAGGGTTAATTCAAAAGCTGGTTAATTCAACACTGTGCAGGAAAATGTTATTAAGTTTACTAAGTTATTAAGTTTACACAATTATGCGTGTGCTTTCTCTAGTACTATGGGTGAGGGAGAATCATTTTAAAATAAAACCTTTAAGCATGGCCTTTTAACCCCAAGAGATTTAAAAAATTACGGAGTGTCTATTTGCACCCGGGTTAGCATTTGCCACACAGCGAGGCTATTTTCACCCCTTAATTAAAAAAAAAGAAAGCGAACCCATCTGCGCATGTCTACCAATGAATGCGCGGGAGCGAAAAGGCGCAAATTCAAAGGAAGCGATGGGAAACGGAGACAGTAGGAAATGGTAAGCAGAATTTGGTTAATAGTTAGGTATAAAGGTCCATCACTCAATTTAACTCTACATTTTAAGATATATATTTAAGAAATAGTGTGAGAATTATTATCCAACGAACACTGTTGACTGAACACTGATATTTTTGAGCTAATAGGAGCATTATAGCTAACTTGCAAACAAACGTCATCTTACTTATTTTATTTTATGTTCACAGACAATGAAGAAATCTCTTCTAAAACGAAGTTCAGAGGTAAAGTTAATTCCAGTTTGTGGTAAATGTAGCTATATTTTTTTCATTAGCTTACAAGAAAAACATTTTTCGGTTTAGCTTTACTCGACCATCAAACTACTAGCTATAGCTAATTCAATGAATAAGCTAAGCTAATGTTTTGGTGGATCTCGGTTTAAGTTATTTGCTTGAATTAAAGTTTGAGGCAGTTAGGTAACTTGTATCTAACCTTATCTTAGTTAATAAGTTAAAAGTTTTGTATTTTGTTGCTTATTCTGATTAATTTAGCTAGCTAATTGCTGGCTAGTAGTTTTCTAATGTCAGCTAGCTATTTTTAATCATGTTTCGTCCATACTGAGGTAGTTTTGAAGCTTGTAATGTGTAGTATTAAGATCACTTTCATAGCTTTCTAAGTTATATTGGCAGTGAATGTACTGACAGACTCAGCTAATTACTGGATTATTTTCTGGTTAAATGATAGCCAACGACTTAATGTGTTTGTTATGTAATTTTAGCCCTGTATATGGTTGCAGCAGAAGCAGTAACTTTGCCGAGCGGCGCACAACACCTCCTCTACCAATGTGACAATGGGACACCGCGGCAGTAACGCACGCGTGATTTCTATATATAATGTATATTCATCATGAGTGCTGAATATTGTTTATGCATAGAAACGGCAAGAATTCACGTGGACGTTAGTACAGGGGTGTCCCACTACATGCATGGGCAGTGTGAAAAATGTTAAATCATTATTATTACTTCACTTAAATTGTTGTTGTTGTTGTTATAAACCTATTTTACTCATAGTTGTTTTATATTTTTAAATTTATTTAAATTTGGGAACATTAGATATTGAATATTAGGTAAAGATCAGTAACTTTGTTGTTGGGTAATCTCACGTGTACAGAAAATTTAAGCGTGGTAAAAACATGCTAATTGAATGCATATTGTCTGATAGCAAAATGAATTATATCAGTAGTATAGTCCACAACAGACAGATGTTGTGTTAAGTGCATTTAGAGTTTTGAAAATGTGACTACAGATCGGATAAAAGGATGTTAGCGACTGTGAAAAACTGTAAACCGTGAATTTGAAAAAGAGAATGCTTTGACAAATCAGCCGTTGCAAATATTATGTAGCCATGTATTTCCCTGTGCTGAGTGAGCAGTTGTAAAATAAAACTCTCTCGTTATTCTGGAGCTTGATCGTAGGGTAAAAGGTACACTTGTTTGCTCTCTCAAAATTCTGTCACTTCTGATCAAGCACCAAATTGTAGGCCTGGCTTTAGTCCAGTGTTTTCCAACCTGATGCTCCTGGAGACAACCTGACCTGCAGATTTTAGTACCCTGTGGGACTCCACAAGATACGCTAACCTGTTACCAAATAATTCACAACTGTTTCTGCAAATTAATAACTGAATAACAAATCTAGGGTTCTAGGGGTTAACTAATCAGCTTCTTAAAAAGACATTTCAGAATTTCAGGGGGTGTTTTGCAGTGGATGTGTATTCACTCTGTGTGTGTGTGTGTGTGTGTGTGTGTGTGTGTGTGTGTGTGTGTGTGTGTGTGTGTGATTTTTCAGAATGCTGAAGCTCTTCTGAGATTTGGAGATCCTGCATCCATGAAGCAAAGCCAAGTGAATGAGATCCGGCTATACATTCGGGATCGGATTATAGCACCTCACCTCAACCTAAAAATACCATCATTCCAGAGAACACAGTTCCACTTCTCTATAGCTCAATGCTGGGGGCTTTATACCCCACTTGCTCACGCCTGGTATAGGCATGTTAAGAAACCTTGTTCTTTGGGTTTCTTTGTTAAATTTATTTAAACATGATGTAAATAATAAAAACCCCAATTCACTTCTTTAAGAAAAGTACAAACCATCCAGAAAAAATGAATAAAAAAGTCAAATCTGTCTTCTGCATTCTGTGAAATTAAATTAAATTAAAGGGGCTGATAATAATGTACTGGCAGGAAGAATATTTGTATATATATGTGTATATATATATATATATATATATATATATATATATATATATATATATATATAATCATACAGTGTGGTGATCATATGAGGGTGCTACAGACTTTATATTAACTTGTGTTACATTTTGTTTTAACATTATCATTTATCACTGGCAGTGTATATTATAATGTAGTATTTAGCATGTGATTACTGCCATTAGCGGCAAGCGACTTAGGATAATTAAATTGCTATTTAAATTCTAAGAGCATGATAAAGAAAAACAAAGAAGAGACTCACAAGTGAAAAACAAAATTCAATAAGAACAAACTCTGAGGTCCACCCCATAACCCCAAACAAAAGTATCTTCACCTCTTGTAAAATAATTTGTAAGTAAAATGTGTTTTGGAGGGTTTTGTCACAAAACACAAAAGAATAGTACTAATCTCTGCTAAAACCATAATGTCGGGTTCAAATAGTACACACTGCTGCATATACCCGGGTGCAAATAGCACACACTGCTGCATATACCCGGGTGCAAATAGCACACACTGCTGCATATACTCGGGTGCAAATAGCACACACTGCTGCATATACCCGGGTGCAAATAGCACACACTGCTGCATATACCCGGGTGCAAATAGCATTATAGGCTGCATAATGTTATTCTAAACAGTGTATGGGCTGTTGATAAGTTGTCCAAGGTGCACTTTCTGTCCACTTTCTGTGCAAAGCGGTAAAGCCAGGTAACTTTTATTTTGGCAGTCCAGAAATGAGGCATTTTGCTGAAAATAATATCGTTTGTCAAAATTGCAACTAGAGGTCTCTTATTTTGAAAAAACGTCTCTCAGCAAAATGACATAGTACTCCATATTAATATCAGGTAAAACATCTATGCTTTATGAATGTTGATTTACACATTCATGTATATCTTATAAAGTGTTTATGTGAGATGTTATGAATGTGTTATGTGGACACCCTGCAAGGAAAGAGTTTTACTTGGCTCCGATTGCTTTTGGTCTGGGCGCTAGCAAGTGGGTGTCATCTACTTATGTTTTCGGCTTGGTCCTCCAGGCCGTAACATAACCTAATGCTAGTCTATATGCTGGTTAGCAGCTGCTCTAGACTGTGCAACTGCTGCAGAGTGTCCAGAGTTTTTGGCAGTCCTTTTTGTGGTGATGATACAAGCTGTGCCTGTGCAGGGTCAGCAGTGGGTGCACACACAAAAAGGCTGAATCTGCTCATTAGAAAGTGTCTACAGACTTCTGGACATATCTTATCATGCTCAACTTCAGTCTCACTGATACAGAGGAAACCAGTTGTTTCCTGTTTGCCCTGTAGTTCTCCATCTACTTCAGCGACATGCGATATAAAAACCAGGAACGGGAAAAAAAAATTGCAAACAAACAAGCCAACCAAAATCAACATCGATGTCACGGACAGAAGATTCCTCTTCCTGCCGTATGAAGTGTCTCCCTTCCATAATCTTCCCAGGCATGCTGAGTTGGTAATCAACGCCCTGTGCACATGGAGCCACGGCACATAATAAGTTATCATCAGGGTGCAGGTCCTTATCTTTTCTTGTTAACCTCCAGCACTATAGTCAGCTTCTCTTGCCCTTATCACAATATTTACCTGGTTAGTGCCGACTGATATAACAGCATACTCGTCCTCTTATTATATTGCCGCTGTCCAAAGAAAAACTACTAGCTCCAAAATGGCTATTTTAGAGGAGAGGGCAAAAACCTCATGTAATTTGAATGCAAGTCAATGGAACCAGATGTTTTTCCAAGCAATTTTGGAACATTCATTATGAATTTTTCACACAAGGTAAACATCAGCTGCTGTGTTCATATGATGCATAACAGTAAAAATCGACAACATGGTTTTCTTTTCTATTTCTTTTTTATTTTGTTGTGCCAAAAAATAATATTTCTTTTTTTGCACAGTTTAAAAACTCTAGTTGCCCTTTTTAATTTCATGAATATTCATGATGAACAGATCAATAGAGTTGGTCCAAAAAAAAAAAAAAAAAAAAAAAATCATCTTATATCAACCTCCACTGCAAGATAAGAAAGCTGTTTTATGCTCCTGTAAAGTTCCATTTTGGAGGCATTTAAGGTGGACTGCATAATTCCATAAATGCTATTTATAGTTTGTGTCAGGAACAAAGAACTTGGGCCGACGCATGCAGACCTAAAAGTCAGGTGAGCTTTATTGAACAATCGGGTAGTTGAACACAGCACCAAAACACGACCAAACATAACAAAGGGAGAATGCAGGCTAAGGTCACAACCAGGGTAGACAGACAGCAAGGTAAACAAAGGAGGAGGAATAGACAAGGAGAGTAGTCAGAGGAACGGAAGGCTGTCGAAAGCCAGAGAGAGGATCAAAATGAGAAAGCCGAAAGGGATGAGGCAAAAAGCGGTAGTCAGGAAACAAAGGGAGTCAAAGCCAGAGTCGAGATAACAAGGAAGAAACGCTCAGTATTGCAAATGGGGTTTGGCAAAACTTCACACTGTGTGTGTGTGTGTGTGTGTGTGTGTGTCGGGGGGGGCTTATAAACAAACTGGGTGATTAGAAACAGGTGGGTTAGGACTCCAGCGAACTAGACCGGGAGTGATTAGTAGACTGGGGACATGTGAGTGTGACGTCATCGGGTGATGCACTCTGGGAAGTGGAGTTCGGGAGAGCGGTGGCGCCAGGGAAACCCGGAAGCGTGACAGTTTGCTGTATTCACTTTTATTCTAAAGTAAAGCATTAAGCTTAAAATATGGAAAACTATAAGTAGCTATGTCTAAACTTTTGACTGGTAATGTACATAAAACCACACAGTTGTTATAAATGGATATTAAGGGGAAAAAATTGTAATACAAAAAATATAGAATATGGGCCCTTTCACATTCAGCCCTTGTGCAACTCTTGTGCAATGTTTTGCTTCAGTTTCCAGGCTGAACATAGTGTGTTCAGGTCGAAATGGTGTAAAAATGGTGTGTGACAGGCTTTAAGATTTGTTTCCTCTTGTTTAATTGGTGTTATTTGATCAGTGGTGATGTGTACGTTAACCCCTCTGAATTATAAATGCAGTGCACACGGTGGACTCTAATAAAGTCGCGTATGAATTTGGCCGCCGCGGCATGGTGAAGGCAACAATTGAGGATGTGCTTGTCGAACGTGCTTTATTGTTTTATAAGGTGTAGTTTCTTTTCTTGCTTGCACAGAAAGGTAGACTCAGGAAACTGGAGGCTGGGGATGTTGGAGTAGTTTATTTCATGGCGATAGCAGTTCTCTCACAGGTCCTGTCCAGTTCAATCCAGTCCAAAGAAAGAAACTTGTCACAGAGTTTATATACACTGTTTCACCACCCCCTTAGGGCACACAGAGGGTGTGTCCTTATCTGGTTATCTCTCCTCGAACTGATGTCTGACCTATGACCTTTAGAAGCCTGAAGGCAACATTCTCCCAGGGACTCTGTCCTGTCGTAAATGCCTACAATTCAGGTTCTGTTCTGATGATGCAGCTGTTCCCCGCATGGTAAACTTATACACACTTGTATACATACACACTTATACAAAACACTGATATCCAACAAAGGAGAAGGAAAATGAAATATCTCAGAAGCACCTCTCGCACAGCGGCGTGTTTTCTGTCTTGTTAGGTGGCATTTGCGAAGTTAAAGGAACCCACTTTACTAGGCTAATGCTAGTCTATATGCTGGTTAGCAGCTGCTCCAGCGTGTGCAACTGCTCCAGAGCGTCCAGTTTTTTATTGACACTGCTTTTTGTGGTGATTATACAAGCTGCGTCTGTGCGGGGTCAGCAGTGGGTGCACCCAAAGTAGCTGAATCTGCTCATTAGAAAGTGTCTACAGACTTCAGGACATATCTTGTCATGCTCAACTTGAGGGC
Source organism: Semaprochilodus insignis (assembly GCA_034552555.1). Taxonomy (NCBI): domain Eukaryota; kingdom Metazoa; phylum Chordata; class Actinopteri; order Characiformes; family Prochilodontidae; genus Semaprochilodus; species Semaprochilodus insignis. Next base: position 27,283,219 of record CM067488.1, read on the forward strand.
GCTAGAAGACATGATTGTCGAAAGTGCTTTAGTGGTTTACTGCATAGGCCACTGTAGTTACATTTGGTAGTCGCCGCCATGTTCTTATGCCTGTACATGGAAGTCTGGATGTAAAGGGAATTTTTCTATGAGAGGAATAAATGGAGTATTTGAAGATTGCCTCTGTTGCTTCCCGTAGTAATACGAAAATCCTGATACGTTTTTATCCTATGAACCTTTTATTCTTGGACTATCACTGCATACCCCTGAATTACGAGGATGTTGAAGCTATAGAAAAATGTCATTAAGAAATCAAACAGCAGGAAAAGCAATACTCATATCAATATTGCTAAAGGTTAGCTAATGCTACTGCATCCTAAATTGATGTCATTAGACTGTCAGCCTCCTTAACAGCGCACTGGGTGCCAGTGTGGTAGTGTGTTCCCATGTACAGAACGAGGGCGCATATTAATAAGTAAGAGAAAGGAGTTAAGTCGTATAGGTTACGATGCAGTTATCTGTTCTTCATCTGAAACTGAAACACCGCACTCACGTTGACAAGCTGCACCAGCTCCTGCACTCTGGTTAATTCAGTTCAGCCTCATATCACCAATTCCCTCCGATAAGCTGATTTAGGCTATCAAAACTTCCTAATTATTCTTTTAACGCTGTAAACACTTTCTGATAAGGGGGTCCTCCAGCTTTAGTCCGAATTACATGCCTTAAATGGCAATGGAGTTATGTTCTGGCGCCTGAGGCGTTATTAATAAATGCCGTGCCATTTAAGGTGGAATGAGAAAATTCGAACAAAAAAGCTGGTGAAAAAGGCAAGCAGGACATGAGTAAGCATGTTTACAAAAGGTCTTACAGTTGTTACAATCCTGGAGGGTCGGTGTCTGGCTCAGTTTGCTGATTTTCCTGCTCGTGAATCCCATATAATCCATATAATGGAAACTATGCTGGAAAAAGAGCCTGATTTGAATTCGACATTCCTGTGATGTCACGGGAACCAACTCATTAACATATATCCGCTTATTAGCAGTTTAGCACCACCCACCCATACTGAAGTTGGAATGTTTCAGCTCTGACAGAGCAGCCAATCAGAACAAAGCTCATTCATTCATTTTCATTGTTGCTAAAAGGCATGAGGACGTTGCTCCATTTCTGCCGGACAGGTGAGGAGTATCAGTGACTTTTTGCTGTTTTACTTAACTGATAGGTTAGTGTTGTGTTGTCCTGCTTGCAAATGTTTGCGATAGCTTTCGTGACTGATGGACCATTTAAGGTGAAATTGGAACTAGAACCCGTAATCTGAAGGATCCAGTGATACTACACCAGACAAAACATATCAGGTTCTGAACATTCTTATTTACCACAGGGCAGAATAAAGTTTTTGACCACCCCATTTGTTTTGGCCAGAGACAAATCAAGCGTAGAACCAGAGATCTGCAGAACGATCCATGATGATGATCAAATGCTGCTGCTACTGGTTCCCCTACTCACCTACGGAAGTCACTCTCACCTGAGTATCAGATCAATTTCCTCAACTGTTCCTCAGCAGCCATGAACTGGAATTAGAATTTAAGACCACTTGGCAAATGTGCTTGCACACAGAAGAATTTGCCTACCATGCTCAACCCATATACACACAAAGTAGTGAAAACACAGTAGGGGCAGTGAGCACACGTGCCCCGGAGCAGTGGGCAGCCCTATTCACAGCAAACAAGGAGTAGGTAGGGGGTTAGGTTAGCCTTGCTCAAGGGCACTTCTTTTTGTGTTCTGTCAATTCTGTTCTGGGAATCGAAGGCTGGTTCCCTAACCACCAACCCACGACCGCCCCACGTTTGAGTATAAAAGACTGCAGTACTGCTTGGTTTAGTCTTGTATTGGTCGTGAACAGCAATTATGGGTGTTGTTATTCCTGTGTTCATTTCCTGGCTGTTGCTTTCGTTTAAGTTTTTTGATAACTGGATTGTGGTTTTGGCCTGTTTGCTTAAATCCTCTGCAAGTCTGTTTGGTTTCAATTCTGCATGTTGACATCTATGAGTTGGACTGAATACATCTGTTCTTGACTCTTCACCCAGGTTTGTAGAAACCTTCTTGAAATTGCCTTTCTTGAGCATGAGGTTCTTATCTATCGCATACTAGCCAATCGCTCCGGCTTTAGTACTGACTTTAGCTGTACTACACTTCTTCCACTAAACTGTGTCCATCGTAACATGAAAGGTCTGTTGTTTGAAGACTGAGGTAAGATTTACACCAATGCTAGCTTTGCTGTATTTATAAGCCCATGGGTCATTGGTTGGGCTAGCACTCACGATTAGTTGATACCACAGGGATTTCCAAAGATTGCACGTGTATTTGTGCAGTTCATTCGGAATAATGTGGTGATGAATACTGACGAAAGAAAACAAGAATCTAAAAATGTGAATTGTACTACGGAATACCACATAACTTGACAAATAAGATATTGTGTTTTTTTGACTTTCCTATGAAGTAAAATTTTAGATTTGTTACAGCCATGATGTTGTAGGATGTGTATATACTTCTCAATCCTTGCAACTCAGCTGCAATTTGAGTTACGCTAAAACCTCAAGTTCACCCGCCGTGTAAAAGGGACCGATTAAAAGCTATTCCAGGTTGGGATTCCGGCTACCTGACACATGTATTGCATTCACACAGGAAGGGGTGAGAAGATTCGTCCGTCCTGATTGCTAAATCTGCTAGTATCTGTCAGGGGTGATCTGCCACAGATCACCACATCACGTCCTGTCAGAAACTCCATGACCACGCATCTAATGAGCTCTTCTGACAAGAGAGGGAGAGAGCGAGTGAGAGAAAGAGAGAGAGAGAGGACAGAAGAGAGGCACCATCACTCAGCAGTCTTTCAACTGTCACACAGGTTGTCATCCTGTGCTATCAATCGAGTTTTAATGAAAATTAAAATTCGATGAAATTCAATTTCAGTTTTATCTGTGTAGTACCAATAGACATTTTCACAAAGTAGCTGGGTCCAGACCCCTAATGAGCACACCTTTAGGTACAGTGGCAAGAAGAACTGTCTAAGAGCACCTCATCCTTGAGAGGGACCAATAATCAATAATGATATACACAGTTGAGTTACATTATTATGACCACATCTTACTTTTGATGGTGGCATCTCGTAGCTCATAAAGGGAGTCACATTTTTGTGGCATTCTCTGAGCCCGCTCATCCATGTGGAAGGCACTCTCATCCGATTTGCGTATGATTCCATCCTTGCTGATCATATACACTCATACATGCCGATTGTCTTCCCTGGGGCGAGTGGGATCTTCAAGCAAGACAATGCGACATGTCACACGACCAGAAATACCCGACATCGGTTCAAAGTGAATGACCAAGACTTTCAAAAACTACCCTGACCCCCTAATTCCCCAGACTTCAACCCAGTTGAGCATCTACAATCATCATGTTCACTCTATAGATCCTCCCCCAGGCACCCTCCCTGCAGTCAGCATGGCTCCAGATACCAGTAACAATCTACCAGGACCTTACTGAGTCACTCCCAGCCCGTTTAGCTGCTGTCCGTGCTGCACATGGCGTTTACTTTGGATATTATCAACTGTGTAAATGGGGGCTAAACAGTCATTCTGATCATACAGAGTGAAGATCTATGAGATCAGACAGTGACCAAGATCTGATGGTTTGCTAATTGTCTAGGAGACAAACCGTTTCATACGAGTTCATACGTAATTGTTAGCACAAGGGAGGTTGAAAAATAGTTTATTTAAAGGTTGGCAGTTGTGAAGTCATGTAGCTCATTTCTAGGGAGCATCTAGGTGAGGTCTTTCATTGCCTGCTCCATGCAAGGGGCTCGAAAGAGGTCAGCCAGGTCTAGAGAGCAGGAAGAACTACTGCAGGATTAGCATATTAGGGTCCTGCTGAGCGTGATGTCAAGTAATAAGAGCATGCTTATAGCCTGATAACGAGACACAGAAGATTGTTAGGCATGTTTGGGCCTACTTAAAGGGGATATATTACAAATAACACACTTTTTCAGCACTTGTGTTCATCTCTTTGGGTATCTTGAGTGTCTACCGACCCACAAACCGTATAGATATAGAAATAAGACAGCCCAGTTTCTTGTTTGCTGGCTAGACCAGAAAACATGGGACCAACCCTTCCTACATCACACGGGGACTCATTTGAATAATACCATCCCCCTCTCTGAAGCACCAGGGGTCCGAACTCCCCCCACCTAGAGGGCACTATTTGTAATGCCTGACCTGCAATGTGCAAGCCTAGAGCTAAGCAAAGGAATTACCCTGTTGTGGGGGAGTGGATAAAGTTCATGTTTGGTAGCTGTGACGTGGAAAGTTACATGGAGGCAGGATGCAAGTGCAAGTCCAAAGTTTGAATATAAACCAATAACTACAAACAGAAATCAAAACACTACCAAGAACAAGGACCACAGTAGCAGAACAACCGACAGCAAGACAAAACACCGAGCAAGCACAAAGGGAACAACTGGGAGTCTAAATACACAAGGACTAACCAAGAACACCTGGGAAGGGGCGGAGCTACAAACTAGGGACAGGGGAGGGGCATGACAAGTGGGCAGAGACAGGAGGAGCTATAAAACAAAGTTCCATCTCATATGGTGCAGCACTTACAATCTGGCGCCTCAGTTTACAGTACAGCGTATTGTTCAAATCCTCTCGTTCCACCTTAAACGGTGCAGCAGTTACATGTTGGTGCCTCAGTTTACCTGTCCAGCTTTTTGTTAGAATTTCCCATCCCACCTTAATTGGTACAGCAGGTACATTCTGGAGCATCAGACAGCTGCTTTTAACTGATGTACCATTTAAGGTGGAACTGGAAAATTCAAGGTGGAACAACACAGTGAAAGACGACTTCAGCTTTGTGTGTCTGACCGTCTCCCCAACCTGTATGTGGCCAAACTGCAGACAAGGCCGTTTATGGCTGTTTAGTGCTAGCTGCTGTTAACAGCTCAGATAACACAGTATATTAAAGGAGATGTGCTTGTCTAGAAAGTTCTTGGCCTTCCTGCAAAATGCATAAAACTATTAACACCTTACTTTGGTAGGTACATGTCTGTAACTTCATCTGATCGACACGTGAGTAATAGGAGGGTAAAATGAGAGAACGCATACTGGTAACTTCATCCGGGAACTTGAAATGACTTGAAATACAAACCCTGCCCCAAACAACACTTGACGTAGAGTGTCATATGAAACAACACTTGCCTGTAGCAGTAGAGAACCACTTGGACACTTATCTGGACACCAATTTTGATCTTGCTCAAAATGATTCAAAATAATTGTAGTTGAAATATTTTGTAGCAATACATGAAATATTTTACTTTTCAGTTCTACTCTATGACGCAGGCATTAGCACTGTGCTCTGACAACTGACCAGTGTAGCCAGGTAACTTGAGCCCAAAGTCAAACCAGTCCAATAGGAAAAGACCTAAGAAGAATTGCCACCAGACAGTCCTCATCTTTGGGTTTATGTTAGCTGGCCGAGACATCCCACTTTGTGAAATATCCCCCGAGCTCATCTAACCTGGGCCTCGACCAGGACATGCCAGAGGAACTGATCTGAGATCAGTGTTTTTAATGCTGTGTGGCTGGTTTCAGCACAACCAGTCACACAGCAACTCTTTAGCATAGCATTAGCAATATATACTGGTTACTTCAGAGTACACATTTAGAAACAGGTTTCAGCTTTCTCTGTTTTGCTATTGTCATAACCTGGTTAACTTGAAATGTTGAGTCCACTGAACGTGTAAAATTAAGCGAATAGATGAATAATCAGCTCAATGCATTAAACTTTACTCACTATTAAGTTCAAAAGCTGCATCATATTTATAGTGTATGTGGGATGCAGGATTTGTTTTGCCTCAACAAGGGGCACAGTAATGAGAACCTACTCTGGTGATGAGAGCCTACTCTGGATGATGTATTGCTGATCTGATGAAGGCCCCATGGAAAAGGAGTGGGGGTGAGCACTGGCTATCGTTTAATCATTTAAAGCCACAGGCACTCAGACCAGCTGTTCTGAGCATCCCTGTTTAGACGGGGTGAGAAGGATGCTGTGGTACTTGATCCTTGTGATATTTTGACCAAAGCATGACACAGATATTTAATGAAGACATTTCATCCCAGGGACATAAGGCTGTCAAGATATTAAAATAATTAACCATGATTAATTACGCATTACTTTTCTGTAGTTAATCATGATTAATCAAATTTGTCTTATTTGTTATATATGTATATTTAAAAAGCAGTGCATTTGATCTCTAAATGAGAGGACTAAATTAGCTTAATTAGAATTTGAAAGTAATATTACATGAATGCAGATCGGTCATGGAAATCATTTCCAATTTTCATGACGTACAGCTTCAAGTCTGTGCATTGTCTGGTATCAAGAGGAACCAAATCTTTCTACATTGGTGTTGCTTAGTTTGTAGATTGTTGATTTATCCATATGTGATGGATTGCTCTTTTTTGTGCATTTTGGGTACTTTTATTTTGACACCTCTTCCTAATTATGGTAACACCTGCTCATGAGGTTCCATTGAATGAGCTGACTAAAGCCAATCAATTGGTTGGCTCGCTATGTATATACATATAAACCCCTTCACCCAACTGACGCCCCCCCCACACACAGTGATAGCATTGTTGCCTTATAGCAAGAAGGGCTTGGGTTCGATTTCTGCCTAGAGCATCCAGGGTCCTTCCTGTGTAAGGTTTGCATGTCCTCTCATGTCTGTATGGGTTTCCTCCCACAGTCCAAAGACATGCAGTCAGGTGAATTGGAGATGCTGATTTGCCTCATAGGTGTAAGCGCGTGTATGAATGTGTATGCCTGTGTGTATACCATGCAATGGACTGGTGGCCCGTCTAGGTTGTTTCCTGCTCTATTGAATGCAGCACCAGCACCCCCTTCAACCCAGAAGAATAAAGCAGTTTAGAAGATGTGTATGTGTGTGTAGGTAGTTCTCATGGTGCGGTGTTCTCTGTGAAATGATATGATATAACTCTAATATATGCACCTGTAGAGGTGAACCTGCCAAGCTAATCGACCTTCAGATGCATTCATTTTGAATCAAGCGCCACACGTGCAGTGAACAAATTTCGATGGCCCTCCCTTGTGGAACCTACAGTCCACCCAGTACTCAGCCCTAAGACCTACGCACACACACCGGTCCAGTAACATCCAAGCATTCAAAACCACTATTTTTAATGAAGGGATCAAATTCCAGCTCCCTGTCAGAATCGGACTCCCTTTTGCATGCACAGGCTTCACACAGGCATACTGGCACTACAGATTAAAGTCGCCATTTCGGTCGCTTCGGTATGTAAATAAGAGTTTATCTTTCATTTTCCTTCACAGTACACAGCACAACAGGACATACAGCCAAACAAAGAGTCTCACTGAGACAGCTTAATTTAATGCAATGAACTAATGGCTGTTGCCGCAGCACTCGGGGGATCGAATGCCTTTCAGTCATAACCATCAGTGTAACAATTACACAGTTTTAATTCTTAAGCCTGGAATACTGATACTCAGTGACTCAGAGAGACCAGTTAAATTTCTAGAGGCACTATACAGCGTCACCCAGAACTTTGTCATTACTTATTCACTAACAGGCCATTACTTAAAGCACACTGACAGCACAGAAGACCAGGATAGATCACAGTAAACAACATCCCAGTCAGTCCTTTAGATAAACAGATTTCTGCTAACATTACAGTCGAGTCTTTTCCAAATCACTTCCAGAGGGCTGTTAGTAGAGTAGTAAACTGATGGCAAGCATGATTATTGATGGTGAATCCGCTTGCGCCGGCAAAAAAATGAATACAAAAAAAGAAATTGCTTGTTGCTTGCATTTTTTTAAATTATGATTTCTCAGCCGCTATCTTGTGCTAATTGTTTTAAGTTGTAATTGTTTTGAATAGATGTTTGTGATGTGTCCTGAGAGGCCCAATCATCTCCCATCTCAGTTTCGTGTGAATAGGTAGGCCAGTAGCACTGGTTGGCTGTTATTTATTAAAATCATTGTGTTGGTTTACCCATAATATTACATTTGCAGTGGGTAGGTGGTGATTCATTTACATTTACATTTACATTTAAGGCATTTAGCAGACGCTCTTATCCAGAGCGACTTACAACCGTGCTTAGTGTTCCATTGGATAATATTCCAGCTAGTACAGGAAGTTTAGAGCCCCAAACTCACCATGAGCTTGGACACTGCCCGAACAGGGGGCCAGTGCTGATACCTAGATAGATCAATACACACAGTGCTCACACCTATAGAAAAGAAAAGGTCATTATAAGTGCATTATAAGTGCAACACAACACAAGTACATACACACAACTTACACCTCTACAAGTGCTTACTCACTTAAGTGCATTACAAAGAGATGGGTCTTCAGTCTGCGTTTGAAGACTGCGAGAGACTCTGCTGTTTGGACGCCCAGTGGGAGTTCATTCCACCATCTGGGAGCCAGCACAGAGAAGAGTCTGGACGCTTGTCTTCCATGAGACTTCAGGGATGGTGGTTTGAGTCTAGCTGTACTTGAAGCGCGAAGGGCTCGAGGTACAGATCGACTCTTCACCATTGCCATAAGGTAGGGAGGGGTCCATTCTTGGCTTTGTAGGCGAGCGTCGGAGTTTTAAATCTGATGCGGGCAGCAACAGGAAGCCAGTGAAGGGAGCGCAGCAGTGGAGTCACGTGGGTGAACTTTGGAAGATTGAAGATGAGTCGAGCTGCTGCATTCTGGATCAGTTGCAGGGGTCTGATGGCCCGTTGCCAAGTTCCATGCTCAGCCACTCATGTGATGTAAGCAAGGATTGGCCTTCTCGCTGTCACACTGACCCAACAACCATGATTGTGGACATTCAGTGACCAGAGGAACACATGCACCAGTGACATAAAGGAGCTGGGAGACCTACACAAACCATGGAGAGAGAAAAGCTATGGATTGTCCGAGTGACCCAACAGCCACGATTGTGGATATTTAGTGAGCAGTGATGTCCTCCATGAGTCATCCTGTCCCATTGGCAGATGGCTGCAGGACGCAGGACTACATGCACGCAGACCGTTGTGGCGACTGCCCTTAACACCACATCAAGGTCGCCAAAGACCGCAATGGTGTCGTGCCAGACTGTCATGACATGACTCAGAATGGCAGTGGGTCATCTTACAGTATTTGGCAGACACTCTTATCCAGAGTACAGGTAGAGGCAAAAGTTGTGTTGGAGGACTACTTATTGGTATAGTGTAGGGTGCTTGCCCAGGTCTACAGCATAGGAGGCTGAGGTGTTATCCACTATGCTATACCAACTGCATATTATGACATGCATGACCAAGTAAGGACTTAAAAGACATTCTTGCAGGGAGAAGCCTGTTGCTCTTTCTCTTTTGTCCTTTTTAGGCTTGTCTTCTAGTTTATTATTTTGCTTCTTTTCTACCTGCTTCCCTTGTTTCAATATGCATTTGTAAGGCAAACCAACTAATAGTCCCCTTATCTTCGCAGCTCAGGGGGATATTTCCTAACACCTGTGTGCATGACTGGCTTTTGATGCACTTCAATTATTATTCGTCTCCTTTTTGCAGCGGTGTAATATATGAGCATGTGTGAGAGTATGTCTTTAACCCCACTGGTTGCTTTCCCCACTTCCCCCTCTTGATAATCAGCCTCCAGAGCATCGAAGGCCTACGTAATTGTCCTGTGAAATTGTGAGTTATTTCCTGAAGTGTGAATTGTCTTTTCTAACTTTTCTTTTGTTATTCATTTTTTTCCGCGTGTAATTGAGAGAGAAGCCATGTCTGTTATTAATTCTTTGTGTACCTGTGTGAGTTTAACGTGCCAGGGAAATTGAGCTAAGCGATGATTTTTTAAACCTTGATGTGCTAGTCCCTAAGTGGAGTAGTCAAGTTCAGGGTTTCAGTTTCCTCACCTTCCAGTGATGGAGCTGCTCAGGCTCTGTCAGTCACACCTAGTTCTCCCTTGAGAAGCACGGGCTGCTAGTGTTAACATTACTTCCTTGACTGACATTTCCAGCATCAGTGGCTGGAAATGTCTTTTTATTAATTGAGTCGACTTTTAAGAGGTATTTGAATGAGATTACTACAGTTGCAGAGTCATAGCAACAGCGCATGAGTAGCAGGGCTTTAGGGTCGGAAGTACAGGTGGGTTAACAGCATTATATATACTCATCATCAAAGGAATAGTTGCACAAATAGTTGAACCCAGAAGGAATCAACCGACAGGAATGAAACTTGGTGGGTAGGTAGGTTTGACATTGTGAGACATGTGAATGATTCAAGTTTCATGCTTGGCCACGCATGTGCAGTCAGCATAGACACGCCTTATCGCTGTACCTGACTGACCAAACAGCCATGACTGCGGACGTTCAGTGACCAGAGGAAAACACCCACCAGCGTCATGAAGGAGCTGGAAGGCCTACACGAACCACGGAGAGAGAGAGAACCGATGGATTGTCCGATGTGTGCGGAGTGCCCCAACAGCCATGACTGCAGACATTCAGCGAGTAGTGATGCCCTCCATGAGTCATCCTGTTAGTGCCAGCACCACTGACAGACGGCTGCACGACACAGGACTACATGCATGCAGACCGTTACGATGACTGTCCTTAACACCACGTCACCGTCGCCAAAGATAGCAATGGTGTCGTGCCAGACTGTTATGGAGTCACTCAGAATGGCAGCAGGTCATCTTCAGTGACGAGTCCCACTTTTGTCTTGGTGGATATGAACAACTGTGTGTGAAGGCACCGTGTGTGGATGCACTGTGGTCAGTGCAAAGATAATCAAATCATATAGATAGATCGTGAATGTCTCTGAATGTCCGCAGTCATTGCTGTTAGGTCAGTTTGCTGTTGGGTCAGCTTACCCAACTTAGCTTACCCACCATAAACATATAGACATGTGTGTGTGTGTGTAAAGGAATATAGAACTCTGTATAGATCTGTCAAGAAGAGTCAGCTTCTGCATATTTGGTCCAGTATCTTTTAAAACTACTTTGACAAGTCAATTATTCATTTATTAAAATATTATTCAATAAAAAAATCTCCCTCATCCCCATCCCCCTGATGGTGCTCATGGAGGGCTAGTTGTACCCGGTAGATGCATAATACTTGAACAATACTTGTCTCTAAGCAACACTGGTATTCCTGCCATCCAGACAGTACTGTAGGGTGAGGAATTGTAAGGGGGTGGTTAAAGAAAGTGTACTCATGTTTTAAGAATATGTCCTCTTGTTCAGAATCAGAAGCACCGAATTTAAGACAAGCAAAGCAGAATCAAGCATCATGCGAGAGTGTTCTAGATATTCTAGCCATGCTTCAGACTGATACCAGCCAGCACTTCAGAGCTTCTCACAGTTTAGCCAAATGCACACCCCTTCAAAACGGCCAGTGGGAGCGCAGTGCATTTTATGATCAGAGACACTTAAAAAGATATAATTATAAGTTTTCCAGAGTGGATGGGCAGACGATTCCTCTAGGTGGGCAAAGCTTGTCTCTGGGGAAAACACCCACCCCAGACCACCGTTAGACATAACCCTGCAGTATTAGCGCCATCATTTCTGTTTATGCATGACTGTATGCACTGGAAAATGGATGATATCTTTTAAATCTTAACACTATTTGCATACTATGGTTTCCTTGGGGCCTTTGAATAAGGGTATAGCCATTATAGCCTGACCAAAACTTTAGAACCAGAAGGAAATCTGGGCATGAAGGCACTCTGAGACATCAGCACCCCTACACTCCACCATGAGAGCATGAGAGCAGCAGACCAACACCACCAATATCTCTGTTTACAAGCAGCTCTCTATGTCCATGAACTTTATACAGATATGAACAGATTTATACCTGTATGTGAAGACGGCTGAATCTTGAACATAGTTATTCCACAGTTGGCTTTGTAGAAAAGAGCTCTGTGTCTGCTATCATGTTTGCCATATACCCACAGATCCTGATAAAGAAACTGTGCCTTGTGATTGAAAAGAGTCATTATAGGCAATAAGTTCACTCATATACTGTCATGGTGCTGTCATATACTATACTTGTAGGTGATAAGTTCACTCAGATACTGTCATGGTGCTGTCATATACTATACTTGTAGGTGAGAAGTTCACTCAGATACTGTCATGGTGCTGTCATATACTATACTTGTAGGTGATAAGTTCACTCAGATACCGTAAGTTAATAGCTTTATAGGTGGGTAATAGTTTATATTTATAGTGCTATACAAACTAGGGATGTACATTCCGACTCATTTTGATATTCCAGTAAAGGATAATTGGTTAACAGTGGGAAGGAAAAATGGCTTTGGCCAATGTTAATGAGAACAAATTAGTTTTTGAGGTGACAACACTGGTGTTGCTCCAAGATTGGCATACAGAAACCATTTTTTTAATGTTTGAAGGTAAAACCCAGGACAACACTTGGGAAGTCATAGGCTGGAGGTTAAGGAATCAGCCTTATAACCAGAGGGTTGGTAGTTTGATTCCCTGTACCAATGGGACATAAAAGTGAATCCCAACTGCTGTGGATAGAGCTGCCCACAAATGGCAAAATGGTTCTACATTCTAAACTATATGCTGATGAGGACTTCAAATGTTCTTGCAAGTGGTGTTCTTTTCACAGCAGATGATGTGCCAACATGTTTGGTAAAGAAATCTATTTCGTCAGTTTCGTCACATAGTTAACATCAGCTAGAGACATCAGCCTAGTTACAGTTACGGTCCAGAGTACTTGTGTGCTTATGAACATCCCTAGTACAAACAGTCAAATCGTATAGTTCTAGTGCCTGGTCCTGGAGGCCCACTGTCCTGCACATTTTAGTGGTTTCCTTGCCCACTTTAACTCTTTAACACTCAAATGTGCAGAGCAGTGGGCCTCCAGGACCAGGATTGAAAAACACTGTGCTGGTGGCTGCATTTACTACCCAGATAAATGGCATTATGTTATTTTTGTTATTAATGTTATTTTAATTTTATATAATGTTAATGTCAGCTTGCTTCTAATGGCTTTGGATCAGGCAGACAGACACATTTCTGTTTTGTCTGAACAAAGTACTTAAACATCTTATTACATCATTTACATAATCTGTAGTCTTGTTAAATTTGGGCTGTTGTTAATAAGCAGCATAGAAATGGCAGCTAATAGCATTTTTCTGGATAACTGCACTTACTGGTAGAATGAATACAAACAACAGCAGTAGCCCTACAACATAGCCCTATGGAACACCACACATTACTGACGTGTGCACAGGAAACAGATTACATTTATAAACGGATGGTGGTCAGTCAGGTAGAACTTAATAAAGTAGGGTACCATCTCAGTGGTGTCAAATGCTGTGGTAACATGAGATTGAGTAGCCCAAGCCTGATTGGAGGACAATATCTAGTAAGTTCTACTATCTTCAAAAGTGCTGCCTTAAATGTAGAAATTTTTAGAAATACAGCCAAAGAGGAAACAGCTTACTGCTGCTAACAAAGTGGTTTGATCTATTCATATATTGGACTGTATCAAAGATTATTATATATTATTATTATATATAAGATTATTATATTATTATGCAGTAAGATGGTACTAAATATGATAATTCCATCTAGTTAGGCTCCAGCTTTTAAATGGATGAAATCAAATAATAATAATTTAAATGTTGCTATCATTATGTCCTCATTTTCATCAAACTGGCTCCCCTCTTTTTTTGCTTTCCCTTTTTTCTAACTGTAACAGAAGGTAAAAGTAGACTTTGCATTAGCACATTTTATCCCAGTATGTGAAATTGAATAAATATGTTTTCAATAACTCATGCATGCTTCTGAAGTTTAAAAAAAATCAATCAAAAGATGCTTCTTCGTTCATCATTCTGTTTATTTCTTGGACAGATCTCTAACAGCGTTGGCTGAAATAAACCCCCAGACCACAACAGCACAACCACTGCATTTCAAAGATGGCCACTGATGGAAATCAATTTACTTATCAACTTCTGTTGACATCTGCTCCATCTTTTGGAGCAAAAAGAAATAAAAGGTTTTTGTGCTAATAACTTTCTGCAATGGTTTACGACTCCATTCTGTTTTGTTTTCCTGCATGGCAAAGTCGTAATCATGGTATATACCGAGGAGAACACTTACTTTCCCCAGTTTTCAGATACGCTCAAAATGTCACCCCCAATATAATGGCATGAAACTATAAATACAAATATAAATAAAAATAGTTCACTAGATTTGCGTCATGTTAGGATTCCTGGCATTTGTTGATGGGACATTATTGGAATAGCGTAGCACCATACCAGCACTGCACAGCAAAGTCTTTGTAGCCTGTCTGACTACGCTGACATCAGTATGTCATTTCATGCTGGAACTATAATTGTAAAAATTGTATGACGTACAAGCAAACAGTTTTGGTGGAAATATGAATGTCTTTACACTGTATTTATTGTAGAATTTGGAATGGGCAGGAAATTACCCCCAACCGTGTTCAGTTCATAGTTACAGCCTTGTAACTGGTGGGGTTTTCTTTACTGCAGCTCAACAGTTCCCAACAATTCCCAACCTAGATGGTGAAGTATCACTACCCTGTTTATACTGGTGTTCTGCACTTTAATCATCCACCTAACAAACCTTTCCCAAGCTGAAATGTGTTCAGGACTGGAGGAGGAAACCAAAGCCATGGAACACTCTTTCATATAAGAGAAAATCCTTATCACTGAGGTGTGTACTGTGTTGCCAGGTGACTCTGCAGGACGCTGAGAAAGCACTTCACCGTTTTTATCTTCTGTCCCTTAAGGAAGTGACCTTTAAGTACTGTACATCAGATGCAGACAGCTTTTTGAGTCTTCCAATGCATTTCTTGGCTAGTTTATTCTTTACGATAGCTTAAACAGCACATCCTCAAGATTCGTTTTGGTGATCCACCACTTGTGGATTGTAAAAATTGATGATTAGCGTAGCCTGGCCATGTCCAATCCTGTCTTTGAATGGAGTGACCATGAGGCCTGTTTTTCCAGGACTAAATAACACGTCAGTTGCCTAAAATGTCCAAGATTTGGTTTTGCTTGTAAGACATTTGCTTTATACAGTCTAACCTGTGTCGTCCTCTTACCCCCAGTAAACCAAATAGACTCTTCCTGTCTGTAAAGCACTCTGCTATTTGCAGATTCCATCCAATAACTGACTAATAAACTCACTTTTCACTGTTAGCATGGCTGATCTAGCTAATAAATACCTTATTACCTGTGTAACATGATGGAGATGGAATATACACTCATCGTCAAAAAAATAAATCAACTGACAGGAATGACACTTCGTGGATAGATTTGACATCATGAGACATGCTAATGGATGGTCTTATTGATGTACCGCGCCCCATACCGGTCGCGTGGATACCACTATAACCCACTTTTGTCTTGGTGGCCAACTATCAATGTGGAGTCACCGTAGTCAGCACCAAGACGAACAGTTTGTTTTCATGGGTCACATGTCCACCTCCACCCCTACCGCACAATCTGCAGGAACTGTGTGAGGATATTCAAGCTGCATGGGATGGATTATCACAGGACACCATTAGGAACCTCTACAACTCCATGCTGAGACATCTGCATGTTGCATTAGCAAACATGGTGGCCCAACGCCATACTGAGAGACACTACTTCTGTATGTGTAGCTCAGCAAATATTGCCCATATCAGTCTAAATCTTATCTTCCTTTATCTACCTTCCTAATAGCATTGCAATCTGACATGTTATTTTGGGTGCAACTATTCATTTGATGATGAGTGAATATAGCTGGCATAGACAAAGGGAGGTCTGGCAACCAAATCTGTTTTCTACCAGCTATCCCACAAGAGACATTGACTTGGTCAGTGATGCTTGACAAACATGAAGTCTCTGCCATTTTGGCATACTTCCATATTACAGAAAACATGGCTCTATAGACTGCTAAGATTTGCTGCTCAATGTAGCATCAAATAAACACTCATAATCATCCAGCATGCATACATTCACTGTCACTGCTGCCATTTCACACATGGAAGTCTGTCACAGAGGGAACAGGGTAAAAAGGTGGTGTAACATCACATATACATTTCTGTGTCAGTGACTGATTCATCCAACTTGTTGTTGTCGGCATTTGTAGGGTCTTTGTCGAAGGAAGTGTGGGACTGCAGTGCTGTTGGGAAGGAAGATAAAGGTTACCAGGAACAATAAATGAGGATACATTTAGACTGATATGGGCAATATTTATTGAGCTACACATACAGAAGTAGTGTCTCTCAGTACGGTGTCGGACCACCATGTTTGCTAACGCAAAATGCCAGACAGTTTGGCATGGAGCTGTAGAGGTTCCTAATTGTGTCCCGTGATAATCCATCCCGCAAAGCTTGAATATTCACATGGAGCTGCTGCAGATTTTGCAGTAGGGGTGGAGGTGGAGTGATACCAGGCCTTCTGAACATGTGACCCGTGACAACAAACTAGTCATCTTCGCGCTGAGTGCGATGCCACAGATTCGTTGGTCGTCTCCACCAAGACAAAAGCGGGAATCGTCACTGAAGATGAGCTGCTGACACTGACGTGGTGTTAAGGGCAATCGTTGTAACGATCTGCATGCATGTAGTCTTCTGCCATGCAGTCGTCTGCCAATGGTGCTGGCACTAACAGGATGACTCGTGGAGGGCATCACTGCTCGCTGAATGTCTGCAGTCATGGCTGTTGGGTACAGCGAGAGGTAAGGCCCGTCCTAGCTGTGTCCTGCTGTTTGCAACTATTCTTTTGTTGATGAGTGTATTTAAATCAATCCAAAGCCCCATGAAGGCAAAGCTCAAAGGTAATGGTGCGCTCATCAACACTGTCCAGTAAAAGAGCACGGACTAGGGGAATTTGGGGATGGGCTTTCATGTACTCTTGCAAGCCCAGCACCAGACGTTTAACAGGCTGTGTATTATCGTTACCCCAGGAATATCAAACCAAGAAGATCATGTCTGACGCCACAAGACTAGAGGAAGCTAAACCGCTCACTGAAGGAGTCAACTGCAACATCCGAAGTAGAAAATATGTTACTCATATGTAATGTTTAAGCTGGAGAGCTGCTAATTTTGAAAGTACACTACACTACAAATCCTATTAGGACACTAACCAATTAGCATTAGCAAAAACGCTACATACAAAGCATTATCATTGCAGTGTTAATCAGATAAATAAATGCTTCTTACAAAGTGAATTGCTTTCTTTTGGTTCCACCATAATGGCCACACCTCTTACCTCACCCTCCCCTTTGATACAGTAAAGGGTGGCCGTCAGGTAGCAAACTTAGCACCCATAAAGCAATCTTATCTTCTGCAAATGACAGAGATAAAAATAGAGAATAAAGATCAAATTAAGGTTTAATTTTGTTTGCACTTGAAAAATGTACATAATTTCCCGCTTACTCCGAACGCAGTCAGCCAACCAAGATAAGATTCCCTCAGGCGCCCCAACATAACGGAAACTTTTTAATAAGAAGCTGTTAAATAGGAAGTCATTTTCAGCCTTGTCCCTATAGCTTCGTATGGGATGACAGTAAGTGAGCGCAATGAAGACAGAGAAAAAGTAAACACCACTTACCTCAGATGTACTTCTTTAATTAGATTAGAGTGCAGATAATAGAACATCCAGCTAGAGACCATCTATGTAATTGTCAGATGAGAAATGACCATCAGATACATGGGGATGTTGCATGGTAACTTTACTGGGCGTCTCTTTTGCTAGTTTCTGGTTCATTGCCTGGCATGTGTGTGCATCAGAAGGAAATTGGTGTTAAGGTGCCAGATCACTATTTTTAATTTTTTTGTTTTTGTTTTTTATTTGCAAAATTTGAAAGCAGCACCTAATTTATGTAGCTTTATCCTTATCCTCCCATATGCAACTACAGTATTAACTCTCTGAAGCAACTCCCAGGAATTATGGTGGTAATATTATATACCTGCATAGTGTCACTGTGTAACCCCATTTCCAAGAAAGTTGGGACGCTGTGTAAAATATAAATAGACGTAAATAAAAACGGAAAGCAATGACTTCCTTCTGGGTTGCAGGAGGTGCTGGAGCCTATCCCAGCTTTCAATGGGCAGAAGGCAGGATACAGCCTGGAAAGGCCACCAGTCAATCACAGGGCAGATACAGACAGCATACACATCCATACCTAGGGCATCACAAATTCACATAAATGCAAGTCTTTGAACGGTGGTAGGAAACCAGAGCACCCAGAGGAAACCCCCTGTGCCACCATGCCACCCCTATTTGTGAACCTCATACAGTAGACCCATATTTTATTCATAATAGAACATAAAGATGGTAAAAAGTGAGACATTTTACCATTTCATGAAAACGATTAACTCATTTAGAACTTGATGGCAGCACTTGCAACATCTGATATGTGTTCTATTTTCTATTGTGAATAAAATATGAGTCTAAGGGATTTGCAAACCATTGCATTCTGTTTCTATTTACATTCATCTACGTTTTACACAGTACCAAGTTCTTTGGAATTGGGGTTGTACAACACGCTCCTGCACTACAGCCTCATGAGTTTGCAGATGGCATAATACTAGAAAGCAATACGTTATTCAGAGGATTCAGATGATGTAACTCCAGCTTTAGCTTAGGTGTGTATATAAATTGTATTTATGCCATTTAAATAAATGTTTTGTCCTAAACAGGGTTGCAGAGGCAGCATGGTGGCACAGTGGGTTGTGCTGTCGCCTCACAGCAAGAAGAGCCTGGCTTTGATTCCTGGATTATTTTATCTGCATCATTAATTATGGTTCTTTATGTATGGACGGTTGCACGTTCTCCCTGGTCAAACAGAGAAGCTAAAGGTGTGCGTGTGTATGTCTCTGTAGGTTTGCCCTGTAATGGACTGGCAGCCTGTCCAGGAATTTTCCTACCTTCTGCCCAATGAGCACTGGGATAGGCTTCAGCACCAACCCCCCTGACCCCTAGAGGTTGAATGAATGAATAAACAGGTTTGTGCACATTATGAACACATTAGGAAGCAAAGATAAATAAGGATTTGACTATTTACTTCTAGTGTTTGCAAGAACTGTTATCCAGGCAGCTCCGGGTCTAAACTATAGAAGGCAAATGTGGAAAATCATAAACATTAGATTCAAACTCATTTAGATTCAAATGAGTCCTTTCCATTTAAGAATAGACAGCATCTGAGATAGTCCAGTGGGCTGGCCTTTTGATGAAGCTGGTATGAATGATCTCCATGTAGTTGTCTCTCCAACAAACCAGCTCTAATCTGTAAGCAACAAGCGCCGCCTGAGCTTGCAACCTTTTCTCAGTTCTCTGTTTCTCTTTCTGTCTATCTCCTTGCCGCCTCTGACGACATGGTGTCGGTGGCCTGTGGAGTCGGCTGCGGGCTCCCATATTTTGCCTTGCTTGATTGCACTTTTGATTTCTCATCCACTGGTGGAGTCCCACGGGGGTGCAGATTTGTGTGGAGGCTTCAGATAGTGCTTCTAGACCCAGACGCTCCCCAAGGCACAGGGCCCTGTCACAACAGTGCTACCCATAATTGAGAGGCATTTTTTTTTCACTTGGCCACTTTTTTTTATCCGTAAAATGTGCAAATGTAATTCAAATGCATAAATGCATCTTTTTGCGTCTTTTCCTCCTGCATGTGCTTTTTTTCCCTTTTTGAAATAAATATGGGATTTATATTATAATTTTATAATCATATTGGAGAGAACAGTCTCAAATATGAATCATGTTTTGATTGATTTTCTGTTTGTTCCATATAAAATAGCCAATTACTGTATATTAATACCAGTGTTACAAACATCAGAATACAAAAAAAAAAAAAAAGTAAATAGTAACCCGACATAGTCACAGTCAAATAGGTAATAATTGGATTACAGTTTTCTAAAATTGGAGTAATTAATAGGAGAGTTACCCAACATGTTTTTTGGATGGCAAAAAAGTGAAATGATTGTATTTGCCCTGTATTTGTAGGTGACATGAACTCCCCATTAGTGTCTTTATGGTATCTAAGTTATCTAGTCCAGGTGGTTGTGCCTCAGCAAATACATACTTTACATGAACTTCAAAAGGATTAGTCCTCTGCTTTACCAGGTTTTGAACCACATCTCCTAAATCAGTTTAGACTGGTCTGTTAACTGAGCTGTATGAAAGTCTGACGCTTGTCAGTTACCAAAATGGAAAGCAGTCACCCCAGTGACACCTTTAGCTTTTTTTATGAGGAGCAACATATATCTTGGTCACTTGAAGACACGTCACCCACAATTGTTTTTCACAGTGTAAACAACACAGTGAAATTACAAGCTTTAATAAAAGCTTTACATTCTTGCTTTATATCCTTGCAGATGGCATAAGGCCCGAGGATGGCATGAGGATGATCAGACTATAAATACCTAGGGGTTTTGCGACAGAAAATGGGTCTCAGAGCAGATCTTATTGAGTGGCAAAATGAAGTGACTGCATTTGGGTGT
The DNA here is from genome assembly GCA_034552555.1 of Semaprochilodus insignis. Classification (NCBI taxonomy): domain Eukaryota; kingdom Metazoa; phylum Chordata; class Actinopteri; order Characiformes; family Prochilodontidae; genus Semaprochilodus; species Semaprochilodus insignis. The sequence continues at coordinate 27,303,739 of CM067488.1, forward strand.
GCCAAAGGCCAGAGTCAAGTCAAGTCAAGTCAAGTAGTTTTTTATTGTCATTTCAACCATATACAGTGGTGTACCGTACACAGTGAAACGAAACAGCGTTCCTCCAGGACCAAGGTGCTACACAGAACAATAAATACAATAGATTTACAAGACAATTTACAATATACAAAACAGCAAACAATAAATACAGGGAGGGAGCAGATAGCCCACTGGTAGTGGGAGCAGATAGCCCACTGGTAGTGGGAGTAGTAAAGTGCAGTTATGTCCATTTTTTTAAGATGAACATTGAACATTGTTTTTAGCCGCAGTTATGTCAATATTTGGTATAAGTGTAAACATTTTACTCCTTAAGTTTATGTGTAGACAGATTTAAAGGATGAGATTGTGTGTGTGCGTTCAGTCCAGTCTGAAATGTGTGCAATTATTCAGACCAGATTCAACAACTCTGGTTGTTAAGGAGTCTGATGGCTTGGGGAAAGAAGCTGTTGCACAGTCTGGATGTGAGGGCCCGGATGCTTCTGTACCTCTTTCCAGACGGTAGGAGAGTGAAGAGTGTGTGTGAGGGGTGTGTGTGGTCATCCACAATGCTGTTTGCTTTGTGGATGCAGCGTGTAGTGTAAATGTCTGTGATGGTGGGGAGAGAGATACCGATGATCTTCTCAGCCGTCCTCACTACTCGCTGCAGGGACTTGCGATCTGATACAGTGCAGTTCCCAAACCAGGCAGTGATGCAGCTGCTCAGGATGCTCTCGATGGTTCCTCTGTAAAATGTGGTGAGGATGGGAGGTGGGAGATTTGCCTTCCTCAGCTTTCGCAGGGAGTAGAGACGCTGCTGGGCTTTCTTGGTTATGGTGCTGGTGTTGAGGGACCAGGTGAGATCCTCTGCCAGGTGAACTCCAAGGAACTTGGTGCTCTTGACGATCTCCACAGTGGAGCCGTCGATGTGTAGTGGAGAGTGGTCACACCTTGTCCTTCTGAAGTCAACAACCATCTCTTTCGTTTTGTCTACGTTCAGAGACAGGTTGTTGGTTCTACACTAGTCCGTTAACCGTTGCACTTCTTCTCTGTATGCTGACTCGTCGTTCTTGCTGATGAGACCCACTACCGTCGTATCATCCGCAAACTTGATGATGCGGTTCGAGCTGTGCATTGCTGCACAGTCGTGAGTCAGCAAGGTGAACAACAAAGGACTGAGCACACAGCCTTGGGGGGCCCCAGTGCTCAGCGTGGTGGTGCTGGAGGTGTTTCATCCAATCCGGACTGAGTGTGAAGGAAGTGCAGGTTTATGGCAGTATACGGGTCATATGGGTCTACCAGCAGTGGCAAAAATCCCAGTCTACAAGAAATTCTCCTCAGAATTGTGCCATCCACCAAATCCAACAAATGTAAGAGTGGCTGAACATTGATGTGGCCTACATCCAGAAGCTTGTCCAGTCCATGTCAAATCCAATCACAGCTGTTATTCATGCTGGTGGAGGTATTACATGCTATTAGGTATGTTTCATTCACAGGTGACTACTTTTTTTTTTTGTCTGGTGAGCTTATTTATCACTATTGATGCTTTCCTTGGCACCTATTGCTTCTTTGCTCCAGTGTTTATCATGACTGCCTGACTGTAGGATCTGTAGCTGACCTGTGCTAGCTCCTAGTGTATGCTTCTATTTACATAGCTGTAATGAGCTGGATAAGCAGTACAGCTCACTGTGGTAAAGAAAACATAGCAATCTTGAACACAGTATATATAAATTTATCACAATCTGCATTAGAATCATATCAGTCATTTGCCCAAGACATCTGTTGGATATTAGTGTTTTTGTATAAGTGTGTATGTATATAAGTGTGTATAAGTTTACCATGTGGGGAACAGCTGCATTACCAGAACAAAGCTTTAGGTATTTACGACAGGAGGAGTCCCTGGGAGAATGTTGCCTTCAGGAGAACTTTACGACAGGATGGAGTCCCTGAGAGAATGGTCACCACCTGAAGGATAGTTGACACTAGATAAGGACACACCCTCTGTGTGCCTTAAGGGGGGTGGTGAAACAGGGTATAAAGCCTGTGGGACAAGGGACTGTCTTTGGACTGGACTGGATTGGACTGGACTGGACTGGACTGGACTGAACTGAGTTGGACTGGATGGGACTATCTTTGGACAGTAGCTGTGAGTGAACTGCGATCGCCATGAAATAAACTACTCCAACATCCCCAGCCTCCAGTCTCCTGACTCTGCCTTTCTGTGCAAGCAAGAAAAGAAACAACACATCTATGGCTAGTGCTATAAAAAGTGTGATCCTGGTTAATTAGCTGCCTGTTGTCAGCTGCTATATTAAGATCACTAGACAGTAAAAGGCGAGGTCAGAAGTAGAAGAAGTAGAATGGTCGGGTGAGCTGATGATGTCAGTCTTGCTACAGTGATGTCTCTAGGGAGATTGCCCTAGCTGGAAACTTTTGCTGTGCCATTGTATGTATATGCATACTTTGTTAGCCCCTCTTTTCCCTGTTCTTCAATGGTCATACAGATACACTGACATGGTAGTGGTATGTTAGTGTGTGTTGTGCTGGTGTGAGTGGATCAGACACAGAAGTCATGCTGGAGTTTTGGTGTCACTGCAGAACAGAAAACAGTCCACCAACTAAAACTATCCAGCCAACAGCGTCCTGTAAGCAGCAGCATGTGACCACTGATGAAGGACCAGAGGATGACCAACACAAACTGGGCAAATAAGGTATATATGTACAGGTTGATATGTCTAACAGAGTACAGTACAGGCAATTATGGCACTTGATAATATCATTTTGTGTGCAGTTTGACTGTTTTGCTTGTGGCATAGTGCATGCGCAGTGCAATGTTGTATGCAGTCTTTGTGCTTAGCTTTGCTGTTAGTAAAGTGAACGTTCATTTCAAATGTATTGTATGCATATATTTCGACCACATCGACGCACAGTTTGGGTTTCACCTTCACATGCATGCACAAACACAGCTGTACAAAAAAGCTGAGTAAAATGCACAGTAAAGGGCAGTGATTCATAAATCTACTTTGACAGGAGTTTAAATGACAACAGTGTTAATACGGGAAATGCAATTGAAGACGAATGAATGAATATACAAACATTTTACATAAGTGATGCTATTATCTTATGCGTAGCATCCAGGAAAGATCCCTTCAACTCACAAAGATGAGTTGAAGTTTTCCTACTTGGCTAAAAATGCATCAACAAAAAATCCAACAGTTTAAAAATAATGCTCCTCAGTAAGCCTTTACAAGAATTCTGGGTATTTCCCCCTCAATAGTGCATAAAACCTTCCAAAAATTGAGGAAATCTGGAGAAATCTCTGTGCATAAAGACCAGAAACCATATCTGAATGCTCATGACTTTCAAACCTTCAGACAGCACTGTAATAAAAACAGCATGTTTATGTGATGGATATCACCACATGGGCTCAGGAATGACATACCATTGTCAATAAACACCATCTGTCGCTGCATCCACAAATACAAGTCAAGATAGCATTATACACAGCAAAAGTCATACGTCAATGGCATCTAGAAATGTTGCTGACTTCTCGGGGCTCAAATTCATCAGAAATAGACTGGTTAACAAAGTGGTAGTAGACTAGTAGACTTTCAAGCCCACGTTTCTATCGGAATACTTGTGGAAATAATGGACATTTTGGAGCAACATATGATCAGTCCTCCCTGTTGCTTATTGAAAGTGGGTGGCAAATGTTAAGCTCAAAATACAACAACAAATGTCATGTATGGTTGCACAATTAAACATCTGTATAAACATCTCTATCTGTATCGGTATAAAAATCTGCTTTCAAAATTGCAAAAATATTACATGTTCAGTCGTCAGTCCCAGTCAGAGTGGTAAATATGCTTATCACTCATCTTTTTGGAAAATGTTCCAGGTATTACTTGCTGAGTATTAAACAGGTATTAAATTTTAAAGTGTGTATTTGCAAAACAAGATGAAGTTCATGAGGTACAACAGCCAATATTGTGGAGATTTTTTTTGTTAGTGTTTTATTAAATTATAATATGGTTTGTGCATCTAAACTTGTGTACTTCTTTCACGCTTCTGGGTCTCCCCACCTCTTCCGCTCTCCCGGACTCCACTTCCCAGAGGGCTACACTCGAGGACGTCACTCCCACGTGCTCCCGATCGGGATCTCCGATTCGCTCCGGCTCTCCGGAGTTGCTGCTGCACCCCATGAACACACACATATAAGCCCCATGTGTTCCAATGGTTCCCTGCAAAGCTTTGCCAACTTAGTTAGCAATTCTGAGCGTTCTTTCTGATTTATTGTGTCTTTCTGGTTTCGACTCCCTTTTGGTATCCGACTACCCCTTTTGGAATCTCCTCTTGTCGTCTGGTTGTTTCTCTCTGGTCTTTGATCTCTGCTCTGGCCTTTCACTCTCCCTTTAGCCTTACCCTTCTAACTTGGTTGCCTCCGCTGACTGCCTTTTCCCAGTTCTGACCTGTGCCCGTCCCTGACTACGTTTCTCGCCCTACTCCTCTTTGCTGGCTCTGTATTGCTGCTTATTTGGTTCACTACTTTGTATAAATAAACTGCCTTGGCTTGTAACTCTGCGAGCGTCGATTCAGAGTCTTTTGTCCTGACAACTTCCCTATTTTGCAGTTTTCAAACTTGCATAGAAGAATGTATGTTTTGGGGCCACCAAGATCTTTGGCATGATTTTAATCCACAGAAAAAGAAGTATCTCCAAAATGGCATCTTTACAAGATGGGCAAAAACCTCATTTAACTTTAATGTAAATCAATGGAACCAGACATTTTTCCAAGCCATTTTGGGCCATTACTGTTGGTCCATTAATAATGAAATTATCACTCAATGTAAATGGCAACTGCTGTGTTCAAATGATGATATTTTTGCTGTGTTCAAAAATGGAGATACATGGTTTTCACTGGACAGCGACAATATTAGTTTGGTTCTGGCCATTTAAAGGGTGGAATTAAAGAATATACAGGGTCCAGGAGTAACCTTTCTCACAAGTTACAACAACAGTAGCTAAAGGAAGAACTAGCTGTGGTCCTCCTCTGAGGCAGAAGTCAGAATCCCCAAAGAATTCTCTGGTTCCTTAAGCCCTTCCTTAAATCACTCTGGTGGAGCATTAATTCACCAGCCTGTCGTTTCTCAGAAGTACTCCATATAGTGTTTGATAAGTAGATCACAGGATTCCCGCAATGTCTCCATTACTCAAGCTCAGCCACTGTACTTTTTCAAAAGCTCTGAAAAGCTCTCCCCTGGACTTGAAACATAAATAATAGTGTCTTGATGGTTGTGGCGGCAGAGAGGAACAGGCCTTTCTAAAGATCAATGATTAGATGGTCTGCAGACATTAGGGGGAGGAGGGGGGCGCGAGGAGGGTTCAGCGATCGACCACCTGCTACGTCAAAGCCCCTTTCCTGAGCTAGTCTGGACTCAGCCATCACTTCAGAATGCCCAAAGCTCTGTTAACATCACTCTCCATTAGGACGGACAGCTGCCACCTCTATTTCACATAATACATAAGGCTCTAATAAGACACTTCTTCCTCCTGAGTGCTTACTTTGGTTGTAAGTGATGTCCTTTAGGCTCTTGTTATGCACTCTTAATTATATAGATGCCAAAAATGGCTTCTTTGGAACGTTGCGGTAGAACAGGGGTTCACAAACCTGTTTAGTGTTTGCTAAAGCCAACATCCCACACGTCTCGGCATGGAGTCGTAGAGGTTCCTAATGGTGTCCTGTGATAATCCATCCCATGCATCTTGAATATTCTCACAGTAGGGGTGGCTCCACCAGGCCTTCTGGACATGTGACATGTAAAAACAAACTGTTCATCTTGGCTCTGTCTACGGTGCCTCCACACATGGATTTGTTGGTCGTCTCCACCAAGACAAAGCGGGACTCGTCACTGAAGATGACCTGCTACCATTCTGAGTCACTCCATGACAGTCTGTTACGACACCATTGCAGTCTTTGGCGACGTTGACGTGGTGTTAAGGGCAGTCGTCGTAACAGCTGCATGCATGTAGTCCTGCATCGTGCAGCCATCTGGCCAGTGGTGCTGGCACTAACAGGTTGACTCGAGGAGGGCATCACTGCTTGCTGAACGTCTGCAGTTGAGTCTGTTGAGTCAGTCCGCGCATGTCGGAGAATTCGTTGGATTTCTTTCTCCGTGGTACGTGTATATCTCCCATATGTCACTGGTTCTTCTATCCACTGCCACCAGCAGCGTGCTATGGTAGTATCCGCATGACTTGTATACCGAACAATATGTTGCTAACACCACTCCAATTCTTGGACCTCTACGATGCGACCCCTCTCCAACTCTTCCAACTTCTCAGATTGTTTTCCAACTCTTCTCTGAGGCATACCTCGCTTGCAAAGGATGCTACCAACACAACAGCACGAACCAGAATGTAAACCACGTGCAACAGGATGACCTCATAAAACCTGAATCATTCACATAGCTCATATTTGCCATTACATTATGCCAGATCTGTTCTTCCTTTTGGCTTATAAACCTAACATAATGCAACAAGTGTGAAGTGTGAAGCGAGCCCAACAGTATTTTACCTTGGGTATCTCTACTTTAACTGAACTACATGGTTTGTGTACTTTGTCCACCACCGCTTTGCTCTCTGTTGCATCTACAACGAATACCTTCTTGCTCCATACCTGAACCTCTTCAGTGCGGTCCCCTCTATTGTTCTAATATAGCTCTTGTAATTAAAGAGATGTGATGTATTGTTCTTCACTGATTGCCTTGGAGAACTAGATAAACTCTGTAGCCAAGCCTGTGAGGGTTATTAAGAGACAGGTACCACTGATACCGCTTTCATTAGACGAGGTCACAGTGGGTTTAATATTCTCTACTGATTAATATCTCAGGTGCTACGGACCTGACTGATCATTCCTGAAAAGTAGTTAATACTCCTGTGTCTCAGGCTGAAATAGATTTACTGTAGATACTTGCATCTAATGAACTCGCCTGGTGGATGGGTTCCACTTGAGCTCCTACAGTCATATGCCTGCGTCATGCTAAATGAAAGTCATTCTAATTGTGGGGTTTATCTAACATGAGAAAAGTTCATTACAACACATGACAGTAATGACAATACTGAAGAGATAGGAGAGATCGGTGCGGAGGGTGCTATTTTGTAGCACGCCATGTGCGTTCGTAGCACCTCCATTAGAAGGGACTTGAACACATCGAAATGGATTCAGTGCACTATAAATAATGCAGAAATGAGGTCATTAGGGAGTTAATGCAGTAAAGCAGACAGCACTCATTATTCATTAGTGCTTATTACTCAATTACAGTCCCAGTCTCTTTACTGCCAAACTCTGACACGGCTGTAACAAAATGTTTATTCTAGGGAGATTTCACTGGTGGGTTAGTGCGAAATGAAACACGCGGAGTTGATCATAATTATCTCGATAGCAAAGGTTAGGTGCGTTGTTAAAAAAAATGTAAAAAAAAAAAATGTTAAAAACAGCAGTTGGTTAGGATGGATGATATTCTGCTCTTTATGCAACACCAATTAAGTCTAGATGAAAAAATATAAACAATTACAAATACAAATATACCAGTTGCTGTGCAGTATAATAAATAAAAATGTTTTACCTCAATTAATTCAATTTTTAAGCCACCCATAAAATTCATTTATGCTCTCACCAAAACACCAGACTACAGTTAATAATAAGGCTTCCGTCAAGCTAACCCCACAAGTTCAACAACAACACTAATGCAGATAATAATTCACACTGTTCACCAACCGGCAACACAACAGTGGACATTATAATGCCATTGTAATGCACCTATTAAGTTTTAAGAAGACAGCGGCTGCTAATTAACTGCCTGCTCATTACTGTTTTTATTAAGCATTATTCGCCACACTTTTATTTGCGTAATGTAAATTGTTGTAGTCTCGGGTCTCGACATCGTCAATTACATTCTTGGTTTTGTTGTGGTCTAAGAAGACAGTTTCTCAAGATCAGATCGTTCACTAAGTGGGATATTCTCCATAATCGTCTTATTAATCTTTCAGTCTTAAAGCTAGTAAAGCAAAACTTTGCAGGATAGGCATCGGACCTATGCCTGTTTAGATGGCTTGCTCTTCTGAGAGATCACATTTTTGTTTTGTCCGTGATTTTCTTTTTCCATATAAAGTGGATTTTTGCCGCAGACAGAAAAGATAGATAGATAGATAGATAGATAGATAGATAGATAGATACTTTATTGATCCCGAAGGAAATTTAGCAGCCAGTAGCGGTTTCACAAAAACAGCACAGTAAAACAGTAAAAAAACAAAAAACACAGGGTAGTGCAGTATGAAAAACCGTATGAAAAACCTAAATGGGTAGGTACCGGCAGCAGTATTGTTAACTGTCAACTGTTTATAAACTATACAGGTCACTATGGATAAATATATAAATAAATATCTCACCTCGCAAGGAGGCAAGAAATATATACAAGAAATACAAATATAACTGTAGACCTGTAGAGAAGACAGTGCAATAGTAATAAATAAATGTGCATGAATGTGCAAGGGTGCAGTTATCAGCAGATAATGACTGAATTAACATAATAAACATGTGCATATATTTGTATTTAAGTAAAGTAAAGTGTCCAGGGGTTTAGATGTACAGTATATACAGTAAAGTGTAATAGTGCAAAATAAATAAACCTATGATTTAACAAGAGAGTTCAGTCCTCATCTGTCCTCTTCCCTCTTCCGGCCCCGCTGGGAAGAGTTGAAGAGCCTGATGGCTCTTGGGACAAAGGATCTCCGGAGTCTGTCTGTGGAGCAGCTCTGTGACAGCAGCCAGCCACTGAACTTGCTCCTTTTGTCCATGATGATGGTGTGCAGTGGGTGCCCACCATCATCCATAATAGACAGTAGTTTTTGCAGTGTCCTCCTCTCCGCCACCTTCACCACAGAGTCCAGTTCCGCACCAACGACTGACCCTGCTCGCCTGACCAGCTTGTCCAGACGCATCTCGTCTCTCTTCTTAATGCTTCCTCCCCAGCACACCACAGCATAGAAGAGACAGCTGGACACCACAGTCTGATAGAACATCTGCAGGAGCTTCCTACAGATGTTAAAGGACCCCAGCCTCCTCAGAAAGTAGAGCCGGCTCTGCCCCTTTCTGTACATGATGTCCGTGTTGGCTGACCAGTCCAACATATCATTCAAGTGCAGTCCGAGATACCTGTAGGTCTTAACCATCTCTACTTCCACCCCCTCAATAGAGACTGGCTGTGTGAGTGGTCTGGCCCTGCGAAAGTCCACCACCAACTCTTTGGTTTTGGAAGTGTTCAGTAGCAGGTTGTTCCTCCACCAGGTTTCTGTACTGAAAGCAGTGATAAAAGTAAGAAGCCAATAGATTTAAGATATCTGTAGATTTACGCTACAGGTTGATTTTAACATACCAGTGGATTTAAGGTACCAGTGAGTTTATGGTATTAATTTAATTAAGGTGTCAGTGGATAAAGGGTACAGATAACTTTAAGGTACTTTATGGATTTAAGGTTTTAGTGGATTTAAATTGACTGCAGATTGACTGCAGATTTAAGGTAGCAATAAATTTAAGGTACTAGATTTAACATGCCAGTGGATATAAGGTGTCAAAGGATTTAAGGTACCAAAGTGTTGGTGGATTTCAGGTACCAGTTCATTTAAAGTGCTTGTGAATTTGTAGTATCAATATCCATAAGGTATCAATATCAAGATGTTTTATTTCTTTTTTCCATGAGAACACAGCACATGCAGTGTGCTCCTGTGCTAATTAGTTAAGTGAGAAGAAGCCAAATGTATTGCCTGCAACACTTACAACACTTGGAGTCTTTAGCAGAACAACCAAATATAGCCTTCATCGCCATAATTTGCACTTCATAATCTCACTGATCTGCAGACAGTTAATGGCAGTCCGTTTCAGGGATTTTGAAAAACACAGGCAAACTAGACATATGCATACACATAATCATCGTTATTATTTCTTGTACATTTGCTGCAGTAAATGGTGATAAACAAGCAACAAACAAATGCAAATTTCCCTCCGACAATGCCACCCTCTGAGGCACTCACACCGGACAAATATCCAGAAATCCACATTAAAGCCTGGCAGATTACATCCATATCCTCTTTTAAGCAAGGCCTATTTCAGGCCTACTACTTTCACCTCCCCTTTCAGACACACTGCGAGCAGTGCTTTCTCTCAATCTTTCAGTAATAATGACACACTCATAGGGACTCAAACATGAGTGGTGCTGCAGAAATGGATCCATTGTATGCTTGGGCTAATTACATCAATGACCTGCTAAAACACTGCAGGTCCGGAGTAATGGCCATTACATGGGCTGAGATGCAGGAGAGGTGTCTCTATTAAGACCACAGCAGTGCTGACCTCAGTTACAAGGGCTCCATTCTTTTTTCGGCAATGTTTGGACCAGGGTTGAGATGACGGAAGCTTTGCCATCTCCACTTTGACTGGCGAGCGTCTTGCATTTCAATAGGCTGCTCCTGAATTTCCTCAGACAATATTAGAGTGAGGGATCTTTAGAAATCAAGGCTTTTGTGTCTGTTGAATGGATATTAGTGCTAGTCAAATGCACTTTTAGAAGCTGTGTTTTTCGAGAGTAAGTGCAAAGAATGACGTATGTTGTGAATGGTGTATGTTGTGGAGTATTCTTGTGTGCGTATTATTGTTTGCATTTATTGCAGCGTGTTTATTGCTGCACCGTAAAAGTAAACCCTGTTAAATAATGTTTTAATACATTATTTCTGTGTGTTATTTCCAAAATGCCCATTCACAGATAAAGCAAAAGTCTGAAAATCTATGATGTCAACAGAAGCACGCAAACACAACCATTTTTTGCTGCTTTCAGTAAGTATAAAAACACTTAGCATTTTTAATATTGCAAAAAAAGCTTTAATATCATGGAATGAAATTGAATGAACTACGCACAAGCAGTGGTGATTACAGTAAACCATGAAACATGATACTAAACAAAATAATATTCGACCTGTTCTGTTTTTAGTATTTGATTTTGCTCAGTTATTTCAGAATGGAACTCTATTTTAATAGAGTCATCAAGCTACAGTAACTACGAACTCTATTTAGAATTTTGTGTTATGTGATTATGTCTTGTCTACAGAAAGCAGCAGCTGTAAGTCCACTTTATTATTCATATGTTCATTGTTCATTTATTATTATTTGTAATTCTATTTCTTAATTCTACATATTGCTTTACTGTTCATGTCTGTGTACAGCATTCTTAATATAACATAGTTTGGATACGTAGCTTTGTTTTTTATAATTATATATAATTAGAATGGACATTTTCTTTCATCTAAGACAAAGTTAATGGACTTCATGTTAGACTTCTATTAAGCTGTAGTAAGGTCTTTACATTAGCCTTTTGTATTTGTTCATAGTTTCACCATATGTTCCAGAATAAACACTGGAGCTATCAAATGAATGACATATCTGTCTCCATCATATTCTTGAAAGGGTTTAGCTCCCTGGTAAACTGTATAACCTCAGTATATGCTGCAGGACAGCAGTACACTACCTGATACTGTTTTCCAAATGATTCACCCTTAAAATAACAGAAAGCAAGTTATGTTATAATGCACAGCCATATGCAAAAGTTTGAACAATCCCAGTCAAGTTACATGTTTGGTTGATCCGTGACAACAAATCCTCTGCAAATGACTTTTTTTGCACATTTTATGCACATTTTCTGTTCTGAGTTTAACATATTGAGCATACAATTATGCAATGTGTGACTTTTTTTTTTTTTTTTCTTTTTTGCACAGGCCACATTTTATGTTTTAGGTTTATTCCAGTGTGTTAAATTCAGCAAATAAACTCTGTCAAAATGGACTTGATAGTGTCATTTGGCAATTAAGAAAAACACCTGAGGCTAATGAAAATCGACCTGGATATATAGCCCAAATACCAAGTCCTAAGCATGCCCCTGGCTATAGCAGTGGCCTGCCAGTGAATCTACTGTTATTCCACCTTTTATATACTGGTTCTCTGAAGTCAAACTAACTGACTTCATGGTTATTATCTCAATTTGACTTAAAATGTTCACTGGAACTTTACATATAACATATTTCTAATGCTGTGTTAATGTTGCAGAATTGGAAAAAATGAGCTATGTTTTTTCTGATTTCACTTTTGTAGAAATTTCCAGGAATTCTTCGGTTTGTACAGGAGCTCATGTTGAATTATGACACTAAGGTGTTAATACACATCAGCCTCCTGAATTCATAGCAAGACTCTCTTTATGAAAAGAGCTTCTGCAGGTGGCGTTGCACAAGGATGATGGGACTATAAATACCTGCGGGGTGTGAGTTATGGGATGCATCATTTGATTACATGAACTGACATTTACATGGTATGAAAATTTCATGATGAACGGCCCAACTGAAATGGCCCAAAATCACTTGGAATAAAGTCTGGTTCCATTGACTTACATTAGAATGAAATTAGGCTTTTGCCTTCGCCTGTAAAGTTGTCATTTTGGAGATACCTGTTTTTCTTTGGACAGCCACGATAGATTGGGAAGAGGTGGTACAGTGCAGTGAATGTCTTGTTCCATGTGTGGTAAATGGGTCACAAAGCAGAAATGATTGAATAAAAGGAGTGGCTGCATTCGGGCTTGCCAAAGGCCATAGTGTGAAGGAAACAACTGAAATTAATAACATACAATCTTACATAGAGGCCGATCATTCTCTGAGTAGAGAGTTTAGGCCATTTTTTGCCATTTGTGCTTTCACACAGAGGAATTTGTCTTCCGCATTTAATCCATCTGTGATGCACACTGCCCCATAGTGTGGTGGGCCCCCTAGTGCCCCCTAGTGTGGTGGGCAGCCCTATCCTTGGCGCCCAGGGAGCAGTTGGGGTTAGATGCCTTGCACAAGGGCACTTCAGTTGTTACCGTCAGATCAGGGAATTGAAACGGTGACCCTCCAGTCACAAGGATGGTTGTCCCTAACCTCCAGCCCACGACTGCCCGATTTGCAGGTGTATGGAAGCGTAGGGTTATACGGGTCTACCAGTGGTGGAAAAAATCCCAGTCTACAGAAATTCTCCCCAGGAATTGTACCAGGGAAGCCTATAAATATGAATGTCATGCATTGTGTAACTCTCTGTGTGTTTAATATGGAGTTATGTAATTACATTTGCATAGTTAAGCAAAACAACAGTAAGAACTACCATGGTGGCAGGAAAAGGGAACACTTGAACCCTGTTAGAACACTGACATAACAATGCCATGAACATGTCATAGCAGAAGTCCTATTCTGTCATAAGATAGATGAAAGATTCCAAAATGTTTTGGGTCATGACGGTTTATGTCACATGCTAATTTTTGCTATGCGTGCTGTAGTCAACCATTATGACACTGTACATTATGAGACTATTACAATGCTGGTATCCACCCTACTGTACACCTTAATCATTGCATAGCAGTGTCTGATTTCTATTTCTTCATATGGTCACCATGGTATGGCAGATAGCAAGGCTATCTCAGCATTACACTGGATCTAGATAGCAGCTCTATTTTAAATACAGAGGTTTTAAGCTTGTGAAACTTCTTTGTATGTTTGTGTTTTTAACTCTTACTTTAAAGGCTTCAATCTGAAGTCTACCTGTTATTATTCCAGTGCTAGACTGTAGGCGGTTGGCTTTCTTGACCTGCTCAGTCGACTCTAATGAGGGCAAAATACTGTATATCCTGCTATAAAGAGAACATCAAGTGTTTATCGGTTAAAGTGAGTTTGTAAGCAGTGACCAGTGAAAGTTCAACTGTCAGTTTGTGACATGGTTGCATTTTATGGGCCCGGATACGTACAATAACTATTGGATTGCTGTCCTTGACATAATTTCGTCTTCACTTGCGACAGCCACCAACTGCACATTGCACCAGAGCAGTGTGCCGTATGTAACCAGAACACAATGTCAATCCTTTGTGGTTTTGAGCCTGCACTGACTCTCAGTGCAAACACAATTAAAAAGTTTAAAATTAAAAAGACTTTATTAATGTGTAGTCTATGAAAAGGAATCCTCTGACTCAAGGCTTTATCTCATGCAGGTTCTGGTTTCTATTGGCAGATTGATTGCAAACATCATGCATTCAAGCATCTTATTAATTAATATTTTTGCATTTTTATTCATTTGGTAGAGCACATTTTGAGTCACTATATCCTAATGAAGAAGGTGTTCAACTTAACTTGACCTGATTGTGCCATCTCTACCAATCAGCAGAGATATGCTAAAAAGTCCACTAGAGCTCACTGAGTCTTTCAATAGTTATTCCTTTACTGTTCTTATCCATAGAGAAAGCAAGCAACAAGTAAATCTCTCCACACACGTGGACTGTTTTTAATAGTTATGGAACTAATATGGGTAAAAGTCTAATATGGGTAAAATAATTTTCAAGATATATATGCGTTACCAAATTGTTTCTTCATGCCAAAGTGTCTATGCTAAGGTAATGTGCTTTTTATTAATTACAATTTTTTTTAAGATGTATTTAGATTTCTTTTTTGAAGAGGACGTTAAAGAGTTAAGGTATATGGTTGAACCTTCAACCTACTGTTTTGCTTAAAGGCATTGTTTTGTGTGGCTTTCTTTCATTGCTTTCTTTCACAGTCCAGATTTGAATATAGATAGATGCACACTAAATATAAGACTTTTGTGTTGCCTTTTCTTCCCATGTACTTTCCCATGACTAGGAGGTATTTCTGATTTATTTCCCTGCTTAAATATTTAAGTAATTAAATGTGTAAATAATTAAAAGCACTTTGGGCTTTATACCACACACAACCTACATTTCAGTGTAATTTAGCTAAGCTGTCTTAAAACTTTCCATCATTACACTGCAAAAAATAGCTAGGACATCACAGTTTTCATGCCACACTTGCCTGTTAAGTGACTGAAGCTTAAATGTAATTACACATTTGACTGCGTGTTGAATAGCCCCTCACACTCGTGAACAAAGATGTCCCTGCACAGTTCCCCTAGCACTGTAATGGTAACATAACACTGGGATGCTACTGGAGATAACATGTGATGACAGCTTATGACATCAGCCACAACATGTCTATAGCAGGTTTATGGCATGTTTATGTCAGTGAGTTGCAGCAGATTCAAATAAAGTGTTACTCAGGAAACTCTCTCTAATGCACATTCCTGGAGTCCCCAGAGACCCACCTAAGCACAGTTAGCACAAGATCACACATCACCCCCCCCCACATACGATAATGACATATGATATGCTGCGATAAACTGTTACACTCCAGGAAGGAACTCCTCAGACAAGAAGAAGAAGAAATCTTGAGAGCAGCCAAGAGCATTTCCTGACGCTTTCGATAATTAGCTGTTGCGTAGAGTCTGGTGGGCTACAGCAGGGAGCTTCCAAAATCATATAGGAGTACTCCAGTCCAAGGATAGCAAATCAGTGTCATGGGGGGGGGGGGTCATATTGTGCATGGCTTGAACTCACGAGTACATAAATAGATTTTTAAGAGAGTGTGTTAATGAATCAGGCCTGTGTTTACCAATAACAGCAGTCATGATAAGATGGCAGAGATAGAACTAGTGGTAATGATGCTTCTTTTGTGCTGCGATGAATCATCAGGAAGGCTTTTTTAAGGTATTGAACAGAGAGAACAAAGAAGTGCAGACTGCAGGTAAAGACATTAAATCAAATGTGAAGGCCATTTGTTGGGTAATTTACCATGCAATCAAATATGTAATTAGATTTAAACTTTGCTTCAGTCACTTAACAGGTAAGTGTGAGATGAAAACACCAAAGTCCTAGATAATTATTTGGGCCATAATGATGGAAAGTTCTAAATTACCCTGAAATGCAGGTTGTGTGTGGTATAAACCCCAAAGTGCTTTTAATTATTTACAGGTTTAATTACTTAAACATTTCAGCAGGAAAGTAAATCGGAAAAACCTCCCGGTTATGGGAACCTACGTGGGAGGAAAAGGCAATGCGAAGACATAAAAGTTTTGTATTTAGTGCGCATCTATCTATAAACGAATCTGGGCTGTGAAAGAAAGCAATGAAAGAAAGCAAGTGGGTCCTTACCATTTACCATAAAAGTATCCAGAGGGTTGTATTCTTTTTACTGCAGAACACATTTCTCCAATAAAACCACTGGCGGGTTTAAACTGTAATATAGTGTGTTAAGTTTTAGGTGAAAGCAAACCTAATTTCAAGTGTAGTCTTTTAAACTATGCAAAATGCACAGCTCCTTTGCAGTTGGCATCCAAAACAGGCATAAGAAGTTTTTACTTCCCATGTCCACCATAGTGTAGCATCCCCTCCTCCTTTAACAACAGTCTGTTAACATCTGCAAAGGGAGGATCCCAATGGCTGGAGTTTTGGGAGAGGAATGTTGTCCCATATTCTTGTCTGATGTAGGATTCTAGCTATTCAACAATCCTGGGTCTTCTTTGCTGGTTTTTCCGTTCCATGATGCGCCAAATGGTTTCTACTGGGGAAAGGTCTGGACGGCAGGAAGGTCAGTTCAGCACCCAGACTCTTCTTCTGCGAAGCCATGCTGTTGTGATGGATGCAATATGTGGTTTAGCACTGTCTTAATCTGGATGGGAGCATGTGCTGTTCTAAAACCTCTATGTAGTGTTCAGCATTGGTAGTGCCTTTCCAAGTGTTTAAGCTGCCCAGGTCATAAGCACTAATGCAACTCCATACCACCAGAGATGCTGGCTTTTGGACTGTGCGCTGATAACAAGTTAGATGTTCCCTCTCCATTTGAGCCTGTAGGACACGGCGTCCGTGGTTTCCAAAAGCATTTCCAATTTTGATGAATCTGACAACAGAGCAGGTTTCCATTTTGCCTCAGACCATTTTAAATGAACTTTGGCCCAGAGAAGACGGCGACGTTTCTGTATCGTGTTGACATATCGCTTCTTCTTTGCATGATACAGCTTTAACTTGCATTTGTGGATTGCACAGCGGACTGTGTTCACAGACAATGATTCCTGGAAGTGTTCCTGAGCCCACGCAGTGATTTCCAGTACAGAATCATGCCTGTATTTAATGCAGGGCCACCTGAGGGCCCAAAGATCCCAAGCATCCAATACTGACCTTCGACCTTGTGTACGGGGATTTCTCCTGTTTCTCCTCTGAATCTTTTGACGATATCATGTACTGTAGACTGTTTGATATCCAAAGAAGTCTTCGACATTTGTCTGAAATTATTCCACAATTTTTAGACGCAGCTTTTTGCGTATTTGTGAACCTCTGCCCGTCTTGGCTTCTGACAGACTCTGCCTCTCTAAAATGTCATGTGATTTTCCATGACCATTTCATGAAATGGTAAAACATCTCACTTTCAACATCTGATACGTGTTCTATGTCCTATTGTGAAGGAAATATGGGTCTATGATATTTGCAAATAATTGCATTCTGTTTTTGTTTACATTCCAAAATTGGGGTTCTACTTATTAGCAGTGTTATTACAAATAATTATTTAATTCGAAACTATTTTACTTTTGTTCCTTGGTTCATATCTAGAACCTGTATACTTAGAATTGGAATAGTGAAGCATGTGCTTGCACCATACTAGATCTTTAAAAGCTACTAGGCTGAACGTTAAGATCATTCTCATGACCAAAACACATAAACAAATACACTCTTTTCGGTTATGTGTACTAAATAAATATTTACTCCAGAACAAAGAAAACCCTTCAGCACGCTCAGCTCACTTAATGTCTCTGCACATTGATGTAATGAAATACCAAATACTAAATACAGAATGCATGAGATAATAATAATGAGTTTGTCATCACTCATAAAGCAATGCAGCATTTCCTGCAAAGACAATTTCTTTTCTATTGTACAGAGCATTTTGAGAACTTTGGATTGGGTTTAGCCGCTTGCTCTGTATAACTCATTATAAGCGGAGCAGTGTAATCCAGTAGAGGCAGGACAATAAACTCTTGTGTTTTACAGACAGACAAAAGCATATTTACAACCGACGTCTTACCACTTGTGAAAACTCTGTAGACACAGCAGACACTTCGCCAGTTTGGCCGCTATTTTAGAAAGAAGCAGTCAAAACCTTGGGCTCATTTCAGTACACACAGTAAATATTGTGTTTTGGTGCTATTTCCATACTTATCAGAATTTTGCAGCTATATTTGGGTTGTTACTGACAACGGACAGTGCTTGATTTTGCAGCGTTCCTCCAAATTTGTGGCAGTATATGAACATGCAAAAGTAATAGAGAAAAGACTAACAGTGACAGCCCGGCTTAAACTTTTTGCTAGCCGGATGCTATGGTGTGCAAAAAATGCATAGGAGTGTACAGGAGGAATTAGGGACGAATAAAAAGGAGCACAGATCAGTATGTCTATGGATTAGAGTTTGGGGCTTTGCGTTGAGTAAGCACATGCAGTTTGCTCACTGTAGGTTAAAAGAAACAGTAGGGTTTAGGTGGGGCCAAAAATGAATAGGACTCTAGAGGAGGATACAGGAATGGAGAAAAAAAGACAAACAGACGAGCGCAGGTCGGACCAACACTGGATTTGTGCTTGGGGGTCTGCTCTGAGAAGGTGTATGCGCAACAGAGTCTTTAGGTCAAGCAGAAGTACAGTAGATGGGCATGCACTTTTGCATCCTATTCATTCTTAACGGTCAATTTTTCTGAATTATGAAAACCGTACATCCAGCTGTATACAAGCACACCGTTCCCAGTTTAACCAGTTGGAAGAGTTGGAATGGTGTCAATATCTTGAAAAAGTTCTTGTGTACAAAGAAGAAGAAGAAGAACCATACTGATGCGGATTGCACAATCACTAATTTAACACATACATCAAAATGATGTCATAAAAATTGGCTTTAAAAAATGTACTGGTAGATCATCCACATGTACCCTCTGCCAACCGAACGTGGTCTCGGAACAAACTTAGGAATAGTCAGGAAGTCTTGAGGAAATGTAGGGTATTAGAAGAAAGTGCTTGGAGCATCCTGTAGTGATGTGACTGTGAACTAAAGTGAAACCAGCAGCTAATGTGCTTCGCATCAGTCAACATAGCAGAAACACTGTCCATCATACTGCCATGAAAGACTCAGTCACAGCGAATAGAGTGGGCAACCGCCAGCCAAAGACACATAAGAAGAACATTCGCATGGACGTGCAGATCAGGCAATCAGAAAGGAACTGACAAAGTCAATACAGCTGTGGCCAGCTTAGCTTAGATATCAGACACTCCATCTACATGTGGGTGGAGCTGCCGAGACTGTGACTTCCCGGCATATAGCTTAGAAGCTGCATGCTTCAAAAGGCACTTCACAGATTCCATTTTTATCATGTTTAGTGAGAAATGAATGTAATAACTGGACAAACAATGCTAGCTTTGGCAAATGCTACGAGGATTGACTGAAAAAGTTTAAAAAATGAGGTATATTTTAATATACTAGAAATATCAACAAGTACATTTCAAGCACATTATTGTTTTGTGTGCTGAAAACAAACACAATAGATATGCATATTGCAAATGTAATAACTACAAGTACAATTCATCTCAGCAGTATTTCAGTGTATCTAAGTACATTCATTTGCACACCCACATAAAAATGAAGTATATGTTAATGTACTATAAATGTACTTGTGTAATATGCACTTAATATATACGTAAGTATATCTAAATGAATCTTAGTGGTGTCTCAAAAAAGTACAGTTAAGTACAATTAGTTCTATTTAAGTATATTTCTAATAGTACTCATGATTCTATACAGCATGCTAAGTACATTAGTACATAGTATATCAAAAAGAGCACACTTTCAGTATATGAAAAATGAGTGCAAGAAAGTATACTAAGTGTCCTTAAATTAAGTATACTTAAGTATTCCACACACTATGGAAATGTGTCTTTGTCTATATTTGTGTGTGCATGTGCATGTGTTTGTGTCTCTTTCTAAGGCATTGGATTAAACTTTGTTTTCCTTTGTCACACACTGAAAACTATTTTATATGCATTTTATCTGCATGGCCAGTTTGTGGTAACGTCTTTACTGAAGAGTACTGTCCATAAGGCTGTTGATATGACACATCTGATGTGATTTAGAAACAGTTTCCAAGTCCCTTGTAGGAAAGACTAATGCTTGCCGTACGAACCTGAAGCCATGACTGGATTCCTATAAAATCGGGGCACTTGACAAGCCATTTTGCCTGTTTTATAGCCCTTGGACGTATTTTGCCTCCCTGACATTTCTTTGCTGAAAGGTGAGAAGGGCAGCTGTTCTCAGCACCCACAGGTCATCCATCCTCGACCAATGTATCGCATTTAATTTTGGTGTACCGATCCTTCGCTCTGTTAGCTGTCCCTCATCCAAGTCCAGGCAAGACCTTGACATTCTTGTTCAGTGTTGCTGTTGCTCTTTACTCCTTTTGGTCAGTCATTCGCTTGAACTTTTACCTTAGTCCCATATTTTATATGCATTATACCTGCCACTTCTTTTTTTTTTTTGGCAACATCCTTTACTGTCGGGTACTGTTCTCAAGGCTACATAACATCTACATAAGCGGGTTGACATCTGACATGACCTTATATAAATGTTCATAAATGCTTATTCCAATAGGCGTACTTTGCTATAAAGGTTATTGGCCAAAGTAGCCTTGTATTGGACTAAGCATTTATAAACCTTTATGTAGCGGTATGTCAGATGTCATGATGAACTTATGTAGGTGCCATGTAGCCTCATGAAGAGTATCCGACAGTAAAGTGTTATAGGTTTTTAATTCAGATGTTATCAAAGGTGCAATTCCTTACCTGGGTAAGGTTCAGTTATATAAATATATATATATATATTAAGCACATATTAAGCACATAATTATTGATTTGTTATCCATCATACTACACCGTCACTTAAAGAAATTCATTGATAGCATTTCCTATGAATCCTGTATTCATAATGCATTATAAATGTATTTATACAACATTAAATGGCACACATAACACCTTATAACAGTGAACATACGCTTGATATTATAAAGCTATATAGTCCTGCTTTATGCATGTAATGCATGTCACTATAATAATTTATAAGCAATTACTCAAGTGTATGCCAGATGTTATAAGGTATTATGTCATATAACATCTTATACATTCATTTATAAAGCTTAATGAATAAACAAAGTGTTTCCAATATGTTTCCTAACTAGTATTATAATTTCCAAGTTTTCAATCGACTGATTGAGCATTGTATTGAAATTATTGCACAGGACCTATTGCACTAAATGCCTGATAGAACATTTCCTAAGTTGTAAAAATGTGTAGTATTTGTAGTGCAAATTGTATTATTTAAGAACTTTGTAGTATGTATCTTGGTAATTGATTTTCATGTCTCATTAAGAAGGTCTTTGTAGAATAACAATGATTATTATTGAGACTACAACAAAGTGTTGCACCTCGTTTCATAAGAAGACATTGAGAAATGCATAGTATGTAATTTGCTTATTGATTTTCATGTTTCATTTAGGAGGTCTTTTGAAAATTCTCTAATAATAGGCATTATTGAGATTCTTTTACATTTGCTTTCAAAACTGCAAAACATTGAGAATGATGTAAATGGTTTTATTCATTTTGCTGCTGAGCTCTTATAAGAAAGCAAATGTAGCTGTCTGCTGCTTTGCACCTCAGGTCTTCATTAAAATAAGTGTTTTGATATTGAGTTTATATTGCTGACTATTTTAAGCATACACCATGGGAAATTTTGAAATAAGCCACTTTGTTCTGTAGAATATTAAAAAAAAATAAGAAAATGTTTGCAGACCGTAATTTGTTCTACCTACATTATATCCTGTAAACTGTGTGACTGATTGTGCACCCTATTGACGCACCCTGTCATTGCTTTGTCCTTGATTTGCAGCAGTATATAGGTATATCCTAGAAACTGTCCAAGAAGTTCACATAAACCATTTCAAAATAAGCACATAGAGAAAATATCAACAGGTGAACATGATATTGAAACTATATGAANCTGTCTGCTGCTTTGCACCTCAGGTCTTCATTAAAATAAGTGTTTTGATATAAGCCACTTTGTTCTGTAGAATATTAAAAAAAAGTAGACAGTGATAATGCTGCATTTGAGCATTTGAATGCTGTTTTATTTGATCTTTTCATTTGAACGTTTCTGTGCTATCTCAATAGACAGACTGAAAATTGTGGGCTTTTGGGTGATCACATATAGCCAATATGGAAAAGGTTCCGTTCCGTTTGTGCACCGAATTTTGAACTGTTTGGCACATTTGACCAAAGATATAGGAAAAAAGGTTCAGAACCCCAAAAAGTTCATCCCCACCTGGAACTAAAGAATAGTAGGTTCCTCGGCTTGAGCCGTGACTATGTCTGTGGGTTCCAGTAAAACCTGGTGCAATGCATACTGGTTCCCTGAATAGCACCAAGGTTCTACAAAACCTGAATGGAACCAATACACGGACAGGGTTCATTTGGTCAAAAAGGGCCAATAGTGAAAACCTTGGTCGTTGGGTGCTACACTATACTGCCAAAAGTATTAGCTTGTCCGCCTTGACATGCACATGAACTTGATATCCCATTCTTAATCCCTAGGGTTTAATATGATGTTGGCCCACCTTTGGCAGCTATAACAGCTTCAACTCTTCTGGGAAGGCTTTCCACAGGTTTTAGGAATGTCTTTACGGGAACTTTTGACCATTCTTCCAGAAGCGCATTTCTGAGGTCAGACACTGATGTTGGACAAGAAGGCCTGGCTCGCAGTCTCCTCTGTAATTCATCCCAAAGGTGTTCTATCAGGTTGAAGTCAGGGTTCTGTGCAGGCTAGTCAAGTTCATCCACGCAGTCATGTTGGAACAGGAAGGGGCCACCCCCAAACTGTTCCCACAAAATTGGGAGCATGAAGTTGCCCAATATCTCTTGGTCTGCTGAACCATTAAGAGTTTCTTTCACTGGAACTAAGGGGTCGAGCCCAACTCCTGAACTACAAGCCCACACCATAATCCCCCCTCCACCAAACTTTACACTTGGCACAATGCAGTCAGACAAGTAGCGTTCTCCTGGCAACCGCCAAACCCAGACTCGTCCATCGGATTACCAGACGGAAAAATGTGATTCATCACTCCAGAGAACACGTCTCCACCGCTCTAGAGTCCAGTGGCGGTGTGCTTTACACCACTGCATTTGACGCTCTGCATTGCGCTTGGTGATGTAAGGCTTGGATGCAGCTGCTCAGCCATGGAAACCCATTCCATGAAGCTCTCTATGCAGTGTTCTTGAGCTAATCTGAAGGCCACATGAAGTTTGGCGGTCTGTAGCGATTGACTCTGCAGAAAGTTAGTGCCCTCTGCGCACTGAGCGACCCATTCTTTCACTAAAGTCTGTAGGAGCAGTCTGCATGCCTAGGTGCTTGGTTTTATACACCTGTGGCCATGGAAGTGATAGGGACACCTGAATTCAAGGATTTGGGTAGGTGAGTGAATACTTTTGGCAATATAGTGTATTTCATTAGATCCATTGAAAACTTTAGATGTTTGGGTGCTTTCGCAGTAGATGTGGAATGCTTGGGTTCCAAGATCCTTTGAAAACTCAAGGTATTTCGGTGCTGTTTCATGATAATTTGGTGTCCTGTTTAATTAGACACAGTGAAACCTGGGTGTTTTGGTGCTATATCGGTAGACACAGTGAAAACTTTGGACCTTCGGATACTACTTCACACGATGCCTTCAAAACTTTGGGCGCTCGAACACTGTTTCATTAGACGCGGTGAAAACGTTTGGTGCCATAGCGGACACGAGAGTTCCGATCTCACATAATCTCATAGTGGAAAAAGAGGCTAAAGAGGCCCAGACACACTTCAGAGGCACTCAGGCCTTTCTAACGGCAAGAACAGAAGGATTAAATATGCATCCTACTTCTCCACAGGCCCACTGTCGTGCTCTCATGAACTGGCAGCCTCCCAGCAGAGCACTAAAAGCTATCACGCTATCATCCGCACACTGGTTAAGGGGAGCAGAACAGCAATTAGGCTCCATGAGCACTGGAGATGTTAGATGCTACAGAGGCAGCTTGTTCAATTCCCACAACCTGGATTAGTAACACATCAAGCCGCGCGCTATGCTCAGAGTGGTTGAATAGTAAAGCTGAGGTCCTTATAGACAGCTAGCCGTAGCTCAGCAGAATGAATGAGGTGCGAGTGGATGGGCCATAGATCCGACCGATAGATTCTCACCCAATGTTGTTTGGACGTGCTAGATAAAGGAAAACAAATGTACTACAGACTCCATGACTCATCCATAGATAGGCTAGAAGGATGACATGTCATCTTTCAGTGAAGTGCTATCAATAAGAGCAGTACAGGCTTAAGAGTTCTCTTTTTTTTTTTTTTTTGTTTGGTTTGTTTGTTTTTTTGGTCTCTAAACTGAGATCCAGGGCATGTGACAAGACAAAGATGTTCCTTTTAGACTAAAAGAAACAAAGTAACAGTACTTAAATTTTTTTAATTAAACTTTTTTGGTTGAACAGTTTACCTTAAGCACACATTGAGAGCCACTTTATACGCTTTTATATGCATGGCCGTGTTTACTGTGGGGTACTGTTCATAAGGCTACATAACATCTACATAAGCTTATAATGACTCTACATAACGTAACATCACATAACCCTACATAAATGTTTAGAAATGCTTATTCCAATAAGCATCCTTTGCTATAAGGGTAATTAGTAACACTTTCTATGAATCAAGTCTCGATAATGCATTATAAAGCATTCATAAATGTCTATAAAGCCATCACAAAGCATTATAATACTTGACATAAGCCTTTGTAATTGTGCATCAATAATCAATCACACACATGAACTGATAGAAGATTACAGTATAAGGCTTCATAGCACAAAGTGACATAATGTGTTATAATGTATATATGTTTCCTGTTATTAATGTGAAGTTAGTAACATTAAAGCATTATTAAAACTGGTATCATAAATCTTATTAATTAATGTTCTGTATAGTTACATGATGTATTACGGATATCCACAGTGATAACGCCACTCTAATTCACATGCTCTAATGTTCCTCAGTGCCTTCAAAGTGAAAGTGCACATAACATCTGATGAACACTTATAAGCTCTCTTTACAGACTTTAAGTAAAGTGAAGTTATTGATCAGCTTTATGGCTTCAATCATTATGTAAATGAGTGTATTAAACTTTATGATACTGGACTGGGGAAAAAAATGCATGTGCATGTTATACCAGTTTATGTGTGTGAACATTTTATGAACAGTTTATGTACAGTTACACAGGCTTGTGTTAAGCATTATAAAACATTATAGATCTTTATTAATGCACTAAAAGGGAATTATAGATACCTGATTCATAGAAAGTGTTACCAGGTTTGCCAATTTCGATCAATTCGCTTTCTAGCCTTTGTGACAGATGACATCTATTTGAATAAGTGTTTATAAGCCTTTATGTAGTGATATGTCAGTTGTAATGACAAACTTATGTAGGTATCATGTAGCCCTATGAACAGTACCCTTGAGTAAAGTGTTTCATTCGGATGTTGTCATAGCTCACTATTCCTATATATAGAAATACAAAGAAACGCACTGGTAACATTTCCTATGAATCCTGTATTCATAAAGCATATATATATGATCTGAAATGACATACTACAAAATACCTTATCTGATATTATAAAGCTATATGCTGTTGCTTCATGCATGTTTTGTATGTACAGTGTGTATATATATACACTGCCGGTACTTCTATTATTCCACCAGTCAGTTCCACCAGTCAGTTCAGTTCACACTGTTGTTTTGGTACTCTTATGTCACCATCAATATACCTATATACATATGGATAGCTAGTACGTAAGTCCCTGAATTTGCTTTGATAATCTAAACAGACGCTGACACGTTGTTAATCTCTCTTCATGCAATTACTCAGATAAGTTGTAATGCAGCACGAATACAGAAGCCGTACATATGCATATGTTGAACTGTGAGGTGCAGATGGCTATTTTTCATGCAGAGCTACTCCTTAGTGTGTGGGCTGGCAATGTCACTTGTTTTTGGCTGCTTTGAGCGAGCTGGACACATTGAGCGCTTAAGACATCCCACTGGTGGGATTCCTGCGGCCAGCATTTGTGTGACAACAGTCCTCTGACGCAAATACGGAGGAAGCCTATTTCATAATACAGAGATTTTCGTTTGTCTTTTACTTGAGGTGACATTATTGTTATTTTTTTTTTTAGTCTTGCAGCCTTCTAAATGGATCGCAGTAACCCTGTTCTTGGCTGCTGCTTCCATGACTCCGAACTGCTATTTCAGTGATCGTCATTGTTTTGATCTCGATTGAATCTATAAACCTCATTATACACAAGCATGGATTACGCTCCTTGAATTGGCACTCCAGTTTGACTCACACCATCATGCGCTCCTAAATTCTCCTTTATTCACGTTACGGACCGCTTTTCTCTTGCCAAAGAAATCTTTGAGTTCCTTAAGCGAGCCACATCATTTTAGAGATCAAGTGGCCGGGTGGAAACATGAACTACAATTCTGCTGCTTTTCGCTTTCATTCTAGATGTACTGGAACTAATGTGTAATTAAAGGAGCTCAGCATGTGCTGGAGGGCATGAGATGATGGGATGAAAGCCACAATGGAGGAGAGAGAAAAGCTTTTTTTTACACAGATAAGACTGTAAGCAAGGATGTAAGGTTTATGATTTATTTACAGCGAGAAACTTTCGGAAAACGTATGCAATAGGACATGAGAGGGAATGTGTTAGCAGGAAAAACATCTCGGTCGTGATTTGGCAATCGTAGAACGCTTAAGATCAGTTGCTGGCTAATGATGTTTGTGATAATACACAACCTCGAGTGTTCTGTTGCTTTAATAAAATGGATTGTAAAAGAAAATGGAAATTCTGCACATTAATACTGAATAGAAACGTTTATGTTTTAATATTTGCCAAGAATAGTACTTTTTACTAGTCGTTATAAGCTGGTGCTGGCACAGGATGACACAGGTGTAGTGAAAACGTGGAAAAATGAGGTGTTGTCAGATGTCGCATGCAGTGACACTTTCTATAAAGCTTCATAATATTATTATAATAAAAGTGGTAGTATAAGTGTCCTTGTATAACTTACACTGTGTGCTTATAACGTGCTTATGTAACTTATAATGTGCACCTTTAATGCGTGTATATAACTTATAATGCACACCTTTAATGTGCTTATATAACGTATACAACTTATAATGTATGTTATAATGTGGGAATAACTATAAGCTCATTATAAGGGAACTTATTACTCGTTATAACTTGGTAACAATGCTTTGTAAGCATCTTTCATAATACTTTATTAACATGTATTCAAGTGCCTGTATTCATTATAATGACTTTTAAATGGGTAATGACGGTCACACGTATTAAGCACCTAAAATGCATATTGACAATTATCAAAACATTACAACAGTTAAATGACCTTGCAGTAATGCTGTAACAGATATACAGTATATTGCACACTGACACACTTAGAGTTCAGCATGTTCATTATACACAGACACACACATATATTACATATATATAGTGTTTATAAATAAGCCTTTACGACAGCCTATGCATTGGTCACTGGCCCTGCTACCTGTTACAGTGATTTTATAAGTAAGGGGAATTATTCAACTATTACAAATGGCACAATCACTGCGAGACTATGAGTGACTTACTACTCTTATTACTAACTAAGCTAACTAATTTTAGTAGCTCTAGCTTAAACACAGACATCTGAACCTTGTAAGAAGCTGCTAGTCTGCCAATTCTTATTAAGGACACTGAAAGAAAGAGTTCTTGTCAAGGAAAAGGTTTATACGGTTTTGGATCATTTACTTCATTGATTTCTTGGTCCTGTCAATACTGGCTCAATCTGTCTGTACTACCTTCTGCGGTGCATGCAAGCGACAATGGTTTTAAGTAACATGGCACTTTAATACTAAATTTAATGAATATATGCAGTCATACAGTATGTATATGTTGCTTATTATGCAAGAGCTCCGAACGTAGCTCAGCCAAGTAGATTTTAGAACCACAGCCATCTGATTTATAAAGAGTAGACACCCCCCATATTACTTGCAAAGGTCCCCAGATCACTAAACATTCAATACAGTAAGTCAGTATACACTGCAACCTCTGACTCTCAAACGTCACCAATCCCCCTTCTGGAGAGCTACTTTTTTTATCCTCTGTTGGATTACAGCATGCAGTGTCATTAGAGTGTAATGCAGCTGCACACATACCTCTCGATTTTGAGTTTTATTTCCCTTTTTTTAGAAAACATACATAAATATTGACAAACATCAACATATTATATATTATATATATTTAAGTATTTTGGTCTCTAATCATGCAGACAGATAGGAGTCTGATCTGTATGGCTGGAAATAATTGCTTGGGGCATTCCAAAGATGGCCACTGAAAAGCGAACAGACTTGCCTATAAAGGATTTGAGCCTGAATCTTTTGCAGTTATCACATCACTGACTCATGCCTGACTAGATGGATAGATTTAGTGACTTTTGAGGCCCTTTTCACTTAGCAACTTTATTTCTAAAAGTAGCAAGTAGCAATAAATCTTGCAATGTCCCCGGATTTTATTTCAGTAATCTGGTCACCTCAGTATATATATCGATTGCAGTTCCACTGAAATCTATTGGCTAGATATACTAAGCTTTTCACGGCAGTTCTAAGCACACATTAGATGCATCAGCCCACATGTGCACCAAAATTGATGCACATGCCTAAACATGTATGTAATGCATAAATTTAATACATTACATACATACACAAATGCATACATTACATACATAACATTACATACATACACACACACACACACACACACACACACACACACACAAATACATATATACATACATACATACATATACATACACACATACATAAACACATACATACATACATACATACACACACACATACACACACATAAATACATATATACATACATATATACATACACACATACATAAACACATACATATATACATACATACATACACACACACACATAAATACATATATACATACATATATACATACACACACACACATAAATACATAAACACATACATACATACATACATACACACACACACACACACACACATAAATACATATATACATACATATATACATATACACATACATAAACACATACATACACACATACATACACACATACATAAACACATACATACACACATTACATACATACATACATACATACATACACACACACACACACACACACGCACACACACACACACACATACATACATACATAGACACATATTTGTTTGGGCAACTGTTCCTGCTTCTGCATCAAAAATGTATACTACACATATGACTATCAAGCTAAGAGCTTAATATTATTTTTATGTTTTTCATTAAATGTGTCAACAATTTGTTTTACTTTATCAAAGAGGTCTTATCTTAGCATGTGCTCCAGTACAACCAGCAGTCATAGTGGAAAGACAGAGGTATGAGCCTCAGAATAACACTGTTTAAACTTTCTGGACCTGATAGACATACAGTACCAGTCAAAAGTTTAGACACACCCAACTAAATAGATGTTTGTGGTGATATACTCTCTATGTATCACAGCATCATATTTTTGCCAAATCACCACCACTAATATATCGAAAATATATCTTATTGCGGTAAAAAAAAAACGTTTTTATCTTTTTTTAATCTTTTTTTTTTTTTTTTTTTAAAACCTCTTGTTTAAAAGCTCTAGTTACCCTTTTTAATTTCATTGCAAATTATGAAAGCTGTTTTATCTTCCTGTAAAGTTCCATTTTGGAGGTTTTTAAGGCGGACTGCATAATTCCCTGAGTGCTATTGTATAGTTTGATGTCTTCACTTTTATTCTAAAGTAAAGCATTAAGATAAACAGAAGGAGAACCTTCTATGAGTATCTGTGCCTAAACTTTTCGCTGGTATAAAACTAATAAGATTTACCTTGAAATAAACTTTTATGTAATGTGCTTCATATTTATTTACAGATAATTATTGTTATTTTATGGGAATTTGTATATAATTTAATATAATAGATAATATTCTAATTTTACTGTAAAATAATACGAAACACACATATTTTGTCATTGAGGTAATAGTACTTAAAATAAAAGCAAGGTTGTTATTTTACAGAGAAGGTCTGTAATTTTACAGAGTCTTTTATATAATTTTAAAAAAGCAAAAAAATGTACAAAAAGAGTGTTATTTTTTCATAAAAGGTTGGTTTTGTTTAACAGTGTACTGTATATAGACTTCATGCGATCATAACCCCTATGTAATGTTTTGGTAGGAAAGAGCCCCACATTTTTTATTTTCTCTCTGGCTTATTGACAGTCTTAGTACCACACAAGCAAACAGTAAGTAGGTAGTTGTATCTGGAGTTTGCATGTAAAGCTGTAGTTAAATTGTTGGCATATATTGTGGTGTGTCTGCACTCGTACGAACATCTGAGCCTATATGTTCAAAAGTATGTAGATAACCCAATCAAGCAATCATGTTTCTGTATTTAGGTATTAGCACTGACTGCTGTCTCTGGCAGTGCTTTAACTTAAGAGTATGGTTAGACACGAGCCTATTTGCACTAGCCCAAGGATGCGTTTCAAGTTGATGACAAAGCACTTTTGTCACTCTGGATAAGAGCATCAGCTAAACGCCGTAAAAAGAAAGGCAATTGAATTCATCTTCTTTAAGGTGAAGCTATTGCCGACACAGACAATTAACTGCGCTCATACAATCTCCATTGAAAAGCATTGTCAGTAGAATGGGGTGCTGTGGAGCAGTTGCTCATGAGCCTAAGGTCGTCATGTCCAACGCGAAGCACCAGCTAGAGATGTACAGGGCCTTGCGAAAGTATTCACCCCCCTTGGCATTTTTCGTGTTTTTGCTACCTCACAACCTTGAATTAAAATGGATTATTTGAGGGTTTGCATCATTTCATTTACAGAACATGCCTACAACTTTGAACTTTTTTTTTTTTTGTAAAGCAAACAACAAACAGGACAAAGTTACAGAAAACTTCAGCGTGCATAACTATTCACCCCCGTAATCAGTACTTTGTAAGGCCAACTTTTATGGCAGTTACAGCTGCAAGTCGTTTTGGATAAGTCTCTATGAGCTTGCCACATCTTGCCACTGGGATTTTTGCCCATTCCTCAAGGCAAAACTGCTCCAGCTCCTTCAAGTTAGATGGTGAACAGCAGTCTGACCACAGTTTCTCAATTGGATTAAGGTCTGAGCTTTGACTAGGCCTTGTTCTAATACATTTACACTTTTCCCCTTAAACCACTCAAGTGATGCTTTAGCAGTTTGCTTTGGGTCATTGTCCTGTTGGAAGGTGAACCTCCGTCCCAGTCTCAAATCACTGACAGACCGAAACAGGTTTTGCTCAAGAATATCCCTGTATTTAGCACCATCCATCTTCCCCTCAGCTCGGACCAGTTTCCCAGTCCCTGCTGCTGAAAAACATCCCCACAGCATGATGCTGCCACCACCATGTTTCACTGTGGGGATGGTGTTCTTGGGGTGATGAGATGTGTTGGTTTTGCGTTTTCCTTGGTGGCCAAAAAGTTCACTTTTGGTCTCATCTGGCCAGAGCACCTTCCTCCATACATTTGGGGAGTCTCCCACATGCCCTTTGGCAAACTCAAAACGAGCCTTCCTATTTTTGTCTGTAAGTAAAGGCTTTTTTCTGGGCACTCTTCCATAAAGTCCAGCTCTATGGAGTGTACGGCTTATTGTGGTCGTATGGACAGATACTCCAGTCTCTGCTTGGGAACTCTGCAGCTCCTTCAGGGTTACCTTTGGTCTCTGTGCTGCCTCTCTGATTAATGCTCTCCTTGCCCAGTCTTAGAGTTTTGGTGGGCGGCCCTCTCTTGGCAGGTTTGTTGTGGTACCATGAGATACCATGGGATCATCAGAGATTTGGATATTTTATTATAACCCAATCCTGACTTGCGCTTCTCAACAACTCTGTCCCTGACTTGTTTGGAGATCTCCTTGGTCTTCATGGTGTTGTTTGGTTAGTGGTGCCTCTTGCTTAATAGTGTTGCAGCCACTGGGGCCTTTCAGAAAAGGTGTGTATATACTGACAGATCATGTGACACATGCCATGTATGCACATGCCAGTTTTCTTTTTTTATTTCCAGTTTGTTTTTATATGTATTTTTCTCATTTCACTTCACCAACTTAGACTATTTTTGTGCAGATGCATCACATACAATTCAGATTTTTAAAAAAACATTTAAATACAGTTTGCAATGTAACAAAATAGGTAAAAAGCCAAGGGGAGTGAATACTTTCAGAAGGCACTGTATACGTGTATACTGTATAACTGCGTTCTTGGAGTGATGAAGCACCATTCAATTCCTTTGGGATGAATTAGAGTGATCCAGAAATAATCATCCATCATCTGTACCTGGCCTAACTGATGCTTTTGTGGTTGCAAACAGATTCTCAGAGGACTATTCCAACATCCAGTATAAAACCTTCCCAGAAGAGTACAGGCTGTTACTGCAGCAAAGAGGGACAAAACCTGGAAAACCCACAATTTCAGAAGAAATCTTTTCTCTTCTGGGAAGGCTGGAACATCAGCAAGGTCTGGTACTGACCCATCAGAGAGACAGCAGAAAAACTAGGTGTGCCTAACTGGTACATTCTTCAAAAAAAAAAAAAAAGGATGCACTGGTCAGCTCAGAAAAACAAGGCTCAGAAGAAGATGGAAAACAACTACAATGGACGACAGAAGAATACTTTCCCGGATGAAAGAAAACCCTTCACAGCAGACCATATCAAGAAACCCTTGTAAAAACAAACAAAAAAAATTCAGAGAGTCTAGAGAAGGAAAAACCTGAGCAAATACAGTTTACCACCCAATGGAAACCAAAATCAGGACCAAATTACAGTGTGCCAAAATATGTCTATGAAAGTCTGTACAGTTCCACCAATAAAGTCTCTAAAGCAAAAGTGATGGAAAATGATGTTTTAATGCTTAATAAGGTGTACGCTTTGAAAGATAACAATTTTCAAGGAAATAAGAGTCGTAGCGTAGGCGTAGGCCCTGTCCTGGGCCCAGGTCTTGAAGCATTCAGACCCTTGCAGGTCTTGCCGGATATGGAC
Source organism: Semaprochilodus insignis (assembly GCA_034552555.1). NCBI lineage: Eukaryota > Metazoa > Chordata > Actinopteri > Characiformes > Prochilodontidae > Semaprochilodus > Semaprochilodus insignis. The sequence goes on from CM067488.1 coordinate 27,336,996, forward strand.
CACAGGGTTGGAGCCTACTCCCTGGGCAAGAGGGCCAGGATCAAACTGGTTGGGGTGGGAGAACGTTGAAACGCCAGCACCTGAAAGCAGCAGAACAGAAACGTAAGCTGAATCCGAAAAACAGATGGCAGACGGCAGATGTGATTTGACAGATGTATCGCTGTAGGTGGAACTGGATCCCTTGTATTTACTGATGATGTGATTGCTGACAAAAACAGCTAGATTAATTCTGAAGTATATGTGGTTATATTAAGTAACCATATTGATTTGCAAATGCCAGGTCAGTCACCTGAGCTCAATACGTTTGAGCATGCATTTCACTTACTGAAGGCAAAACTTGTGAAACACCCACAGAACAAGTAGAAACTGAAGACAGCTGCAGGGAAGGTTTGACTGTACCTCAACCAGAGAGAAACCCCTTGTCTTGTGATGTCTATGGATTCCAGACTTCAGGCAGTCATTAACCACAATGAATTAGCAACTGAGTATTTCAAAAGACAATTTCATTCATGATCGTTTCATTTAATTTAACTGCAATACGCTGTTCTGGACAGCTAAAATAACAATTATGTGTATGTGTATGATTTTTATGCCAGACAGCACACTTTGTTTAGACTTGTGTACCTAGCTCTATTACTTTGTAGAGCCACCTAATATTGCCTATTTCACATGCATACTGTATTATGTAGCATTACTATGGTGTTGAAATACATTGAATAATACAATGATTAAATATCAATCATATCAATTGTGCGGTCAACGGCCTCGGTTTCGTGGACAACTGGTCATCGTATTGGGAGCAGCCGGCTCTCTACTGGAGGGACGGGCTTCATCCTAGTCGTATAGGATCCCGTATACTCTCCCGGAACATCGAGAGGGCCGTCCGCTGACTGCGGAAAGGAGGCCATGTAAGTAGCGCCGGGTAAACAGCCCCTAGCTTACTCTAGTGATTGTAACGTATGTTTTACTGCCAATGCTGTAAACAAGGCAAGTACTACTAATGTGGTTAACAGGATTACAAATACTCATAGTGCTACTGCAAGTCATGCTAATACAAGCGTCCTCAATATCCCTACCACTGCCATATGCTATAGCATTGAGACTGTGTCTGTTACCCGTCCCGCTCGTAAACGTCGACGTAGAACAATCTGTCAAGTTAACTTCTTGTAGTGGCAGCACTAGTAGCAGCTCTCGCATTAAGCTCGGTCTACTTAATATACGGTCTCTGGCACCAAAAGCAGTTATTGTAAATGAAATAATTACTGATAAGCAACTTAATGTGTTATGTCTCACTGAAACGTGGGTTAAACAGGGTGAATATTTAGCTCTAAATGAATCTACCCCACCAGGGTTTAGTTATTATCACACCCCACGTATCAGTGGTAGAGGTGGAGGTGTAGCTACACTCTATAACTCTAATATGGGCTTCACTCAAATTACAGGCCATGACACAAATGCCTTTGAATTCCAAAATATTAGAGTAGCTAGCACCTGTTCTGGATCTGCTAGCTTTATATTATCTACAGTATATCGTCCCCCGGGTCCTGACTCAGAATTTCTTACAGAGTTTGCAGAGTTTCTAACAAATATAGCCCTCTCTGCAGATAAGGCTCTCATAGTCAGAGACTTTAACATTCATTTTGAAAATAACCTAGACCCTTTAAAAATAGCATTTGAGGCTCTTATTGATGCCATGGGCTATACACAAAACGTGATAGGACCTACTCACCGCTGTAATCATACCCTAGATTTGGTATTATCGTGAGGAATCAGGATAGAAAATTTAGACGCGATCTCTCAGAGCGATTGTGTCTCAGATCATCATTTAATAATATATGAAGTCGTTCTAGACTATAATGTTTACATGCCGCCACACTACCGATATAAACGAAATATCACTGCCTCGACTATAGATGCCCTTATAAACAGGCTACCAGATCTATCAAACGTCCCTGCCCCGCTGGGCCTCGATGAGCTTGAAGGTAGCACTGAAATCTTGCAATCCACTCTTCTGTCAACTCTTGACAGTGTGGCACCAATAAAGAAG